>VZRI01012864.1:299968-350074 GCA_013397515.1 Upupa epops
GTATTTGTACACCATTTCAGTCTTGCTCCTGGCATAACGGCGCTTAAAATGATATATAAACTGGAGGGAATCCCTCTCTCTATTGCTTACGTTCATTGTGAGAAAAGGGAACAGATGTTGAGTAACAAATCAGCAGCTGAGTACAGGATCCCCCAAAAAACCCAAAAACTAGTTTACAAAGACACGTCGGGATATTTGCATATCTACATCAGTAAAGCCTCTGAATTCGATGGACATGCTACTTAGCATCTAAGCAACACTATATTAACCACAAGTGTCATGTGTGCTCATATGTATTAAAATGTTCATCTGCAAAATAACAGATTCCTACTAATAAACTAGAAAACAAAGCATTTCCACAAGCACGAGAAGAAATCAGATCCCCCTTTCTTGTTGCTGTGCTTATCCAGTCACCATCACTTCTCTCTTAAGAAGGCTGACTGGGGAGAAGCAAGGCAGGAAAAGCGATGCCTTGGCATATTTCACCTACATATTTCCCCTACATGTTCCTGACCTCCAGAACATGGGAGAGGAGCCAGTCCCACCTGAAAGCTCTCTGGCTTTTCTATGTTAACTTAATTTCAAAATAAGTTAAATTTTTATAAATTCAGTACACCCTTCTTCACCTAAGGCAGAGTGCTCTCTGTACCAACTGACCATCTCAGTCAACAGCATCTTGCTTTCAGATAAATTATATAGCTGTAGAACATCCTCCCCCTCAAGTATTTCTTCTTCAAAACTGAGGAAGACTAGAGTCAACATACTTAGTACAGCAAAGCACCATGTGAGTGAAAAGCCTAGGATACACATTCGTGTGCTAAAAAGTTACTTGTGTTTATGAATCAGTGGAGACTAAGAGACCATGACCACTGACACTGATACCAGGCAAAGTAACATTTCCAAGACATCGAAACAGGTGGGGAAATCATTGTTTGGAGCCACTGCTACAGGGTCACTCAACATAAACCTGTAACTAAAGTGTGTTGTACATAACAAAGAAGATGTACAGGCTAATGGATTAGGTTTGGAAGAACTGTTCTTTCACTTCTTATGAACTTTCACAGTGTACAGCTAGACAATGAAGACAACAGTACTGAAGGACAATATCCAACACCTTGTCTAAAGATAATAGGATTTTTTCATAGGTTTTATGGCCCATAGTTTGAGAGAACTAATGCAGACATTTGGTAGCAACCATTACAGTAAGTCTTTCAGAGAACCACAGAATTATTGAGGCTGGAAAAGACCTCTGAGATGACCAGGCCCAGCCTATGACCTAACATCACCACAGTAAGATAGATCATGGCACTAAGTGCCACATCTAGTCTTTTCTTAAACACCTCCAAGGATGGGGACTCCACCATCTCCCTGCACAGTCCATTCCAATGTCTTACCATCCTTTCCATGAGGAAATGCTTCTTAAGATCTAACCTAATCCTCCCCTGGTGCAACTTCAGGCCATGACCTCTCATCCTATCACTAGATGCCTGGGAGAAGAGCCCAGCCCCCACCTGTCTACAACTTCCCTTCAGGTAGTCATAGAGCATGAGAAGGTGCCCCCTGAGACTCCTCCAGGCTAAACAACCCCAACTACCTCAGCCTCTCTTTCAGACTTCCCCTCTAGTCCCTTCACCAGCCTGGTTGCTATCCTCTGGACCCCTTAAGTACCTCAATATCTTTCTTGAAGTGGGGGGCCCAGAACTCCACACAGTACTTGAGGTGAGGTCTCACCAAGTACAGGAGGAGAATTACGTTTCTAGCCCTGCTGGCCTTTTGCAATGATTTATAACATATTAGTTTAATCACTGGTTAGAAAGTGAAAAAAAGGGGTTTTCATAGTGATACTAATACATATTCACGAGTAATTCAAAATTTTCCTGATCATACTACACCAAAGTGCGGTAGTAACAGCTGCAGCATAGAAAAAGCAATTGGAAAGGATAAACATCTGACACATGTGTAGGGCTGAGTAACTGAGTGACATATGCATCATCAAAGCAATAGGGAGATTGAGTTTGAGCAAGGTTAGGATATATTCTGGATCTAGGATAAGGAGATTTGAGAGGGAATAGATAAAGGGATATGGAGAGATAAAAAACGTGCATGAAGTCAGGAAAGATTATAAAGAAAACGAAGCTGACTGGGCACAGGAATAAAAGTACAACTGGAATGCGAAAATCAGGACTGAAATGTTTCAGGGGATTACAGAGCCAAGGGAACTGCAATACAGTGATAAAAATAGTAACAGGGAAAAAGAAAGGAAAGGAGAAACTGAGACTTTGGGCACTTCATTTGTGCATTAAATTCACTAGGAATTAATTTTGAGGTAAGAATCATACTCTGTTCTCTGCAGCCCTTGTCCACAACCAGAAGCACTGATATCAGATTATTTTATGAGGAATAGCAAAGATCTGTTTTAAATTTACAAAACAGATGACCTAATACTTGATATTTAAAGGCATTAGATTAACCATGTCAATAACGTGTCACATCCAGTAACATGCTTGCAAAATCTTAAAGAATGTTGCTAAACATTTCATAAGCAGCAAAACCTTCAGCAGGAGCTAGAGAAGACAATATTCTTATTACCTCTCTTGTTGTACTTAAACAAGACATTCCAAATACCAGTTTTGACTATGATTTCCATGTCCTTTAAAATGTAAATGCAAACAAGAGTAAGTGTAGAGGTGCTTGTTTAAGTTAGATAGAATCACAGAATCATTAGGGATTGGAAGGGACCTCAAAAGATCATCTAGTCCAATTCCCCTACCACAGCAGGATCACCCAGACCAAGTTGCACAGGAACACATACAGGTGGGTCTTGAATGGCCCCAGAGAAGGAGACTCTACAACCCCCCTGGGCAGTCTGTTCCAATTCTCCAATACCTCACTGGGAAGAAGAGGGAGGTGCTCTACTTCCTTTATCATCATTGTTGCTCTACACTGGACACCCTCCAGCAGCTCTGTGCCCCTCTTGAACTGAGGAGCTCAGAACTGGACACAATACTCTAGATGTTTGGATCACGCTTATAAATTGATGAATCATGGGGTGCTCCTGGCATGTGACTCTGCAGGTTAACTAGTGAGGTTCATATCTGCATTAGAGTAGGTAATGAGATGAATAATGGGAATTGAGGCTAAGTTATTTTCTCTAAGAATTAGTAATTATAGAGACCACGTCTCCATGTTTGACTTTGCATTAGAACATTTGTATGGCATTACGACAATTGTGGCTTGGCTGAGGTCAAATCTCAAGTTCTACTTTCATTTGAATAAACTTCCCTATTTTCTTTGCATTTTCCCCATAACTTTTATGATCAGAAGGAAATTGTAGATAGCTGTAGATAAAAGTTGTGGATAGAAGCCAAGTTTCTAGTATTACAAGTGCAGTCAGTAATAAAATCCCCACACTAGCTACCATGTTTTATAGTACTTTCTCATCCAAACAGAAATTATGAAATGGTAAACTTTTTAAAAGGTGCTCAACTACAGTACTGAATGAAGTCAATCTAAGTAGGAAAAAGAGGATAAAACCGTCAGCACACGTGTGCCTTTCACATGAAACTGTCCAACCTGTCTTGTAAAAATGACTCAAAAAAAAAAAAAAAAAAGCTATGACAAACCTCTGCAATGTCTAAGAAGAAATCCATGTCAGTTTCTCCACAGAAAATGCACTACAGGAACAAATTCCAGAACATACGGCCCAATTTAATCTCACTCACAGATGAGAAAATATTTACTTGCATAATTCCCAGTCCTCAATGCTTGAGCAGTATCAGATACCTCATGCAAATAGATTTAATCATTCTATAGATGAGAATAAAAGGAAAGGAAATATAAGGGATACTAAGCCAGACTTTTATTAGAGAATGCATTTTGATTTCTATTACAATTCTCTAGTTTTACTTCAAGACTGCAGATTTCTAGACTTCATCAAAATCACATCCTGGAATTCCCATTGGTAATGTTGAAAACTGAAATCCTTACTGAAGCTTGTAGTGATTTTTCTGATTACAAAGACTACAGCGATCTTTGGTCGATAGAGATTTTGGCTGGGAAACTGGGTTTGCATTTCAGGCTCTGCCACAAGCTTCCTCAGCTTCCCATACAGAAGAGGGAGATGGCAGCCCCATTTATCTCTCTGGGATTAAAGCCCACCACCTAGTTACTGAGATTAATCAAGCTATTGTCTGTCAGCCAAAGCCACCACACGTGTGTGCATAGCCAACCATGAACAAGAGATTTCACTGAGGTTTAAATACTACAATATACTGTATCTTCCTTTAGTCATGAAAGCAGATTAGCTGATGTGCCTTGCTACGTATTTCCAGATGACAAGAAGAGCACATGCAGTAATGGCTTCTCAGATGAGGGAGAAGCTACCTTGATCATTTGTCATTTTATGAATATAACCTTGCTATATTTATACATAGCCTCAAATAACAGATTTTTCTCACCCGATCCTCTGGCCAATAATATTTTAGTCTTTCTGTCATTCTGTTTCTTTACTAAATGAGAACTGCCTTCTCTCAACGGGACTAGAGCTGACACTCACTGAAACGACTGCAAAGATGAGTAGGATAGTTCAACCTCAGAATAATGGAAAGTAAGCTGTATGTGACATTTTCAACCTTCCTGGAACTTCTTGCAATTAAACACATTAACATTTTAAATTCTAATATTTTAACAGCAGCACAGGAATCTTCTTCACACTGTGAGAAAATCCCCATGCTCTGCAAGTGGAGTGAGTGCCACCATTTGCTCTGTTCCCATTCAGAATCACCAGGACTTTTCAAATTGACTTGATAAGTACAGTTAAAAAAAATTCTGCATATCTGTTTCCTCTACATTGGCAACCTTCCCTTTCCCTATCCCCTCAAAACGGTTCTGCCACCCAACCATTGTGCAGTATTAGCAGACTAATAACAGACAGTATGACCAGACTAGTCACAAGCATTTCCATGACTGCTTTCTAGTGCAAAAGGCAGAAAATTAACGCTGTATAGTGTTGTTTTGTGACCTTCATTTCTCATTTAGACCCTGAGAGTAAGTACTGGATTTTTGTTGATCCAACCATTTGAAGTGTAAATACTGGCAGAGAAGGAGATTTCATGTGAGTGAGATTTGAATGAAGCGCAGCATGGCTCCTTTAGACACTAAATACAACTTATGCCACAGTAATCCTCCAAATTCAGGGAGCTCAAGATGAGTTTGACTTTTCTGACATCTCAGTGCCCAGAGCTGCTGCTGCTACATTCAATATGCGGAACTCATCTGCATAATGCCACACATCACCTCTGGTGTGGACATGGAAGGGTGTGGACATGGCATTCAAGATGCCGGTCTGAGAGTCCATACCTAGACTCATAAAAGTTATCTTCTGTAAAGAACATGTACATAAAACTAGCCTAAATTTTACATGTTCTGGAAGTATTCCCCATCAAAAGGTGGATTCTTTTCTGTAAGGAAAAAAAACCAACAAAATCCGACCAAACAAAACTCTCCCAATAAAAGACCAGCACGATACAGGGAGAATAAGATGAAATACAGAGACCAAAGCATATGAGACCCACTTCTCCCTGTAAGACTGTGTTAAAGAGTTTAGGGGCAGTTTTTAATAGGCATCTGGGCTATTTTATATGGTTCTAGGACACTTGGCCACGAAGTTGCCCATCAGAACAGCACAGATCTCCATTAACTCCTGTGCATTACCAGTGTGAACTTTGCAGATGTCTCAGATCATTGCAATTTCCATGCAATGGAGTCCTGCTCCAGATGTCACATCCTGGCTACTTACCGATGTCTTAGATTTGCAGAATTATTCATGTTGTTTTAACTCCTCTCCTCAACTAGAAGTCTGTCTCAACATAAGTTATTCTCGTGTCACTGTTTCCTTCAAACAAATAGAATAAGCTCCTTTTATAATTGCAGCAATCCTTCTAGACTCTGCAAGACAGTGCATCTTGGTACACATCCACTTCCTAAAAGCAGCAACACTGAGTCAGACTGAACAGTTTTATGAAATAGAACAGAACTACTGTAGTATACATTAAGACAACACAGAATAAGCTGTGCTTTGTGTTAAGTTGTTTATTCCCACTCAGTTTCATCCAACTCCATTTTTACAGTTCTACTGGACGTGTTACACCCCAAAAATCTAACCCAAAATACAAATTCATACAGGAAAGATTTCATTTGGTCCAATGCTGAACTATATAATGAGACACTTTTCTGATAAAAACAAAGTCAGAAAGTCAGACTTAAGAAAATATTAAGTAAAGAAGGGAAGACACCAGTGAGAGCACTTTCTCCTTCTGAAAATCAAAACCATATCAAAGTAATAAAATGTACGATTATGGCTAATCTGAACAAATGTCCAGTTGAGTTACTACTCCACAGGGATCTGTTCTAGCATTAAACTCCATTGCAGCCCTAGATTACATTCCTTCTGCTTGTGAACATGAAAGGCAGAATAAACTCACACAATACTGTATCTGCATTGCAACTGGCTCCGAGTCAAGCCCTTTGTTATGCTGAAATGAGCAATGGACAGGCTACTGCTGCTCTCTGACAGCACTTCCCCAGGCTGGTCTAATAATTAAAAATAAATCCAACTGTTCCGTGATCATATTTACATAACATTAGCCACTGGAAATCTTTGGTGACCATCTTCTTTTATTTTAATATTACATTTTTAAATGTATGCTCTGACTTCTGTGGAATTCCATCAGGAAGGAAAATTGTAATTAAGACATCACCTGAAAAATCTCCCTGCAGAAAAAAACAGTAGCACTAGATATATTTGAAGGCCAACAAAACATAACTGGCTCCAAATCTATAGGTACTGAACTTTGACAGGCACTAGCTTTCTCATGTGTCCTCAGGGCATACTTTTTCCTCTGAACTCTCCTAGGACATTGATTGTCACCAGTTCTTGACTACTCACCAATGCCTGAGATTCATCACCTACAAAGTAGGACTGGGAGAGCCTGGAGGGAAATTTAATGGTACTTCATGCAGCATTAAACAAGGCAGTTAAGGAGGGAGGGGGAGGGGGGAAGTTTGATCAGAGTTGAAGCAACGCTTGTTTCATTACAGTCTGTTCCCTTGTTTCCTTAACTGGTTTTGCTCATTTGCTTTTCCTCATGCTCATCACAGGGGTCAAAGCAATTTTTGTGAGGGAGTCTGGAGGTTACATGAAAAATAGCATTCATTCAAAACACAGTGAATGCAAAGTTATCTTACTCTAAGGCCTTTGAGTTTCTTTCTTCTGGGACCCTTTATCTTCAATTCATTTTTATTGTGCATGGCAAAAATAAGCACAAAGGAAAGTTCAGGTTGTTTTTTTTTTTCTAATACAGTGTTTCACTCCTTAGTGATTTCCTTCAGACATATTTCAGGGGCTCTAATCCATTCAATCTGAGCTATTTTCAAACAGCTACGACAAACACAGGGAACCATGAATAGCTGAAATTTAAATGTCGCTTTTAACACAAACAAACCCACTGATAGCAGCAAACTTAACCTATTAATTTCTTAACTTGTCTTTTGTTTCTTATTTACAACGTAATGCGTAGCTTGGAATTTGCTCCCAGGTTGCTGTTTAAAGGTTTCCTTTTAAAGTTTATTCTTCTTCTTCTACTTTCACCTCTCTGCTAATTTATTTACTCTTCTATTTCAGGACTGAGAATAATGAGAACAGGTTGACTTGGCTGCTCAGGGAGGTAGTAGATTTGCTCTCTCTCTTACACCTTCCTCTGTAGATACCTGAATACCACGGGAGGCACCCTAGAGGGTCACTCATGAGCAACTCTCTGCTGCTTTCTCTTTTAGCAAGCAACAACATAGGCATTCCTGTGGCTACACAGATCAAGACACATGTAAAAACTTTCATATCATATAAACATGGATCTAGTAATCATCTTCCAAATTAGAAATTTCTACTTCCAGTAATAGAGTTAATTTAAATAACAAGGTCACAGACAGAAACATGGATGAGGAAGAAAGGACAACTACACAGCTAGCTACGTAGTGAAGGTTTCCATCACTATATGCTTTCCATACATGGAAAATGAGGGATAGGGTATATTCTTCATTCAACGCTACTCCTCATTCTTACCTAAATATAGCAATCATCAAAAGCAGCAAGGACCTTGGTAATAGAAGAGCGAGTAAATTTTCAGAAGGGCACCAAGCTGGGAGGAACCACGAGTGCTCTCAGCACCCTGGAGAACATAATTAAATGTTGACAAATTGAAAATAGACTTTACAAAAGCAAAAATGCTGCTACTTAAGCTGATCACAGGGGACGGGGAAAAAGGACTCTAAGCAGTGAAATGAAATGTAATGTTCCTTATATATTTTAAGGATGAGAAATAATTGGCTTGAGAGTACAAAAGGTGCTATGGATTTAAATGTTTCCACCATCCACCCGTCATCAGTAATCTCAGGCTGTTGGGGAAAAGGCAAACACCCCACTAGGAGGAGAGCACTCAGCATACCCCCTTTCAGGCCATTTAGTCTAGGCTGTGCTTGTGTGGAAAGATTTTGATACTAGGGAGCTTACAGGAGTGGCTTATGTTAGAAGCTGCTAGAAGCTTCCACTATGTCCAGTACAGCCAATACTAGCTGGTCCCAATGCAAACCCACTACTGATCAAGGCCAAGTCCATCAGCGATGGCAGTAATGACTCTGAAATAACATGTTAATACAGGGAAAAAATCCACATAACTGAGCAAATTCAGCAGGAGAGATGACTGAGAATATGCGGGAGAAACAGCTCTGCAAGACAGTAGACACCATGGTCAGTGAAGAAGGCAGGGGAGGAGGTGCTCCAAGCACCAGAGCAGGAATTACCCTGCATCCCTTGAAGGTTAATGGTGGAGCAGATATCCACCTGCAGCATGTAGGGAACCCCTCACCAGAGCAGATACACATGCCAGAATAAAGCTTTGACTTCATAGGAAGCCTGCAATGGATCAGAATCCTGGCAGGACCGGATTATGTCTGTGTATCCATAGACAGAGGAGCCTAAGCCAAAGTAGCTTTGCTGGCAGGACTTGTGACCCTCTGTGGGTCCCATGCTAAAGCAGTGCATTCCTGAAGGACTGCACCTCATGGAAAGGACCCCCACTGGAGCAAGTTGTGAAGAACTGGAGTCTCTGGGAAGGACTCTGGTTGGAGAGGTTGTGGAGGGCTGTCCACTGTGGAAAGGACTCAACAGTGGAGCAGGAGAAATGTGTGAGGACTTGTTCCCCTAAGGAAGAAAGACAGACAATGTGTGATGATCGTAATGCAACCCCCTGTTTCCTGCCCTCTGCACTGCTGGAACAGAGACCAGAAAGAAGGGTGAGGGAGAAGGTGTTTTAAGATTTCTTTTTTATTTCTCATTATTCTACTCTGATAATAAACTCATTTCTTCAAGTCAAGTCTGTTTTGCTGGTGACACTAATTGGTGAGTGAGTGATCTCTCCCTGTCCTTAGCCCCTACCATAAGCCTATCATGGCATTTTCTCTCCCTCCTGTCTGGGGAGGGGAGTGATAGACACCTGGTGCTCAGCCAGGGTCAACGCACTGCAAGGTAAATTGTCACAACAGGACTGCTATAAGCAGCATCAATCAGTACCTCACACAGCATACAGTAGAGGAAGTCCTTAGAGATCTGCAAGACTAGCTTTTCCTAACTGCCAAATAATCATATGCAGTATCTGATTTGATCGATCTGAGTTGAAATGCTTCATCAGTAAGAAGGCTCGGATAGGCAGCAGCCCTTAGGACTGCCCCGCTCTGAAATATTTGCATCTATTTCAAAAGTGCAACTTTAAACTGGTGTCACAGTCTCTCTGCTGGCTGGCAGAAAGAAGGACTGGTGTATGTCCATGCATCAAGAGAGATGTTAATCACTGGACAAAGTCCACATGGCAGCATTTACAATCAACAGATGGGGAGGGGGGCTACCTCAAACCAACAGTAATTCAGGATAGTTTAGTCTGAAAATAAGATGACTAATGATGAGAAAAAACCATGAAAACAGTCTTCAGTTGCTCAAAAGTCTGCTGCCAATAGTAAGGAAGCAACGTTTGCTACAGATTATTAGCAAATGATAGACCCAACGTGTAGTAATGATTAATATGAGATGAGATTACTGAAGAGCTCACTTGAAAATTTTCTCTGATACAAGCCAAGCAGTGTGGTGTAGCTGTTTCTGGATTAGTTTTCTTTACCTCTGCCAGACATTGTTTGAATGTTCAACAGAGTTTCAGCGGTTTTCAGTGTTTGGTTTTGGTTTTTCTATTTTATTATTATCAGCTTTGGCACTGAAAAGCCAAAAGAAAGCTCTCACACAACTGCACTGAGGCTGTAAGAGCAATACAAGAACTTCATGTGTTGACTTGCTGGATTGTCTAGTTAAGACTACCAAAACTTCAGTCATTACTTTTTCACAGTTCAGTGAAAGCTGCTCTGTATTTCTTAATTAAAATGTCACATTTATAAAACGGAGAAACCAGGAAAAATCAAGTCTATTTTCTTTATATCTCTGACACATTTCTACAATGATTCATGTTTTACTTGTGCCCAGGACTTTCAAATGGTACTTGAAGTCCAAAAACTTTATAATGGAAGATTACCAAGCAGACTATTTAGAAGGAATTTCTATAGTATTGTAGACATTTGAAAAAACACTTATGCAAAGCAGACAGCAGGATAAGTATCTTTTAAACAGATACTGTGTCCCAGTTGTAGTAAATGCTGTATTAATTTGTTGAAGGTATTATGGAAAAGAAACAAATTCATTTAACATTAGCGTTTATACGTAATTTAATGTTTCATGCAGGTTCTAATGGATTTGGATAAGGATTGATTTTCAGCAAGTTACGATGAGATCTGAGTGGAGAATCATTTACTGACTCACATTAGCAGGTTCCTCCAGATAACATTCTATCTGACCTCCCTGTCCTGTCAGGCCTTGAGTTGTATCCAGTGTTTCAGTACCTCCAGAAATGGTGATTCTACAAGCTCTCTGAGCTATCTATGTCAAGTGTTCATCTACCCTAACAGTTTAGGCAACAACAGTAAGTCATTATTTCTTATGTATGAATGGATTTTCCAACATTGTAGTTTGTGCATGTTGCCTCTTGCTCTGTCACTGAGCAGAATCTGACTGCTTCCCCACCCCAGCAGATATTTATACACATGGGTAACACTCTGCTGATCTCCCTCTCTGAATGAATTTCCACCGAGAAGAGGATATAAATTCCTGTTTTCAAGAGGGATGGAAATCAATTTTAGTCAATGCATGAGGTCAGTGCCACTACTTGGCCTGTTCCATTTATACTAAAGAATCAAAGTACCTGAGTGGCACACTACAGTCAAAATGAAACCCTTTTTAGGTCCCAGAATATAAGAAAAATACAACTGCTATAAACCTGTGTTTCACAGGCTGTCAGGTGTAGTTACACATCACAAAATGTACAATACAGTGATCAGAGGTGGCTGTGAACAAGATGCATTGCAATGGTGCTGTAGATGAGCATGAGGGAACACAGGAAATTCAGTAAGGACATTTCTGCTGATCTCAAACACTGGTCTTAGTGGTAAAGTTCCCACTAACATCACTTGGGACAAAAGTTTTGACTTCTGTCAAAACAGGCACCTGGGAATAATGAACAGTATGAGAAATTCAGCTTTTGTAAGAGCTTGGACTTCATAGTAATGTCCTATTGTTCTTACATCTCTGCTCTGAAGAAGTCAGCTCCACTGAATTCACTGGAAAGTGATCTGGCACCCACCTCAGTTCTCCACTTACTTCAATGTCAGAATGCTTACGGATTTGTCCTCCAAATATCCCATAGCTCACCCTCCTTCCACTACTTCACAGAAGACTCCTCATCTCTGCCAGCAGTAGGTCAGCCTCCTGCAATATCTATGCATACTCTTCCGTTTAAAGAGTGAATTTCAGGTTAAAGTCTGCTACATCTGTCTAAGTTACACATACAGTCTGCTCTTGCAGGACAACACATTTGACGATGAACAGTCTTCCTGAGGTTTAATAAAAATACTGTTTCTAATACCTTAAATTACCTGGAGGCATGGAGACTGATAAACTGAGCTTAGATTGCGATTGCCAGATTTCATCTTGATTTGCCAGCACCCTTTGCTTGCAGTTATACTGACCATTCTACCTCATAACTTAAAGCTACTCCCCAAAACAACCTGTCATTATAGTTGGAGTCAGAAAACTGAGGAACGGTCTGGTGATGCTATTTTAAAGCTGTGACTGAAGACAAAGCAGATCTTGCAGGCTACCTGCGGCAGAGGGTTTCAACAGAAGCTCTTTGCTGCCCTCTGTAGATACAAGTGGAAACTGCAAATGCGTGAATTGTCTCACAGTCACCACATTTCCTTTCTAGCCTTGCACCCTGACTTAGTTACTGAAGGGCAGGCAACACTACACTGTTTTTTGAATATTAAACAATACAAAGCATTAGATTTCGCTCTCCCCTCCCCACTACCTACATCAATTTTAAACAACTAGATGGTGAGGTCAGACAGAAAAGCATCAAACATTTGTTTGCCATGAGCACATGAACAAATCTAAACTTGAGAGCTTCTCTCGGTTTCAGTCTAGTGCTCCCAGCATTTCATTATTAGAAGGTGCATTTGGAAAAGCAAATGAAAAGGAGGAGTTTGTATGAAATACAGGAGGATTGTAAAACTTCCCTGAAAATACTCTTCTCTGTATACCCCCTCCTCCTTTTTACTTCAATCCTAGTGCTCATAGCAACTCTTTTTACTGCCTTGGGAAAATAAATGCTCAAGGCATTGTTGAGGTGTTCTGGAATTATCATTGTAAAGCACTTTGAAGCTGGAAAGTGCTAAGTATTATCATTATTATAGATGAAAGACCCGTTGAAGCAAATATGCAAAACTCCTCTTATCTTAAAAGTTAACATCAAAGTTTGAAATCCTGTAGGAATAAGCACTTTACAGGCTGCCTTCATTGCAACTATTCCAGTTTTTGTGAAAACTACCAAGGAAACAGCAGCTTATTCACAGCTCAAACTGGCTGCAAATAACTATACTGCAGAGATCAAGTGGTGACTTAATTTTTTTCCTCCTTTTTCCTAAATCTCACACAGTTCCTGGACAGAAAAGACATCATCTCCCATATTTCTGAGTACATCTGGCATAGCAAGTGCTGTCATAGTAAGTATTAGTGAATACTTAACAGCATGATGGAGAATTTCTGACATGTAAGAATGCCATCCAAGTGGGGACATGAGCACTGTGGCAACATTCCATTCGACTCTTTGCTAAATCAAAAATTTCTGCATGGTGCAAAGCAGTATTACATGAATTCCCAGCTCAGGCACAATCATCCTTGGCAGCCTTGAGCATGGAAATTTACCTCAGGAACTGTAATTCAGTCTCCCACTGCTCATATGGGACTGCAATGGCAGAATATTTCTATTGATGCTACATGGTGTACAGCAAAAAACCAGGGAACACCTCTTTATCTCAGCAGGTGGAGAGAGGGTGAAGACAACCCAAGAGGCACAAAAGCACTACTTTGCTGTGCTTTGAAGTACTGTTGCTAATTGCACATTCTATGTTTTGATTCATAGCTAGCTTATTTTTTCTTTAGCTGAATGGTTGTTGCTCAGGTTTGGATATTTTGCAGCTTCATCTGGTTGCTCATAGATAACACTTTTCTCAGTTACACAGGAATCATGTTCCCTCACTGTGACAGGCAGTGTGGCAATAAACCTCTCTGATTACAAGTCTACCTGAAGAGGAAAACATGGAGTCACACATCTCTTTCCACATAGGTGTTAGGTTTGTTTAGTGCTTTGCTGAAGGATGGAGATACTTTGGGAATGGGTGAGGTTTTCATTTGGCACTTGGATTTTAAATTGGTTTCCGAGACAGAATTTCTAAATTCTTAACCTTGTGCAAGTATACGTGTTCTCAAAACTTAATCCAGTGCACTAGACTGAATCCTGTAGAATTCAGTGGACTTTCTCCCCAGAAAGCCTTTCCTTTGAACCACACTGCTCCTGGCAGTTTTACAGGAAAACACAAAAAGCTCTATGCCCCCTCTCACCAGTGGGCTAATTACTCCCTGCACACACCACAGGGCTCTGTCCTCTTTACAAACCTATCTCAAGTAGGGGAGTTGCACAATCCCTCTATTATAAATATTTTAAGAGGATAAATTTACACATTAAATGTATAAAAGACACTTTATAAAAGAATTTTTCTTAAGAAACATTCTTGCTACCACTGAGTCAGGGTCGCAGTAATGCTAATTAACACAATTCACTAACTGCTGGTGACAAGATTAAAATATCAAACGCTCCTGACGCAGACTTAACAGAGACACAGCGCACAGTAGTTTTTCTAAAGTTTTGGAATAGCACAGAACACGAACATAAGCTTGAAGGAAAAGTACAATTAGAGCTTTCTAAAAAGCTATCTCGCCGATGCCATACTGCTGTGTGATGCCTCATGGTCACTGATGTTCCACAAAAAACCCCAGCAACAAAACAAATCCACTAAGAAATTGGTAGAAGCTCTTTAAAAAAGAAGACTTCTTCTGCCTGCAAACTGACTGACCTGATACCAGCCTATCTGATCCTTTTTAGTACCAGTCTTGTTTGAAACCAACACAAGAGTATGCATGTCTTCACTATGAAACCGCATAGTCACAGAGGCACACGGAGAAATCTGATTTGTAACAACCTTGTGGGAATCAGATAAACCAGTCTAAGTTGAGAACACAATCTTTCACACTTACATTTTCTTTTAATTTTAAGCATTTCAAGGCTGATTTTTCAAAGAAGTAAAAAAACCAGGAAGAGTGGTTTTTCTTCCTTCAATTTTAGTAATGTTTTCAGGAGAAAATGACTCAATTTTTCCTGTAGTTTAAAACATAATTGTAGACACTTAAAATGACAACAATATTATAAACTTCATCTGAAAAATAAAAAACAAACCTTAGAAAAACCAGACGCTTAGCATATGCCTAGCATAGCCAAGAAATGAATTATCCGGAAAGATTAAAGTGGGTACTGGTTTAGTTGCATTTGCACAGTCAGTCGGTAAACAGACCCTAATGCAAAGTGTAAGAGATCACTTGAAATATCTGGAAATTTCAACTATCACATACTGGTTATTCAAGGAGATTTATCTTTCTGGTGGCACTTAACCATTCTGTCTAGTTCAGCCTCACCAGACTGTGCTTATGGAGGCTGTTACACTAAAATCTTCCCTGACCTGGACTAATTCCTATAGCTAACTTATTTTCATAATGTTCCAAAAAAAGCAGCACTATAGAGTGCCTGAAGCAACTGCTGGACTTTCACTGAAAGGGAGGTTTTCTAAAGCAGAGGTAGCCAGCCCACAGAGTCAATACAGATCAATTTTTACTCCTGATCCAGTTGCCTTGACCTAAGTTCTAGATCTCTTCCAGTACAGTGGTCTGCCTTTTTCAAATCTATTCCTATACTATTATTTCCTTCCTCCATTTGCTGAGTGGATATTTTGCTTGACTGATCCTTCGTTCTACCTCACTTTCAGCAAATCTTTATGAACCTGCTACCTCACCTGTATTGGATATGTGTCCAAAGTCTAAATCTTAGGTTTTAATGTAATTAGTGCATTGTGCTTCTCTTGGATGGAATAATTTTCTTCATAGTAGTTGGTATGGGGCTATGTTCCGGATCTGTGCTGGAAACAAATGTTGATACCTCAGGGATGTCTTAGTTCCTGCCGACAGAGTCAAGGCCTCTCCTGCTTGTCACTCCACCCTACCAGTGACCAGCTGGGAGTGCACAAGGAGCTAGGTGTTGTATTAGGTGCATGCGGGCTTGAGAGATGTGACGCGATAGGCCCTTCCCTATTCTGCTGCAACAGCTAGGAGAAGACACAGCCAGGACATCTGAGTGCAAGAGACCAGAATGATATTCCTTAACATATAATGTCATGATCAGCATAAAAAGCTGAGGGAAAAAGAAGAAGGGCGGATGCTCATTCAGTGCACTTTGTCTTTACAAGTAACTATTATACATGATGGAACATGGCTTCCTGGGAGATGATTGAGAACCTGCCTATCGATGGAAATGGTGAATGAATTCCTTGTTGTGCTTTGAGTTCATGTGTGACTTTTGCTTTGCTTACTAAAGTACTATTATTTTCTTATTACTGTCTTTATCCCAACCTGTAGGTTTTTCCCTTTTAGCCTTGAATTGTCTTCACCATCCTACTGGAGAGAGGGAGGGAGTGGCTGGATGAGGCTGAGCTGGGATTAAATCGAGACCCCCACTAACTAGAGTTTTACTGGCTAAGAGTACTTGGCTGGAAACATCTTCAGCATATAGCAAGATAACTAATAATCACCATCTGTAAAGAGTTTTGATACAGTTAAATCCAGCTTGATGTCATGGGATATTTTTGATTTAGTAAGCACTAGCAATGTTGTGATTTGCTAGGAGAGCCAAGAATTATGAAACAATTCTCTAGAAACAGTTTGTCTAAGAAATGCTGGCTTTAAAGGACCTGGTCTTTGAAAGGTTCCTTCACACAGAAGTTTCGGTAGGGAACAGCCAGTACAGCACTTCCTATTTTTTAAAAAGATGGCCCAACTTGTTGTAGGACTACATGACAATGGGGTAGTTTTAGATCTGAAGGAATCCCAAAGGTTTAAAAATTTCCTCGTCTTTTTCCAGCAGCTGTAAGACAGAATAAGAAAAACTCTTTTTTAAGAAAACTCTTTTTTGTGCTTGTGTTTGTGTAGTCACCCAGAGAGATCCAGTAGATTCCTTAAGTGTTTCCTAACCTTTAGTATATGTCCTCTCTGTGTTATTTCCTGTGTGTCCCTGAAGAGAATTAAAGAAAATCCCAAACTATTTTGGACATGATTCTCTGCAATGGTGAGCACACCGCAGCCACTGAAGCTGCTTTTTGCATCTGCTGCCACTGGTGAAGTGATTACAGAAGAATGAATAATCATCATGACCTTACATGTTGCCCCTATCACCTGCACATACGCTGTCGTGATGTAAAACCTATTTCTTAGACATCTAATTCCTTGAGCTGTCTTATCAAGCCAGTGAAGTCAATCAGATCTGAAAGTCTAGTGCAGCTGCTGTAACCAGCAAAATCCCACAGAGGCTTTTAAAAATTTATTTTTAAAGCAACTATTTTTTCTAAGAAAAATTCAAATCAAGGCTTCATTGAAGAATGCACACTGACTATTGCTTTGCCAATCACTTGCACTCCACAGGACTGTGTTCATCTTTGCAGAGCTAACCATAAGCCCTCTCTCTGATAAAGCAAGCTTGGAAAATTAAATCTACATTACAGTCTCCACTTCTCAAAGACCAGAAGGCATCAGCAGAGTGGACTTAAAAATGTCATGGTCTGCTGTCTCAATCCAAGCTAGAACTCGTTATACTTGTATACAGGTAACTTTAGACTAAAAATAGTTCCAAGACATGGGTGTCATTACAAATGCAAATAAAATTATAGACCTGTGTACAAATATCAGAAAGATGTTGTAAGGTATTAGGAATGTTCTTAAAAATTAATTAGAGCAAACGCTCAGAAAATAACGTTGTGGCATTGACTTCCATGAGGGAATCAATGGAATATTTTGCTCAGTTAAATATCTTCTCCAATCTAAATTTTATGCTACAGCTTCAAAACCAATTAGGCTGCATTACAGTCTGGTGATTTGTCAAATTAGCCTTTGTAATATAAAAGTAGTTTTTGAGTAAGAGAAGTGAAGGAAAACTGTAAGTATGGTATTTATTTTTATTTTTACACTGCAGGGTGCATAAGGGCCCATCTCATGAAACCGTTTAAGCCTATCTGTAAATTCATAGAAATGAGAATCTCCCACAAAATCACTATTTCTACCTAACAACTTTTCCACTGACTTACCTGGGTCTGCAATGGGTGTACACATGTGTGGCAAGAAACATATATGCAGAATTGTTTGTCACACTGCTACAAAACTTGCTGAGATAAACCAAACATACGCTCATTATTCCCAGGGGAAGAAAACAGCAGTGCAAGAACATCAGCATATAGTGAAAATGAGCCAACAGAGGTCAGCAGAATGTAACAGAAAGATCATTTAAACAGAAGCCATGTCAACTACACTTATCTACACTCATAAAAGATTCTTAACTGACATTTGGTGTATTTTTTTCTGCCAAAAATTGAGTACCTTTTCCATAATGATAAGTATCTTCCTATTTTGAAAACCATCAGAACTTCATCACTTAGAATACACACAGAACAGCTTTAAAGTTTTGCTAACCATTTCTCTAAACTCTAGTCCTGTTGTCATTCTTTGGCCATTTAAAGGCTAAATTTCTAGTTACATCACTGTAAGAGTGTTTAGACTGTAATAAATACATAGTAACTCAGACACCTCAAACTTTCATTTCCTTTATTTTAGCAAGCATGATTTTCAACAGAACAAGCCTGGTGTTGCCTTCTTTGGTAAAGCTATGTTTTTATATTTCTAATTATACCAGCATCATATATTAAATGATTCTTCAAGTGAAATTCAATATAGCTTTATTCTTCATCTCTATTTCCACCAAGTGTGACTGCTTTTTGCAGACAAGGTCTTCAATAAACACCCAAACTCTTATTTATACAGATATAAGGATTTTTTAAATAAAATGTTTAAGATACAGTTGCTAAAAAATATAATTGAAAAACAATTGCAGATTGCTATAAACAATTCTCATAATAATGATAAATAATAAATGATAATATATGAGCAACAATTCTCATTTATTCAACTGCACTATCTATTTATCTTCTATGAAAAACAAAATTTGGATGGAAAATCATCTTTAACAGAGACCTAATTGAGAAATTTTACATTCTAGTTGTCCACTAGAGTGGCTGCCTGCAGTCTGGCACTCACAGATTACATTTAACTAAAGGACTATTAAGACTGGAAAGTAACAAAGGCAGCATTAAAAGCTTAAAACAAAACCTTAAAAAAAGGTGGAGAATTAATTACTTTTTTTCAGCAAGCACGATTGTTAAAAACTAATTTGCCACCTGCTGACGTAGCACAAGACTTGATCATCTTAGTAATGAAGTAGTCAGACACTTGACTGTACAAGTTAGGGCGTATTTTAAATCAAGGAGAGATAAGTCTACCCAATGAAACAACAGCATTTTTATTAAATACACCTTTCTTATACCTTTTAAAAGTCTGGAAAAAAGCAGGGCATGTTTATTTAAAAAGCAGGATCCAAGAGGTACTGTAACACTTTTGAAACTCTTCCCCCCCCCTTTTTCAACAATTAGTTTTGTTAGCTTTTAGTCTGGGTACCAACTTTAGAATAATGAAATCCTACAGGGGCTCAGGGAATTAACGCAAATTCTTCCATTAATTTTCAGTTCACGTGCTTTGGAAAGCTTTGAGATTCAATCATTTCTCTCTTTAGCTCTCAAAGTGCAAAGATGTAGCTGAAAAGATTATCGCCATGCTGTGTGTGCATTCCTCTCATCTTCAAGGATTTAATTCAGTAATAAAACCGCTCTGCAGCTTGTGGCCTAAGGTGAACTACAGACCTGCCAGTGGACTACGAATCAAGATCAAAGTAACATTAGGCCTTGATCATTAATGCTTTCCTTCCGTTTTATGTAACATGTCCTTCCAAAACTGAGCCGTGAGAAGGATCACATCTTGATTCTTCCCAGCTCAGTGATGGTAGGACAGTTTTAACTCCCATATTTTATGTACCCATAACTTCATTGACCTCATACCTAATTTACACTCTCTTTAGATTAGAATCAGAGCCACAGAGTACAGTCTTCCCATGATGGAGCTATAATGACAGTCATTCTGGAATGTATTAATATTTATGAGCTGAAACCTGCATCTCTTACCCAGATGAAAACTTGCACTAACTTTGCTAATTGATTTCAGTAGTAGTTTTAGCTAAGTAGAAGATTACAAATTTCATTTTTAAAATGTAGATATGCAGAAGAATATAAAAAACATCCAAAATTTTTCATAAACATCCTTTGCTTATTAGCAGGACTTCCGATTCTCTGTGCTTACAGTGTTAAGTACCAAAGTACTTAATTTAAGGTATATTCATTCAAATAGGTGCTAAAAATAATTACATTCAGTTATAGCATTGAACTTGTACTAGACAGCTATTCTCTACTTCTAGCTATTAAAGTATATTACTTCTCATTTCTTTCAAGTTTGACTTCATTTGTTGGGGAGGAAAATTTTAAAAACCCCTAAAATACCAGTAAATTGGTGTCATGTTACCTGGTAACCAGTGAAGTTTTTGGGATTCTGTTGTTTGGTTTTTTGATTTATTTTCTCCAGAAAATCTTTCACTGCCTGCTCCTCAGGTTTGCCAGAGGAAAGTGACATTTAAAATCCTGTTTTTTCAGACAGCTTATTTTATCTAATTGTTTTATTAAACATGAACATGTTATTGAGGTACTGGCTTCTTATTTAACTTACAGTCTTCTCTCAAAAACTTTAGTGCATCTTAAAATTGATTATAGATGGAAGTAATTTCTGACAATTCAAAACTGGAAGTTTTTTGGGGCAAAAAGCAACTGTTTGAGGCAGTTAAACTTCTGAAACCAATTAAATTATGAAATTATAAAAATAACGCAGCAATATGTACTGGGTTTTGACTAAAGCACAACACAGAATCACAGACTCATAGAACAATTTTGGCTGGAAGAGACCTTCAAGATCATAGAGTCTAACCTTTCCCTAGCTCTATCAGCACCAGTACAGCTTCACAGATGGTTTTGTTCCATGAAGATAGAACTACTAACCTGAACATCTGAAAAGCAGACATACAGTCTTGGCTAAGACTCAAGTTTGATGTTTCCCCAAATAAGTATACTTTCAATGATATTACAGTGCTTTGGTACAGCATTTTTCCATGTGCACACTGTATCCAAACAGCTCATCCAGAAACAGACCCAGAATCACAGAATTATTGAGGGTGGAAAAGACCTATGAGATCATCAAGTTTGGCCTGTGACCTGACTCCACAACATCAGCTAGACCATGGCACTAAGTGCCACATCCAATCTTTTCTTAAATACCTCCAAGAATGTCGACTGCACCACTTCTCTGGGCAATCCATTCCAGTGCCTAACCACCCTTTCTGTGAGGAAGTGCACCTCTCTTGGTGCAGCTCAACCAGCTTTGTTCAAAATAATGCTGATAAAGAAAATATTCTCATAGCCAGTTAGAACATACATAGCCAGTTAGTTACCAAAAAAGCAACAAGATTTCTATCACACTGTATACACCCACCACTACATTAATGTAATAACGCTACAAACTCTTGTAATGAACTTCAAATATCTTATTTCATAATAAAAAGAAGTAAATTAACATTGAAAGTCATTATTTGGTTACAAACTGTATCATATAAACTCTGCTTCTTGTTGTCTGCATTTTCTCCCGTGTAATACAATTAAAGAAACTGATGCAATATTGATAAAATAAGTTACGTAGATTTGGTATCAGTGTCTTATTTAAAGTTAAATATATGGGAGGCAAATTTTATAACTTGGCAAAAACTTTTACAGAGACAGCTTGGTTTTGATTGCAATTATTTTTCCATAACTGTTCTTAAACCTTGCATCAAAAGCATTTCTGCAATTTGAACCTGAACTGTAATGATTCATAGTTAAAACATGTCATAAACATCATCTCACATGCTCCTGACCTCACACGGCGTCACTGCAGTGAATTTTTTCTCTGTCAAATTATCATGTGAACTATATATGTACTTATACATATGTGTGTGTGTGTGTGTGTGTGTGTGTGTGTGTGTGTGTATCTCCACACAACAGTGTCTTTGTAATAAATTCTCCTATGCACTGATTTAGCTCAGGAGAGCAACACTGATCTTGCCAAAAATGTATTTTCTTGGCATGATATGACCTACTACAACAGTGTCTTAAGTATTTATTTTGCAAGCTTTGTGCAGCTCCTACAGTTCTCCTTTCATTTCAACACACTCAATACAGTTTTCCAAAAGAAATAAGAAGATTGGCTCTCCAATATGAACAGACACCCAAACTATCCAACGATTCCAGATTGCCAGAACCTCATGCTTTCCAACAAAATTGAAAGAAATATAATTTAGAACCTGGCTCACTCTTGTGCTGTTCAATGGTCTAATTTAAGCACCTTAATTACATTAAAATTACTGCCNAGAAAGCATTTTAAAAATTCGTTTCAAATGAGAAAAAAACCTTAGGAAGAGACAGTAAGAGCAACTTTATTACAGCCATTCTCAGATTATTTCCTGTGCTAAAGTTTTACGTCAAGAAGCACTTAGAGCACTCCTTCAGACCCATTTCTGCCACAAACTGCAAGTTGTAGTTCAAAAACCTCACTTATTGCATGTAAGTCAGCCAATTCCTTTCAGTTATCCCTTATTTCTCCCTCAAACATCCATCCCCACTTACCCACCAGGTCCCCTGACAGGCTCAGCTTTTTGAAAAGCTCAGCAGCACTATCCCAGGGATTTACGGTCTGCATTGTAAGCTAACCTGAGAGTACTCTCTGCCTATGGACGAACCAGATGGAACACTAAGCAAACACCATGCTGTCAAAGCACAGGAGGATTTTGTAGTTAGAAAATGTAGAGGGGGATGCTGCGTTTGATGCTGCTGAAGATATAGGTCAAGGGATTGCCTGGACATGGCAAAAGGCTGATTGTGTCCAACCATTGTCCAACAACTTGTCTGACCTAGTGGAAGACATTGCTGCTGAAAAGATGGTGGTATCTGCACAAGAGCGTGCCCCCACTGCCCAGCTTGGTTTTCCCACTGTCGAACTCCCAAAGGAAAATGAGCTTTTCCAAGGGAGAAATTTGAATTTCTTTCCTGTAGAAAGATTCAAATGTGTGTCATGAACAGCCCAAAATGAAAAGTGAACAGATACCTCAGTAATTGGTTACCTTCACCTGTTTACTTTCACTGTGCCATATGCAGTCTATCCTGCAAAATCAGACCAATTTAAATTTTCTGGTACCGTCTAATAATTTCTGTGGCCTTAACTGTAACCAGTACAGAACCCAAGCTGGAAAGACCACAAAACCAAAAGTCTGGAACAGCACCAAAAACATCCTTAAAACAACTTCCCACAGCCTACACCATCTATGATTATCTCCCCAAGAGATTTATTGTTTTTAAGCTTAATTTAAGAAGCACATACATGCAACAAGGGCAGTCAGAAAATGTAGCTAAAAACATCTCTTTTATCTGACAGTGGCAATTAAGAACAGGGTGAGTATAAAGCATTATTGTCATGGTGTATCTCCCAGAGTCTGGCAACCCACTGCTTAGGGACTTTGTAAACTGCAAATTGCATTTGAGGATGGTAATAGGTCTCTTTTTGTTTCTTTTAATGAACCTGTCTATTCGCATTGCAGCTCATTTCTACTCTTGACATGTACGACATCCCATGGCAGCAAGTTCTACAATTTAATTCTGAAGAACTTAATTCAAGTTCAACATGAGGTACTGCATGAAGTACTTCATTTGTTTTATTTTGCTAAGTGCCTGGTAATTTTAAATTGTGATTTTATAACAATTTTTATGAGTGAGTAATTTCCTTTCTACACATTCTTTCTTTTGTAAACCTCTGCTATACCTTCCCTTAATCACCTCTTTACTAAACTGGAGGCACAAAAACTCCTTCACAAATCAGGAGATGCAATAGCAGTATCCTCTCAAAGATCTTTGTGTTCTGCCTGAGAATCTATTTTGCTCAGGATGCTCTTATAGCTTCCCTCCAGAAAAGTTCTGTCATCACTGACAGCCTCTTCTCTTTAGCTTAGACCACAGAATTAGCAGCTGATTTCAGCCTATTCAGAAAGCATTCCCCAAAGACAAGCCTAATTCAGAGAACTCTGTACCACTGCTCTGGAAAATCTATTCTAAAGTGCACATTTCGTTTCATTTTCATCACCTATAACGTAGAATAACAGAATATTTTTTGGTTGGAAGAGCCATTTAATATCAAGTCCAATCCAGCACTGCCAAGTCACCTCCTTACAACCATGGTTATTCACATCTCCAGTTCTTCTAGCTAGTTCACAAATGTGGGTTTTTTTCCAGCAAGCAAGCAGTTTCTCCATGTATTTGGTTTTCTCAGAAGGATGCTCTTATCTAACAGTTTTTCCAGTGACTCTGCATACTGACCAGCGGAGAGCAAGTAGGAAAACCAATGTGGAAATACAAGCCAAAGTTGAGCAGGAACATAAAAAAATATTCCAAACCAGATACTCATGGAGATGTGGTATTTTTGTGTTCAGCCACAATTCTGACAGAGCACTGTTGATTTTTATGGTTTACCCTTAAATAATGAGTCCCAGTCTTTAGATACCAGAATTCTTTGTCATGAAGACTTGATAAAGATAGTGAAGTTTTGGTAGAAAGAACTGTGGAGAGTCTACAAACTCCTGGAAATTTTCAAGGTCAGATTGGATGGGGCTCTGGACAACCTGATCTAGCTGTAGAGGATGATCTTTAAATGTCCCTTGAAACCCAAACCATTCTATGATTTTCTAAACAGTGCTCAGAAAACACAGTTACAAATTTTTTTGAGCTTTCTCTCCACTGTTCTGTGTAGTTGCTAATATTTATGGGCTATTTTGTAACTTAACAATTTAGAAGAGCAGCTTTTTTATAATAAGGAATACATCCAGTAATATCAGCTGAAATCCCAGATGCATTAAACCAAGACCCTTCTTACACACAGAATATACCTGAATCCATCTGCAATTTGGCACTTCTGAGCCTACAATCTGTTGAAGAGATTATGCCCCTCCTTCTAGCCTTGCAGAGAATTCTTCCTTTTCAAGTGAACTACTGAAATACGAACCCAGGTTGTAATCTGGGCCATGAAGCACTGCTAGATCGCATAATCCATGGCTGTTTTACAGAGCTGAGTGCTGGATTTGAAATGCATTTTCAAGTGCTGGAGGAGAAGCATTTATATGGCTTGGGTCTTTGCAAAACACTCAAAGAATATTGTAAATACACGGCTGGAAAAGCAGCATTTATTTTATCTTCCTCCTCCTCTACAAATAAGTTACAAGTAATAAAAATGAATATTATTTTGCTTAGATTTCTTCCTCTCCTCCAGCACTGCCACAGTTTTGTTTTTCAGACACCTACAGGAGGGTATTTCCATATTCAGATTTTAGGGAAACCCATAAGCTCAAAGGTGAATAAATCCTAACGGAGTCAAAAGATCCACATAATCCTTGTTGGCAGAACAGCATAATTTATGATACAGAGAATTTCTATTGTAATTTTCTTCTTGACATGTTATCATATAACTTCAAATTCCTTGAATTCACAGTGGGATTTTGTTTTATTTTTACCATAATTACTTACTTTAGCTTTGGCTATTTTGTTTCTTAACATTTACTCCAGTATGTCATGCTCTGCTTGAGAGGAATAATTGGTTCATTCCTTTAGAGCAAAAACAAAACACATGCATATACAGTACTTGCACATAATGTGAACACACATTTTTGCTTTAAAGCAAAAACAATAGACTTTACATCCTGTACATATTAAAACCACAAAGTCTTCGCCCTGCTTAATTGTTTTAGATTTATGGCATTATTATACCATTCTTTGATAGTGTTTCTTCCAGCTGAGGGATAAAACTCAGCTACATTAAGTAAATAACATTAACTATTGCAAGGAAATAAAATGCTGTTCTGATTGAAGAAGCAGACTAAGATTAATAAGATCTTAATTCCAGATTCTGTCACATACCTCCAGTGTGACACTGGAAGAGATATATCTTCATGCCCTGCTTTAACTCCTCTCTATAAACCAAAATACTAAGAACTATAAAACTACTTGGCAAAGCATCATTCTGGTTTTGTGCGGAATCACTACCGACTCTAATGGGGCCATAATTTTGTTTTGGGCTTATCTACTATACTATAATGATCAATAAATTATAGTAATCTATGCATTTATGAATAAAAATATCTGGATGAAGACCAAAGGGCTCCAACTGCATAGTTATGAAACTGAATTAGAAGACTGTCACGTTAATACCAAGAAATGCAAGAAGCATGAGTACCAGCCAAAGGACAAGGGAGGACAGTGCTGAGACTCACCTATTATCACAAATGCAGAGAACTTTGGTCAGGTCACCAAGTAATCTATATTCCTTCCCACTGTCATTGTAGGCTGAGAGGCAGGATTTTGTCAGATAATATTGGAGCAATTGCACTGCCAAAGAGTATCTGCATAGGTGCATGCTCCAAGTTAACCATCCAACCCTGCAGCCCCACCAGCACCTCTGGCGTAGCAGCAGCAGAGTTTCAGAACAGTAACCATTAATTGTAACCTACACAATTGCTTAGTGTTTCCCTCATTTCTTTCACCATTTCTAATCAGTTTCTGCTAAAACTGATATCCTCATCCTTACTCTTAAGTACACTCCTGAGAAAATACTGATTTCAAACGCACTGATCACTTGTAGACACAGGCTACAGGCAGAGTGCAGATCAGTGTGTGGTGTGGTTGGCTTTGTTTTTAATGTAAAAAGGAAAAACTTGTCCAATAAACTTAGTCTGGTACAAAATCCTGAGCATGTTTTTGCACCTGGCTCACTCTCCTTTCATAAGTCACTGCTTACAGATTTAAATGTCCAGGTAAAATTGCACCGAACTGCTGCCACATATAAGATAACACATTTTTTTGTGGAGGATAGAGACTGATAGCTGGTTTATTTTTGTTTCCTATGGAGAAAAAAATGCCTGTAATGGATTTGACTGGCACAGGTTATATTTGTTAAGTGATTTTTCAGATGTGTCTAAATACTTGCAAGAGCTCATAAAAGCTTCAAAACACCCTAAAGTATTAAAAGGAGCAAGAGAGCTAGCAGTGGAACATATACAGAGCCATTAATTAATTGCTCTGCAATTTTTTCCTGTTCCTTCTAGCAGCATCTCCAACAGTATCCAGGATGAGTACAGTAATTAATCTTTTTTATCACCCAAGATCAGAGTGATTACTGTGCACACCTTTTAAGTGGAAAGCTAGTTGGACATCCTATTCTTAATTATTCACAGTTATGACTGAAGTTTATGATAAAACCAGAAAAAAAAGAACATTTGCACAATACGGAATTGCAAAATTCCACCTAATAAAGGGACAAAACTCAAAGACAAAATGCATCAGTCACAACATCCTCTGTGTAACGTCAGTCAAATGTTGGAACAAACTAAGAATTAGATCTGAAAGTATTCAAGGCACTACTGAGGAAACACAACTCACTGGATGTTGCTTGTAGCCACGTGGAAGGTAGCAAACATCTCTCTTACACATTTCAGAAACTGAAACACTAAAATGAAAACGTTGGGGAATGCAGTCAAGTGAGATACATTTGACGTAACGCTACATTTTAATGAGTCGTTTTTAAAGACAGGTGGTTTGACAGGCCATCGTGTAATTGCGTGAGTGAAACACAAGTAAATTACTTTCTCGAATCATGCACTGAAAAACACATTCCAAATTGTATTTACTAGTTCTGTCATTTACTTGGATGACCATATAATTTGTTTTGACAATTGCAAATCAATTTTCAGTATGTATGTAAGGAAACTATCATACAGAATGCTTGATGGTGTATTCTCTAGGATGAGCATAGCTGTGCCACGGCAGCCTTGGCTACCATATTTTAACCAGTTCAGTGAAATTTCAGACTTCTTCAATTTAAAACCAGTAACTTGTGAAAAGCAATTCACTACTCAGAAACTGTTAAATCACACCTTCAGTCCTCTCTCAGCTTTTTCTTTAGGAATCCAAACATTTTTTTATGTTGAATAAGTAAGCAAGACAGATTTATGCAGAACAACTATAAGCACCTCTTATGGCAAGCCAAAGAGGTTTTGCTTTAGATTTTCTGGTTCCTTGTTACAGTACACAACTCACAATTCAAAGCAATAAAAGTAAAACAAAACACTGAGAGCTTGATTCTGCAACATAATAACATGATTTCAGTGGAATGACTTGAAAGATTCAGCATGTGGAAAAGATTTTCAAGCCTGGTGTAAAGGTCTGAAAAGAGGCCTCTATTGGTCCTTGGGTTAGCACACCAAGCAGCTCTTGCGCTGAATTTACCAGGCAAGGAGGCAACTTTGCTGAAAAGAAAGGAAGAAAAACTTCAAACAAATAAAATAAACAAACAAAAACTGCGTCACAACACTATTACACACATTCCGAGAAAAACGGGAGACAATTACGCAGTGGTCTTTGGCTTCAGGCAAGGGCCCTTGGGGAAAAGGGCACGTACTACCACAAAAAACAGAATAATCATCTCTGGAACAGAGGTTCTCTTCCAACTCTACTGCTTGTGGAAAGTCCATTCCAATCATCCACAATCTCGATCTCTCTCTTTTTGCTTTCTACGAAGTCTTTGGGGGACAGTGTGGCATGGCCAGCTGAGGTTGGCGGGACAATTGTGGTACTTGAGCCGCAGCCCGAGTCAGATGCAACAACATACATTTAAAACTCCAGTCTCAATATTCTGTGAAAGGTTGAAGAATCACAGGTCCCTTCCACTTCTTCGGCATGCACAGTCCAACCAAGCATGAAGGAAAACTTCAGATACCCC
This sequence comes from Upupa epops, assembly GCA_013397515.1. Lineage (NCBI taxonomy): Eukaryota > Metazoa > Chordata > Aves > Bucerotiformes > Upupidae > Upupa > Upupa epops. The sequence continues at coordinate 328,656 of VZRI01012864.1, forward strand.
TCTGAGCCTCTTTTCTCCTGCTTACTTCAGCACTTACCAGTTTCTCAGTTGCACCTGTGACATAGCTTCTCCACCACACAGCCAGAAATACAGCCAAAATGATATCAACCACATGGCTGCCATTCTGTGGCAAGAACAACACAAAAATTGTGCCCTGTGGCAAGATCAAAATGGTGGCTACAGCTTTTCAGCCCCTCTCTGGGCTTAGTAGGACTCTTCTCCCCACAATTACATTCTGGGAGGGCTGTGGATCACCGAATTCTGACATCTTCAGGCAAATTACAGCGATCAGCATAGCTCTGCCAGTACAGCTTGGTGACAGGGAAGAGCCAGCTGTCTTGAGCTGTGCTTGCATATACTCCATGTCCAGTCACCAGGCTTATGTGGTGTCCCAGCCCCAGTCTCTGCAGGAGGGGAGGGGGGCTGGGGCATGTTGCGGCCACCTGTTGGCCCCTGCCAGGGGCTGTAGCTGTGGCTTCCCAAGAAAGCATTCCAAGAGAGAGAATCCAGAAGATCTCTCTGGCTTTATAAAGCCACACCATTGTCCCTGGGGTGGGGAAAATGTGCTTTCTATAGAATAGCACAGAAAACAACAACAGACAAGAAACTCAGGATGACAAAGTATGACACCTGGGTAAGTTCCCTTGGTAAATACTCAACTTTACAATGGCAAAAGCAGGACATGGTACTGTGAAGTGCATCCACAGAAGGGCCACAAGTTTTATGAGAGTGCTGCAGCATCTCCACTGTGAAAGTGGGCTGAGGGAATTGGTCCTGTTCAGCCTGGATCTTATAGTAGCTTTCCAGTACCTAAAAGGAGTTCTATAAGAAAGCTGGGGAGGGAGTTTTTACAAGGTATTCTAATGACAGGACAAGGAGGAATGGAATAAACCTAAAAGAATGTAGATTTATATTAAACATACAGAAGAAATTCCTTGCTATGAGAGTGCTGAGGCACCAGACCAGGTTGCCCAGAGAAGCTGTTGATGTCCCCTCCCTGGAAATGTTGAAGGCCAGGTTGGATGGGGCTCTGGGCAACCTGGTCTGGTGAGAGATGTCCCAGCCCATGCCGGGGGTGTTGGAATTAGATGATCTCTGAGGTCTCTTCTTACCAAAGTTATTCTATGAAACACAGAGACTGGACAATGTCAAAACTGTACATGTAATTATTGCACTTACCAGAAAGTGACAGGTGACTAAGATTCAATAAATTAAATCTGTATGTTACAGCTCTCTTAGTAATCTGGGTTTGAATTTGAAAACAGCACTGACTGCCCACCGTGTCCTCCACTCCTGAACAGCTATGCTCATTCTTATCTTTTAAATGTACTTTAAAAAAAAATATTTCAAAAATCCTATCATGTCCCAAGTATTACAGAATTCTCCACTATTCACAGTACCCTAAAGAAAGCTAAAAAATGAAAAAGCATGGTAAATTCGGACACTACCTCACCTCTCTACATGTGTGCTAACAAGAATTAATGAAAACTAAAGTTCACGCATACCAAACCAAAATTAGATCTTGCTATTCTGACCAAGATGTAACATAAAATTCATCATCCGAGAAAGATCAGATGATTTGTACAATATTAGACAGAGAAAGTAAGACTAAAAAAGTAGGCTGGTTTTGTTAAAAGCAATGAATACAAAATTATACATTTGGCTTCTTTTGAGTGTTAATAATAATGTCAGACATTATACCACAGATGTCCTAGCAAAAAGATTTTTAATGTAGGTGAAACTAAGGGTAACAAATGGATCTTTATAGCTATTAGGAAACATTTTCAGGAAACCATTCTTAACAGTGCTATTAAGGGGTGTTCTGCTGTGGCACAGCAATAGACTTTCCCACTCATCTAGAATACGTATGGAAACATTAGTACTTCAGCGGTGCAAAGATGCCCTACTTAGAATCGAAAACCCACAGCAGTAGGTAATAACTGTACAAAGTGAAAGATGTTAGACTGGTAAAATGTGCCCTTTCTTCCAAATCAACACTTCAATCCCAGATTGAAAAATGAGAGAGGGAAAAGTAGAGGAAAACAGCAAACAATGCTATAGTTCTGCAGTTCACCCTGCTATAGTGCACTGTAACTTTTCCAAATACGAAATGATTTGAAAAATCAGGGCACCATGTTCCTGTCCTTTAATTTAGAAGTCACGACTATGTCAGCGAAGGAAATGTTTGATCTGTTATTTTGTTATCTGTTGGTTAAGCAAAGGAATAAAGTGTCAGGTCCACATGAAAAAAGAATGCACATCAGAGTACAAAAGCGCTCCACACAGGCAAACTGCTGATTCTGTGACGGAGTAAGTACATCCACTTTCTGAAATTATCAGCCATTCTCCCTTTCTCTTTGATGACTTGGCCTGCAGTTCACAGTCCTTGGTTTAATTCAAACAGTTGGCTCTGCAGAGTCAATAGAATAAATCAGAGTGCACATTCATCCACCACAGCTCATTCTGTCCCTTCTACTTGAAACAATGTTGAGTTGACTGTGTAGGGAAACTAAGTGAATTGTTCATTATGGCACTGGGAGCCTGTAGCCAATGCAGGTTTGCAGTGGGGTTAGACCTAATAAACCAAGGCTGTGACAGACATGTTTCCCCAGCATATTTAAGATCATGTTGCTCTTTCTAGTCTTTCAGGCAGTTGATGCATGCACACATCACTCAATGATATTGTGTCTTTTACATTGTCTAGTGAAAGAGCATCCGGGGGGGGGATCAGAAGGGGGGGGGTTAGCAGATCTCTACTCTGCACTGGTGAAACCGCATCTGGAGTATTGTGTCCAGTTTTGGGCCTCTCCGTTCAAGAAGGACACAGAGCTGCTGGAGGGTGTCCAGCATATAGCAACAAAGATGATGAAGGAAGAAGAACACCTCCTTTATGAGGAAAGGCTGAGGGAGCTGGGTCTCTTGAGCTTTGAGAAGAGGCTGAAGGGTGACCTCATTCATGTCTACAAATATGTGAGGGGTGGGTGTCAGGAAGATGGAGCCAGGCTCTTCTCGAAGTCATCTACTGATAGGAAAAGGGGCAATGGATGCAAGCTGCAACATAGGAGATTCCATATAAATATCAGAAGGAACTTCTTCACAGTGTGGGTACCAGAGCATTGGAACAGGCTGCCCAGGGGCATTGCAGAGTCATTCTTCTGGAGATGTTTTAAACCTGCCTGTACATGATCCTGTGTGACTTGATCTAGGTGGTCCTGCTGTGGCAAGAGGATTGGACTAGATGATGTTTCAAGGTCCCTTCCAATCCCTAATGATTCTATGGAATAACAGAACAAAGAAAACTGAAAGTGAAGTACTGCATTAGTATGTAGCACTTAGTTAAAATCTTTTCCAATTTAAGCACCATTTCTTCACATAGATATGTGAACTTCCTCACTTACAATGAGGAACCAGTTACCTGTTTTCTGAAGTATTTTATGTTTATTATTTGTTGTGCTCAGATTAAAGTCACTGATTATTTCCACAAAAATCAATCTAGGGAAAGATTAAGGAAGTATGCATTTTCAAATGGTGATTCCTCATCTCTCAAAACTGTTTTAGTCATAATTGTTGCAAGTTTCTCCATTATATGCTTTAAGAAAATCATACAATCTAAAGATACCAGATTGGTTTACATGTGTCATCCTTAAATTTGCCTTTTGACTGGTAACAGATTTCTAAGTTTCAGTCCTCATTATTAGAACCTAAGGCAGTGTTTTCTGGTTTTATTACAGAGGCATCAAACACTTGACATGAAATAGCAAAATTTAAATCTGCTAATATAGATTTCAGTACAAATAAAATCTTGGAAGTAGTATTTAATCCTGCAATTGTGCTATATTTTTTTTTATCTGTTAGAAAAATTGAGATGCAAGGAGACTGTCAGGCATTTGTACACTTCAGTGAAGTCAACTACTGCTACAGCTGCATTCCTGCAGATTTGGTAATCCTTTGACATAGCTTTATAAGCCTATTATTTAACTGAATTTTATAAGAAATCAATTATTTACTTTCCTACTTAGTTTATGTTTTTAGTATGGAGAAACAGTTCAGCATCAGGGGGATTCCTCCAGTCTACCAGCTCATCACCTGGGAAGAAGCTGAAGAAACCAGCCAGAAATAAAAGCAAATCCATGGCAGCTTTCAGACACACAGAAAACTTGTCCTGTGGTCCCAAAACTTTCTTTACAGTAATCTACTGCCTGTCTTTCCTTTTCTCTATTCTCTTATCTGCTTCTCCTTGTTAAGGCTGCCCTGTTCTCCAGGAATGACATGGGAAGCAGTCAACCACTGAGCACTACCCTCTCCAGCCATGCAAACCCCATCCCTGCCAAATGTATATTCAGTATTTCCACTTGGTTTTGAGCCTGAGGATGAAGTCAAGTCATTCTTTCTGTGCCATCAAAAGTGAGTAAGTGGAAAAAGGCAGCAAGGATTTGGACAATTGGGTTTTGAGAGATATAAAGGAAAGAAGACAAGGTAGAGGAGCAGGGAAGGATTGTTAAATTACTGTTTTAGCTTTCTGTTTTCATACAATAATTGGGCAAATGAGAGGATATTTTATCTATGTAGCCAAACACGATCATACAAGGTTATAAACATGTCTGAGCAAGGAAAGTCTCCTGATTAGTCAATGTAATAAAAAGGAGAAAGACTAATCTATGCAAATTAAATCAAGCAGCAAAGCCTTTGTACTATTCAAAGCCGCTTAGTCAGGCTTTAGAAAGACAATACACATTTTGTAGTTGACACACAAAGCAGTACTGTTGGAAATTGGCTCTTGGAAGCTTAATGCTACCTGTAGGATTTGGTACTTTTGCAGCATGTCAACCAGTGCAAAGTCTTTACGGCAAATTCAGGTAATACACTGCCAGCAGTCCCAGAAAAGATGGAGGAAAACCAGGTTTTTGCAACCAAGGCAGGATTTTGGTCATTAAAGATGTAAGCTGTAAGGTTACAAATTATTAACACTTACTACTTTTAAAGACATGATTAAATAAGATAGATATGATTGATTCCAAAGTATAACTAAACAGTTGAAAATTCGCAGCAAACTCAAGCAAATGCTATTAAATACTGTGGATGCTAATCTACTACGTGATTCAGGAGCTCATGCACTCATATCTCTTCAGGCACAAAGGATTAATAAATAGCTTTTAAAAGCTTTTCTAAAGTTTTAGCTTGTTAACTTCTCTAAACAATCTTGTAATGATATTGTGGGTTTTCATACTTTTAGAATTATTGTTCATGCAAAAATAGCACCTGGCAGAGTTTGGGAATTGAGCAATGCTCAGATTCTAACAGAAGAAACCAATAATGTTAAACTTTACCACCCATAGTTGACAGAAAAATACTATTAAAGTGATTTGATCAACAAGGAAACCTGACCTGTTAGAACCTAAGGCTTTGTGACACAAGAATATAGGATGTCTTCAAGAAGATTACACCCTGGTAATTGTCTTCAACTTAAATTTACTTACTAAGTGTTATTTTTCAGATATAATTGGTTTTCAGAAGTTTAGAGGAAAACAAAGAAACAAAAACTCTAACACACAAAACACATTCAGAAAAAACCTTGAGTGAAGACTTCAGGTTAACACAGTGTTCGGGTGAGAGATTCATAAATATTTTTTTTATTTGGTCAAATATAACCTGAGTTACTCAAAACTGTATAATTGCTGGTTATGCAATTAATAACAGTTACTGAAGCAGATTATATATTAATGGCTATTTTTGGAACCAAGACAACTTCATCTGACCCTGAAAGTGAACACTTAAATGTTCAATGATTAATCACTAATTAACTGCTGAACTGAACATTGCTTTAATGCTTATTTTATTTTAGTAGAACTAGTCCTCCTGCTGGTTCTTTGGAAAAATAAACTAAATCTGTAATATCTGTTCTAAAAGTATTCAGCTGCTGCCGGTGAATAAGAAAAAGCATACAAAAATTTCTGATTCCAGTGAAATGGATTTCTGTTTTGAAACTGTTCCTCCTGATACACAAGCTCCATTTGGCAAGCATTCTGTTACCAGCAGAGCATCTTGAAATACCTCTTCGAAAAGCACACTTGTGGCTATTTTCGTAATAAAGAAAACAAACCCTGTAAGACATGAACACTAATTTAATACTAGGAAATGCAGCTTGAAGGACAAAATCTTTAGAAGTTGTATTACTACAGGTGTGTTTATTGAGCAGTACCTAGAGTCTGAAGGGGAAAAGCAAGTTGGAGCAAACATCAGATGTTGTTGAGTGCATTAGTGATATCTTTTTAGCAGTTTTAAAGGATCAGAGTTAAGCTGTTTGCTCCACCATAGTAATTTCTTCTAAAAATATCAGACTGGGCAATAAATTTACTGACACTAATCTTTATCAGTTCATCTGAAGTCACTTGTTATTCCTTATAATACAACTATAGCTGCCACAGATGAGCAGAAAAAGCTGCAGCATCTTAGATCTTAAAACAAAACCTTGCAAAGACATATTGTAAAAACTCAGTGAAAGATGGAGAGAAAAAAAACAAAGCTGACTAATCTGCTGCAACCCTGGGTGCCATTTCCCCCTTCCTCTACCTTCTCCGCTGAGTTTGCATGGCTGCCTCTTCTGTGATTTCTGTTTACAGCTCTCCTCTAGCTGCCTTTGCATTATCTCCTCTTTGCTGTGACTCATTCAGGCAGGCAATTTCTCTTTGGTGGGCCACTAGAATAGGGTGTCAGTGAAAGGAGAAGGTAAAGATGAAATTTCAACAGCTGCCAAGGTTTAGCCAAGGCTGGAGTCAAATTGGCATAAGGCTTTAGGAAGCCTAATCAAGACTGAAAGATACCTCAATTTTATTTTTCTTTGCATATTTAGAGCTGGATCAGCAAGAAAGTGAATTAAAAACCATCAGGAAGGAGACAAGCTCTAACTGGGTGAGAGAATGAACAGTGCAGAATGGTGGCAGAAAATAAGAACTATTCTGTGGAGTAATAACAAAGGCTAACTCAACACATTCTAACAGAATTTCAAGACATTTGGTGGTAAGAAAGACAAAATCAAATCTATATTGGGAGAAAGAAAAAAAAAACCATAGGCTGTGGTTGGCTCTGAAATAGTTACCACTGCTGAGGAATGTGATGCCAAGGTTCAGATCTCCGAGAAAGAAACCAATCGTTCACATTGTCTATTAAGATACATCCACGTGGTATGCAACCCAAACTGAAATAAAGCAAAATAGCTAATATTACAGAAGGGGAAAGACTGTACACACTGGGACTTGAACCCGGAAAAGATACAACTGCAGTGGGATCGGAAAGAAATCTAAGAAATCCGGAATGGCAAATTAATAGGTAATGCTTGTTCACTGCCTTCTTATAGAAGGTTTAAAGGGCATCAAAGTGGTATCACATGGTAACTTCTTGAACAGAAGATGCTTCTCCCCACATCTTTTTATGTTATTCCCCCCCAAAGGACTTGTGACACTCATCTCAGTTCACAAAATGTCTGGACAAATTTCTGGAAGAAAAGTTCATTGACAGCTATTAAGTCATCTCCTGTAATTTACTGTATTTGTGAGTTGTGATATGCTGGAAATACTCTGGAGAAGTAGCATAACCTGACTGTCCTACCCTCAAAGCCTTTTTAACCACTGGTGGCAGCAATGCTGAGGACAAGGACACATTTCAGATACAGCCAAAATCAGGTTACTCAGGTAGGAATGAGCTACTTGTGCTCCTGTTTGACAGAGCTGAACTTGAACTGAAAGGAGCATTTCTGCTATTGGAATACAGAAGAACTGGAACTGGAATGATCAGAAACTCAATAGCCATAGAAATCAAACCCAAAGTCACAATGGGAAGCCATGCCACACTGTCCACTGCAAACATCTCACCAATAAAAATGAACTGAAAGCCTGCAGTAACTAAGATTCGGGCACTGCTCTGTGCTCTCATTAGAATATTTGAAAGCTGTTCACAGATGAAGTTTGCTGTCCAGAAATCCTAGTTTATTTACGATTAATTGCTTCAATTACCTGCCAGCTTCTTTTCTATGGATCAGGATTGCAGCATCTTACTTGGATACACATGCAAGACATGCTTGTTATTAAATGATTCCAGTTCAGCATAGCAAACTGGATACAGCTTGGGGCAAGAACTCCCAGCTGCACGGGCTGTAGTTCATTAAAAAAAGTAATTAAAACCACTTATTTACCTAATTAGGCCTTGATCTGTCATGGTCTTCTGTCTCATTCCTGCCTCTTTGGGTCTTTCTTGTTCCTTTCTTGAGGAGCTTCCAGATCCTGGGGGATCACAGCTCTGGAAACCACCCAGTTGTTATGAAAACCCACAAGTTTGTCTATCTGTCTGCAAGCACCAAAGTCCTGTGAACAAATCTGGGGGCTGCATCTTCTATTTTAGTAGTGCTGCCATAAACAAGTGTCCAAGCAAATGTTTTAAGACAATGCAGATAAAGGACAGCAATTGTTTCCATTGTGATAACACACCATGACATCCACATAAAACCAAACCTATTGATTTTCCATAGAGCAGGAAGGAAAAACTGCAGAGGGAGCAGAAAAGAACCACAGGAGAGACCACCAGATGACTTGAGAAATAAAATAAATATCTAAAAAGACAGTTTTAAAGACATTCACTTACAATTTAATTCAAATACATGTAAAACAACAGGTCACAAAATGACTTGGAAACAGTTGCATGAAGGGCAAGAGCAAACACTGAAGGAACTGCTTTACAGTAGCCCATGGATTTGCAATTAACTGAGTAAAAGACAAAGACTGAGGCTGAGCTCAGAAGTTATCTTCACAGTTTTCTTAAATTGTAAAATAATTGCTTGAGGGATGTTGCGGGAATCTGACCCGTTCTGGGACACTAAAAAATCTATAGGGGACATAATCTTAGAAGGAGTGTTTTCAAGAGAAATTTTTACCAGCAAGTACTTAAAAGAGTATTTCCATAAATTGCTTTTACCCTTGTATTTATTAAAACTCAAAATCTGTGGGGTTGTCCAGGAAGCTACTTTTGTGGTACCTTCCCTGAAAGCAATAATTTTTAAAAGGTTTAGTGATGTTAGTGGCACCAGACTAACACTGTACTGGAGAACACAGAAAATGTCAACATTTCTTAAGCATCAACTGCCAAAGACACCAGTTTATCCCAACTCCAGATTTAATTTTGTTATTGCTTGAATTCCTTACTTAGCTTACTAGCGCACTTCATCTTAGTTCAAATCTGAAATTCTTATTTTTATTCATCTCTCTGTTGCTCTTCTATTCAAGTGTTTCTAATATTCCCTTAGTCTCTGGCTATTGCTTTCTCTTTTCTTGTCCTCTCCTGCACATACTGCTCCATTTTGTAATTTGTCATCATTTTCATACACGATAGACTGAATCCTTTTACACTTTCTGTTGGGTCTTTTTTCCCTCCCTTTCATCTTTTTTGGTTATTCTCCAGTCTTTTAGCCTTTAAATGAAATATTTCAATTTGGTTATGCACTGTGAAAGAATATCATAGCTCCAACAATTTTACACAAACACAGTTCTTCTTAGGCTGTCCTTTCTCGTTGCTTCTGTTCAGATAGTACACATTTTGTTCAATGTTGTTTAAATGCCACAAGGACAGGACTAGAAATAGCTCTGTTATTTTAAGGCCTCAGAAAGTAAACTGAAAAGGAATAAAATGTTTCGGTAGGAAATAAGATGGTTTCTTAACTGTCACCTCTCAGAAAGTAAAACTGAAAAACACCAGTCTAAAATTAGTCCTAGAGGTCAGTCACTAAGAGCATTTTTTTAAAGAAATTGTTATTTTGCTTCTAGCAGATATGAACAGAGAATTGTTCCCTTCACTCATTCCGTCCTTCCACCACCTTTCTTATCTAGACTTGAGACACACTGAAAGAAAGTCTCATGTTTCTTCAAAAAGCAGGTTCTCTCTCTAAACATTTCGGTCATTAATCCTCCATAAAAAGAGAATCTTTCTTCCCTACTCAGCTGTTCAACATTGTCTCTTACCCAATGAGATCTTTGGTTGCCTTGCAGTCATTGAGGGTACCTGAGAATTTAATATAGATGACAACCAAAATCCCAAACATGGTCCACTTTCTTGGAGGTTGGGTCATTAGTTGTCTTTTGGTGGTTTGGTTTTGGTTTTTTTTGCCCCAGAATAGGATCAACAATTTTCTGGCTTCTTTCGAGCACCCAAAAAATTTAAAAAAATAAATAAATATAAAAGTGCTTGCAGCAGCCACAGGCAGAACGTCAACAGAATACAGACGGACATATGGAGCAACTCTTCTAATTTAAGCAGCTTTAGTTGTATCTTCACAGAGAGGTGCTAAGAGAAGCTTGGGTTGACCTGGCTGGATGCAACGGGCAGCTGAGAGCTGGACTGAGTGGGCTGCAGTGCTGCCCTTCAGCTGCTGCACACTTTGCTCCAGTTACACTTGCACACTTGAGGACTACTTTAGCCTTTTTATTAATTTATATCCCTGCTCAAGATAAAGATCATGAGAAGTGAGGCTGCTGGTTCATCTTTCTTTCAAATACTCAAGCTAGGAGTACTCAACACTCAATCTCTGATCACCCAGAACAGCACAAATGGTGCAACTTTAAAAATCGTTGTAATGCATGTGAGGATAGCTAAAACAACAGCATTCTAAAAGGAGAAGAGACATAATAAAAGGAAGAACAGACTAGTTAGTTGATTTTCAAAGGAGAGCAGAAAACAAGAATCATGTATTAACACCGACTTTCACACCCTGATTTCCACTCTCGTTTCCAGCCATCCTTTGATTAATAACAGACAGGCATAATATTTCAAGCATACCAAGGTACATTTATTTAGCTGCTGTGCTTTAGAAAGCTCTTCATTTAAGTAAGAAACTAGCCTCCAGCAAGTGCCTAAGAAGAAATACTTTCTACTAATAGATGCTTAGCTCTACTTCTTAGCTAGTAAAATTAAGTAGCTGTCCAAAAAGATTAAGCAACTGTCATGCAGAAAAGAAATATGTACACAGTGGCACTGTGAAGACAAATTACTAAACAAATTTGACGCCTAGATAACTCTCCATTTTTAATTCAATTATTTCTCCAGTCCAGTGCCTTTATTTAAACACAAAACACCAGGCTCTACTTTCTTAATATTAGCTGCAAATAAGAAATTAAAAATATTTTGCATGCAAAACTCACATCTTCTCCAGCAAAGACAAAGGTAGAAGATACGGAAGGTATATACGTAAAAGAATCTTTGCATGAGATCCAAGCACTTGTAAAAGAACTGAATTTGTATAGTTGTCCTTGCCCTTTGTAACAAGAGGTAGCAGTCATAGCATGGCAGAGACAGCAAAACGTTTTCCGGTTATAACCCCCGAGCAGTGACTTCACTGTTGGTACCCCTGTGCATGAGAAGGGAGTATTTCATTCACCATTTTGTGTGCTATGGCATTGATTGATAATCACACCTTGCACCACTTTTAATGGATCTGCAGGCCACAGCTAAATTAGATCTGTTTGGTTTCATTGGAAAAGATGTCGCTCGTGTTCAGTGAAGCTAGGGACATAGCACATAGTACTTTTGCACACATAATTACATTAAAGCTGGGAAAAATTAAAAACTAAAGCTTTTAAATAGTGTTTCAAAGGCTTTAAAAGTTCTGATAATGGTTTGCTTAGTTTTATTTTAAAAAAGCCCTGTTTAAAAAGTGTTCAGCAAAATCAAAATACTTGATTGCTGGGGTTTTTTCAATGAAGGAATAAAACTATTTCAAATTATAATTTAGTTTCAAAACCAGACAAAGATGACCTGTCTCATAAGGCAACATAGTTCTGGAATCTTAACACAGACATGACCACCACCACTCTTAACTCTCCTCCTGAAAAATCCAACCCAACCCTTCATGAAATTATGATTTTTCCCTTGAAATCCATGCCCCAAATAATGTATTTCTGTCTTTTCTGCAAGAAAAAAGTCACACTATCTTCTACATTTTTTGTAAATTTGAAGCGACCAGATTCTGCTGGAGCTGGAAGCATCGCTTCAAGGAAATACTTGCTGCAAAAGTTCCCTTGTTTAATATTTTCAAAATTATTAGCACAAGTATTGTGATGGATTCTGAAAGTATGTTCCACATTGAGGTCAACTGTAGCCCCACAAGACAGATATTTTTTTGTCTGTTGTTGCCTACTGTACAACTCAGTCTAATGAAACAGAAATCAATATTGAAATCCAATAAAATTACCCGAGGTAGCAATATATAACTGGCTGGCACTGTGCTTATTTGCCTATATATTTAAGCTGTTTCTGCATTTAAAGAATAGAGACAGAACTGGAAAAAGACTTTTTCTTTTTACTTTTGTGTCCTACTGAACTAGTGAAATCACTCAAGGTTAATACAATTACATGATGGATAACGTTCTTGATGGATGGGACCACAAGTGACACTGAAAAATGTAGTGCTCATTCTACTAAGAGATACTTCTGCAATTAAGGGAGGTACAGATGTGAATATGGTAGTAGCTGCAAGAAGAAGAAATGGCCTCATACCTTTGTAAGCCACTGCAAAAGACATTTGAATTGAGACAAATACTGATGGAGAGATAATTTTTCTTCTAAAGACGAAGAAGGTCGACTCAAGAGACAGTATTCACAGACAATGCCACAGCCATGAAATACTAAGAGTGTTCCTGGGGTGGGATTTGTCTGTGATTTTCTTCACTGTTGCACGAAATTGAGACATATGGACCATGGCGCAGTGTGGTCTGTAGAGACCAGGGCATACAGGGAGATGCAGCTACTCACAGGCTGGAACAAGACCCCAGAGATGTTGTAGACATACTTTTGTAAGAACTTTTAAAGACAGTATAAAGATAAAAGCTGCCTTTTGTCTTGAATTTATTACATGAGTTATGAGTAAAATGAGCATTTTGTTACACTTATACTCTTTTTCCTCAAAATTCTCCACAAACAATAGTAGTGATGTTTGCAAATCAGGAGCAATGTTAGAAACAAACTTATGTTCCAAAAGAAACTACTTGAAACATACTCCATTGCTGGCTGCCTGGGCAAGTGTGAGTTTTCCCCCAACCACATCAGACACAAACCAGAAAAGATTGTTGTTGCTTTGATGTACATTCACTAACCTTTTTCTTACAAACATCAGAACAAGAAAAGTATCAGTAAACATGCCAATCCAGCATGAAGCATTTACACCACTTTTTCCCATTGGAATACTCCAATGTCTAACATGACCGCGTACGAACTGAAGCTTTGTATTTGATTCTCCCTTCTCCAAAACCTGCAATGTCACCATCCCTGAAAATCTCCTCATTCTGTCAAATCTGGCTTAAGGTGGACAAGTGATGTTTGAAGCTATCACCTGCATCCCATCTCACGACCTGCATTCCGAGATGGTGACTGCTGAAGTCTCATTTCCTTAGAGTAGAAGAATGGAAATGAGCTAATACTTATTAACATTTTAGCACAAAAAAAGGACAAATTTTTCAGAAAACCTCTGAAGCTTTCAGGGAAAACCTTGTTTTATTCTCATGCAAATAGTGTCGGCAAATCCGCAGTACTACTTTGAGCTTGGAAGACTTTGCTAGCTACTGTAGCTTCATAAAAGAACAGATTAAGATTCCTATGTTACCATAACTGGAAACTTCAAGTATTTTTGCAAGTTGTCTTTTTTTTTCCCCCTACATCCTTAAACATGTGTTTAGATCCATTAAAATGTATTTCAACATTCCGTCACAAAATTAGTCGTCACATTCTTCTGCGAATGTCAGGAACCCCTGGAAACTAATCCACTGATAAAACTTTTATAACCATAATTCCCCTTTGCTTTGCTAAGCTGCAGAGTAATTATGTCTACTTGGTGTTTTTTCCTTTGCCTCTCTTTCCACAGGCACAACAGGTTTTAATGACATTAAATTTAATATTTTAATATATTTAGTGCAATTTCATACAATGACAACTTCTGACAGAAAGTTACATTTATAAACCTGGCAGTGCTCTATATGTTGACCAAGCAAATGTATTTTGCTAGATCAAAGTGGAAAAACAGACAAGTTCATGCAAACAGAGTTTGCCAGTATGTTAAATGGAATTCTTCTTTAAGTATAGACAGCTTGGAGTTAAGAATTACGCATTCTTAGTTACCTCTGGACATTAAAAAAAGGCACTTGCTCAAATCTGTTACCAAGTCATCATTATGAATAATTTGGCAAATGCACATAGCAATGTTTTCAGTACACCACAGCATTTTAACAAGCAGACCTCTTTACAGAACATATGATGATTTCTCCGCTTTCATTTTGTGAGAGTACCAATGACTTGAATGTTATTCTTGGAAGGAAAAAATAACTATTTATCAGATTTTCTGAGAAAACTTGTGGTTATGGCTAATAGAAGGGCTTTTCCAAAGTACAAGTGTCATTCTGGGTCTCATCCAAGAAAACTTCCCGCTCAACAAATGGCCATAATAATTGATGTTTTACTTTAGGACCAAACAGAATGTATGCCTCAGCTATAAATCAACATAGGTAACACTGCAGACAGGTGTCCAATGAGATCTATTAACCTTGTAAGCAGATTCTCTTAGGCTAAACATAGATCTACTTAGAGTGCCCATTTTAATGTGTGTAAGAAAAAAAAAAAAGCATGTATTGCAGCAATAGGACCAAGACATCCAAGGTGCTGGATGTAATATATTCACATTATTGTTATAAATAATATAAATATACCATTTCATGCAGGTATCTGTTTTGAGTTGCTATAAAGAGAGCTGAAAATGATAAAACTCCCTGATGAAGGAAGAATTATGTTGAAAATTCTTGCTTTCTTGCTAATCAGCATTGCAATTCAGAGCCTCCTCAGCAAAATGTCATGAATGTTGCTGCTGCTTCTTTCTCCTACTTTATCTGGCTCTGGAGAGCTATGTGAGGATGTATAGCACCAGCCTTTCCAATCTGTGAGACACCATTTATCAACGGTTCAGACAAGTTGCAACACGTAAAGACACCACAAGGTGTTTTATAACTGGTACCAGATACTCCCCAGTATATCAAGCTGACTTACAATTCATTAAATTATTTGGGCAGGTTTTTCTTTATGGTACTGGCCCCATATTCCTTGTTGTGAGTTTCTTTTCCAAGAAAGGTGCTGATTTTTTTTCAGTCCTATGGGTTATCATACACCTTATAATTTCTTCATGCAAAGTCTGACAGGCACACGTGTTATCATAGTAGGAACAAAGCAGTTATTCATGAGAGATGAGAACAGGCTTTTGAGATTTAGGGGATATTACACCATCTCTGTTAGATACCCAGTTCACAAAATATTTTGTTTCACCTTTCTTGATAATGTATGGCTAAGGATCATTTGTTAGCTAAGCCAGTGAATCCCTTAAAAACAGATGAAATTTAGGATCTTAACTTCTGCCAGTAGGGTAATATGACGCAGTATGGGGGAGTTACTAGAGAAGATTAATATGAATAGCAGTTCACTAAAGCATACTTGGAAATGAAATTACGATTCCCAGATGTTTTCCCTAAGAGTTATAGTTTTGCTTCTGACACAGACTTGTCTTTAATGACTAACTTAACATCGTTTCAAGATCAGCTGCTACTAAACCAACTTGATCCAGGTTTCCTGGCATAGTATTTACTACACCAGGCCTGGTCTTTGTCACAAATCATGATACTGCATAAAAAAAGCGCATAGACAATTGTCTGTCTCAAAGGAATGATAACCTGCAGAACATGTTTCCATCATTATCTTTTAAACACTAATTTTAATATTTCTATAGCCTGAATATAACCATGCCTATTTAAATATCTTTTCAGTTCAAATGAAAATTATTTAGATTGGAGAAAGAAAATCTAATGCTCTACATTAATAAAATCACCTCTGTATTGCACAGTGAGCAGGGATTTCACACCATCACCATCTTTGCAGGCATTTATAGATGTCATCTAATCCGACCTCACTTTGCACGGCTTCATTCAAAGGTATTCAAAGATATTACATCATTGTGATTCTTGTACAGCTCCACAAGCTTCCTCCTTCTAGACAACACCTACTTCCCTGCTTGTGTCTGAAGGTACAGTCAGCTGTCTGTTCCCAGCCTGAAAGTTCCTGTCGAATAGCAAGGGTCAGCTCCAGGAAGGGTGGCATAGGAACCATAAAGCTTGGTCTAATGTGTGGACTTAATCCAGAAACTGCTTACATAGTGATAGTCCCTTTTGATTTGCTTTGGGGACTGCTTCATACTCGTCATTCACTATATATTCTGTTCTGTGGATTCTGACAGAAAGAAAAAGGGGGGGAAAAAGGCTCACAAACAACTGTGATTGATTCTGGTTAGCCTCAAGCTTTCTGCAAAATTTTCTGCTCCAGTGCTAAGAGCTGGGATTTGCAAGAACATCTAATTTCAGTGACTATATATCACTTTCAAAGACAAGCCTCTGCAATGGAAGAGGGCATGTGGAAGACTACGCATAACACAGTGACATAGCTGAATCTCACTCCTATAAAGGGGTTTGGTTAATTTAAAAACAGTAGAAATCACAAATAGACTATCAGGGCTAGCTCACTTGTGAAAGTTAAGGACACTGTTCAATGGCACTTTAGGCTTTGATCTTCATCAGTATTAAGCTGATATTAAAAGTTTGAGTTTGGGGCATTTTATTATGTACAGACATAGAAACTTAAGATAGAAGTTAAATCTTTGTTTTGCAGTCTGGAAAGGGTTAACATTACAAAGAACAAATACCTCCAAGTTAAAAACAAGCAAGAAACCCATTTCAGACAGTTGTGTATATTGTGACTACAGATATGAGGGCTGATAAATTGCGTAACTTCAGAAAATATAGGGCAGACTGTGTGTCTAGGAGATGGAGCAGACAGGAGGGTAAGCAACAGGTCACTTCTTTTGTACCAAGTCTTTTCCCTTTAGTCACAGAAAGGTAGCACAAGTACAAACTTGCACTCTACAGCAGCAGCAGTTATGCTACTGATACAGATATAAGGGCACAGGAACTCTCAGTGGTCACAGAATCAGGCAGATATGATTTTACTTTTTCATGAGTGACCACAGAGCCTTTTTCCTTCAGTTCCAGCCTCCCAAACAACACAACAACCAGAAGTGGCTAAAGCTCTTCTGGGGAAGTTACATTCTTAGTCCTTTTAAGTATACATTCACAGTACCTGAAATTCTGGCTGGAGGAAATTACTCACGCATAAATGTTCCTATTGAACTCCCAATTCAGATAGGTGGCTTTTCTCACAGGAGAGGGCCAACACCCCGAACAAATAAACAAAAGAACAAACCCAAAAAGCTTTTTGAGTACAGACCTCTTGGGAATTCAGCTTCGATCTGTGCCTTGTTTTCGTTCTTCAGTCTCTATCATTCATTGAGAGAACAGAAGGGGAACTGAAGGCCAAAAGATTATCCCTCCCTCCTGAATTGTGAAAGTAACATGAAACAGTACCTTTTAGACTACATGTAGTAGTCTAAAGTCTTTATATGCTTTGGAACACTGGTTCCTATGGTTCTCTTGTGGAAAGACCAGCAAAAAATAAACTCAGACATTTACAGCTTTACAGCAAACAGGACTTCATGCTCTCTGAACAACTTGAAAATGAGGAAATGGATCAAAAATCAAGACCCAGAATCTCTGATCAGCATTGCTCCTGAGGGACTCAGATGTCATGACAGACTTCCTAAGAAGCCTGGCAAGAAGAAGGAAGGTAGCCTAAAGTCTGTCTGCATGTTGAAGCTTGAGTACATAGCATTTTTCAACTTGAAGAATAACTAAAAGAAAGAAAGCTGTCAGGACACCGGTATCTTTCCCCCACCAGCAGTATTCAGTCTAGGGAAAAGAAGCTGGAAACCTTCCACACTTGGGCTAACAGCTACAATACTATGCTGTGTGTTTCCTCTCCTGGCCAGAGCAACTCTGTGTGGTATGAAAAGCTACTCAGCAACATAAGGCTGAATGGTTGAAGTAGGTATCTTTGCCTTTCCTTCAGCCTTTCTCCTTCATCTGAAACCAGTGCTGCCAGCATGGGGTGAGAAAGGCTAGATAAAAAAACAAGAGCTAGACCTGGATGATTAGATTATTAGTCAAAAGTGTTAAATGAGAAGCTTTTGGAACTGATCCATTGGGTGTTTCTAAAGCACAGAGAGAGCCTTCAACACTTTCTCAATGATAGCCATCAGTGGTTCTGATCCATCTTTCTCTTTGCTGTCACTGTTCACACTACATCCCTCCAAGCATTAAGTATGTGAAATTGTTCCATTTTAAAGAGACTATTAACCTTTGTGCGCCAAAGAACAGCATGTGTTACTTAAGATTACAGGTTTTGTACAAATATTAAGGAAAATATATTCTATATGCATCAAGCTGTGCTGAAAGAAACCAGTGCAGTTCAATTACGGTAATTACCTCTCCAATGGCTCTGAGGCCAAAAGGTCACCTGCTTTTATATTACTTGAACAGCCTCTAAGCTTCTACAAAAGTGACACTGTTCACCTTCAGTGAATTCTAATATCATAGGAAGGAATGTGCACTTCACTGTGAGAAGATAAACTTTGCTAATCATAACTAGGAATGTAACCTTGCTTATACTATATCTCTACCCTGAATATCCTAAGAGCATAATGTGTGCTCACAGCCCTTGAAACCAACTATGTCCTTGGCTGCATCAAAAAAAAGTGTGGCCTGCAGAATGGGGCAGGCGACCAGTGCTGTGCTCAGTTCTGTAGCCCTAGGTACAGGAAAGACATGGATCTGTTGGAGCAGGCCCAGAGGAGGGACATGATGATTATTAGAGGACTGGGAGACCTCTCCCATGAAGACAGCTTGAGAGACTTAAGGTTATGTGGCTTGGAGAAGACTGTGAGTGGACCTTATTGTGGTCCTTAAGAAAAAAGAGGACAAAAGCTATATCTGCCACCAGTTAATACTGGAGTCAACACACAGAACACTTACAACAAGCTGTCTGGAAGACTCTTAAGTGCTTTGCCATTATGTTTCTCAGTGGTCGCTGTTAAATTTTTAAAGACATCCTGTACATATCACATTTCCAGAGCCAAAACAAAAATAGGTGAGAGGAGTGCTGCAATTTTATCTACCAACTCATAAAGAGAAAATTAGAATAACAAATTA
This sequence comes from Upupa epops, assembly GCA_013397515.1. NCBI lineage: Eukaryota > Metazoa > Chordata > Aves > Bucerotiformes > Upupidae > Upupa > Upupa epops. The sequence goes on from VZRI01012864.1 coordinate 347,816, forward strand.
CATTAACCAAGCTGGGAACAAATAACATGTCTTTCCCAAGACCTGCCACGTGATACAACAACAAAGGCTACAAAATACAGCAATGAAAAAACAGAACAGAGTTGTGTACACAAATTTAAATCCATCCACTACTGTGCTAGAAATGCTAATAGCAGCATCAAAAACTGCAGGTGTAAGAATTGATCACACTGCTCATGATACAACCTCTTCTGGAAATAAAACACTGTCCATAGCTCCCACACTGACCGAGTTATGCAGATTTTGCATAGGTCTGGTACAGGCAATAAATCAGACCATGGCATCTGTGCAGTAAAACATTCTATCTGAGGGCTGACAGGGCTTGTGCAGGGGCAAAGAGCCCTTTGAACAGGCAGCAGACGAGGCAGAGCAGGAATACGTACACTACGTTCCTCACACCCCGCCATCTAACCTCTTCATGGGTTTTTACAGTCTAACATGGTTTCTTTGAGGGCAGAGGGATTAACTGAATGATCCCTGAACAAACACACTACCAAAGGAATTCACAGCCCTCCATCAGAGCTACCAACACAAAAGGATTGCACACAGCCCAACCTCTGATTGATGACTGTTGTATTATTAGAAAGTTTTAGCCAAAGGTTGCAGCTCTGGAACTCTGCAGTGAGATTCAAAAGGAAATTATGCCCATCAGTTCAGTCAGCCAGAAGAAAACATCAAGTCCAGAAACAGCCAAACTTTACTATCACATGCACGGGTTAGGGCAATACAGTGAAGTGAGATGAGATAAAGGAATAACAGATGAGAAAGAACATGGTAAAGTAACACCTAGAATAACTTGCTGAACACTGAATGAAAATGCAGCTCTCTCCAGTGATGAGAGAGATTCTGTAGCAATAATAAAACCGATTTTTGACGTTATTATATTAGAACTATTGGATTACACAATATATTAATTTGGAATCTAGTTGATTTACTTTCAGCACTCATTTTACTTTTTGCACAATAATGTAATTTACAGACTGGGATTTTGTATTAGACAACCTAAGAGACATAGAGCAGGAATCCCCACTCTTCAGAGCACAGTTTCATCTTTCAGATCAAATTGCCCCAGCTAGTTTCTGCCATGTAGCCCAGTGAGGCCAACTGACTCTTTCCTAAACTGGGGTTTCAGACACTCTTGGTTTGTTCTCCCATTTCTCAGGAAGAAACAGAGTGTGTCTGATGAACTATTACCACAGACTTCTTAAGGGCAGACTTCAACCTCTTTAGAACACTGGTTGAGAAAATCACTTGGTGTACAGTCCTTGAGGACAAGGGGGTCCAGGAAGGCTGGACTTGCTTCAAGAAGGAGCTCTTAAAGGCACAGGAGCAGGCTGCCCCCATGTGTCATTAGACAAACTGGGGGGGAAAACCAACAGGCCTGGCTGAAGGCAGAGCCTCTGCTGCAACTTAGGAGAAAGAGGGGACTACTCAAGAAGAGTACAAGGATTGAGTTAGGTTGTGTAGAAAGAACATTACGAGGGCAAAAGCTCAGCTAGAACTCAACCTGGCCACCACTGCAAAAGATAGTAAAACATGTATTTACAAATACATTAACAACAAAGAAGAACCAGGGAGAGTCTCCATTCTCTATTGGACATGAGGGGGATCGTTGTTATCAAGCATGAGAAAAAGGCTGAGGTACTTAATGCCTTCTTTGCCTCAGTCTTTAGTAGTCAGATCAGTCATCCTCATGGTATTCAATCCCCTGAGCTTGAAGATAGGGTTGGAGATCAGTATAGTGCCCTCATAATCCAGGAAATAAAAGTGTATGACACCCTTAAGTTTATTGTGTTGGATGAGATCCACCTGAGAGTGCTGAGGGAGCTGGCGGTGGAACTTGCCAAGCCTGTCTCCATCATTTATCTACAGCCCTGGTTAATGGAAACTTGCTAATGTGATCTTGCCAACGTGCCCATCTACAAGAAGGAAGGATCCAGGGAAGTACAGGCCTGTCAGACTGACCTTGGTACCAGGGCAGATTATGGAACAGTTCATCTCGGGGGGGATCACGCAGCAAGTGCAGGACAACAGAGGGATCAGGCCCAGACAACATGGGTTCACAAAGGGCAAGTCCTGTTTAACCAACTTGATTTCCTTCTAGGTTTCTGAAGGAAATGCACTGGATGTTGTCTACCTGGACGTCAGTCAGGCATTCAACACCATTTCCCATAGCATTCTGTTGCAGAAGCTGGCGGCTCACAGCTTAAGACAGGTATACTCTTTGCTGCATAAAAAACT
>VZRI01012865.1:0-20252 GCA_013397515.1 Upupa epops
CCATGTCCCCAAGAGTCGAGCTATTTTGTCAGCATATTGTCCCATTGTGAGACGCTTCACCAGTGGGGGGAGGTGGGGGGAGGCTTTTCCTCGGTGTGGGCACAGACAGAGGCAGCAGCAGGCAGGAGGGAGCGGCCGGAAAGTGTCCGCGGCAGCCAGGAGCCGGGCAGTCACAGCAGCAGCTCTGCTCGGTGCGGGAAACAGTAGAAACCTTGGGGCGGGAGGCAGAAGGTCTCGGAGAGAGGCTGGATGCTGTGGAGCAGCAGGGGCAGCGGTGGAGAGAAAAGTGGCACCAAAAGCACACGAAAGCGGCTTCAGCTAGGCACCGAGGCTCTGGGGACAGGAAACTCCTGTAGAGAGCAAGCCCCAGTAGAGAGCGAGCCCCCCTCGTTTCCCTGAGTCCCAGTTTATGCAGGTGGGAATGGTCAGTTCCCCCCACTTCCCCCCACTGAGTGAAGTGTCTCACAATGGGACGTTATGAGCCTTAATGGCCCATCAGCAGAAGATGCTTAAGAAATATCGCCCCACCTGGTTTTAACAATTGGGCAAGGCATTCACTCCCCCATCCCCCTGGCATTACAAAAAACAAAACCATACAGCTTCTCAACTGCTTTCAACAGATGAAAATAGAATACAATCTTCTTGATTCCATAACCCAAGACAGGTGTCAGCGACAGCACCCAGCTTTGTGTCCTCAGCAACTTGCTGACATCCAAGTCATTAATGACTAGATTGGAGAGGACTGGTCCCAGTACTGATTGCTGGGGGACTTCACTGGACTCTGTGATCATATGTTGCAGCACACCAGGAAATTCACAAGTACATAAAGGAGACTATACACTTTTGGCTTTGGTCCAGTTTAATAGCTGACCATAGCCACTCTGCCTTTAAATGAAAGAGGAACTCTGGGGATGCCCACTGTGCTGATCCAACTGGTATCTGGATTAAAAAGCAGATATTTGGCACTTTCATTTAGGAACACAGGCATAGTTGTGGATCTCAAAGGAAGTAGACTGCACTCACTTTTATTTAGAATGCCAGAAGTGGCTTTTCTTCCCACAACAGTGAATATTTGATACTTGAAAAAAGATCACCATAAGGCTTTCCTGAATTTGCCTAGGCATCTTTTGTTTTCCAACCATCCTAGAATTTTTATGTGGATTAAGGACCTGGTTTCTTCTTCTGATTCTTCCGCAGTGTAAGAAGTCCTACTTCTTCTACTGATCTACTGCTCTATCATAATACAGATTTGTCTTACATTAATGACTTCCATCTTAAGAAACATACATTGCAGTATCTGCCTACTTTTCTTGTTGAACTTTTTTTACTGTCTCTAGATGGTTTGAAAAAGTACAGCTTCCTTAAAAGCAATGCAGTTCATACGGTGACTTCTCATGGGGTTTCTTTTATCAGTATATAAAATACACAAAACTTTTAGGTAATGAGTCAGGTTATCCATAAATATTTATTTAGCAGCTTATTTACTAATAAAGATGGTATTTTCCTGTTACAAATAAAAAGTTCATCAAATTGTTAGGAAACATTAGAAATCTTAGGTTCTGTGTAAAGTTATTTTATTATTTCTGCCTCTTCTTTAATCTAAAACCTCATATTTTATTTTGTTAATTAAAGATTTGTGATGTTAGATGACTATTACTTTTTTGTAGTAGCATAAAACTGGTGAGGTTTTGATTAATGACTCAGGTATCAGTAATACTGTATTTATTTAATTCATATAGTTGAACACGGTCTCAAATGCTCATGTAAGTCCTAAAACTCAAGGTACAACATGCTCAAGAATATGTATATATAATAGTGAAATCATTCTAAAAGGCATTAGGTATTTGATGATCTGTATTCAAGAGGGGGTTTTGTCTGCATACTAAGTTTAAATAGTATTACTACTGTCATATTAAATGATTTTTGCCAGATTTGAAGTCATGTTACTATGTACTCAGCTTTTGTAAAAACTATGTAGTAGAAAGTTATGGAATATAAAACAGCTTTCGTAGTTCATAGGAACCAGTCTGGAAGCTTTGTAAATACTGAAACCTAAGTTAAAACCAATGTGATTCTGTTTAGAACTGTAGATCGCTTATCAATTACATATGCAAACAGGAAATGTTTCCTGCAGAACTCAGTTCTAAATGAGGTCCTGTTACTTCCTGAAAATGAAATATTTGTAGGCTTCTGTGTTGCAGAAATCAGAGATAGTAAGCTGATATTTTCTTGCTTAAATCATTAGCACTTTGATATTCTCTTGCCTTTTGTCACCCCCACTGGTTTTCTTTATCAAGCAGCTCTTCATTTGAGGGGTCAGTTTTTCAGGGTCTTATTGGATTCTATTTCCTACCTCCCTCATTGTGTTTACAGTGAATTTACTGTCTGTATAGAGAGAGAAGACATCAGAAACTCCTCAGCTTAGGGAGTTTAGTCTATGAGCTGCTGGTTGTAAACAAAAATGAGAAAAGAACGAATGTGCTTTGCACAGGAATGCTATGCAGTGGGTTGATATATTGTTTTTGTGTCTTTAAATACTCTTCTTGAAGTTTATTGCTGTTTTTGTAACCATTCAAACAAACCATAAATACTACCTCTATAGGATAAAATGGCACATAAATAGCCACGTACATTTTTAGTTTCTCTTGTAATTATTTTTAATGGAAATATGTCTTTTTCTAAGTAGCACTTGTTTTTACTCCAAGATCTAATAGAAATCTAATACAAAATAATCTAAATGTGACAAAAAGTTTACTCTGTTCCCTGATGTTTGCACAAATCTGTAAGTGACAACATTAAAGACAGTGGATGTACATATTTGAGACACATTTGTAAGTGATAGCATTCTATTTACTTCTAGATTGCTGCTGCCAGTTTAGAAAATAGAGCAGTAAAAGAGTCACATCACAAAACTATGATTTACTTTTCACATTTTATGTAGATATACGGGATTGAATTCAAAGTGTTATTTTTGAACACTATTTTTTAGTTCTCCTAAGACTTCATCTGCAGAGAGGGAAGCAGAAGGAAGAATTCAGTTTTATGCAGACTGAATTCCTCTGGAGGCTTCCTCTCTCTTTTCACTGACTGTGAAGTATTCTTAGCATTCTTAAAAGTGGCACGGGACATGCAAAAAAAAAAAAAAAAAAGCAAAAAACGAAAAATTGGCTTGGAGTTTTTGTTGAAATCATTACTGTGTTTAGCAGACATTACCAAAATACACTACATTTCAGGTCATGCAGCTTCAACCACTGACACATAAGGCCTGTAAAACAAATTCATGTAGACTCCAGCCTGCTTCACATATTTCACTCATCATACCAGGAAAACTCTGAGCCAGAGAAAACAGTTCTGGCAGAAAGAACAGCCTGGTCTTCATCAATGTCTTGTTCAGGTAGTTTCCAAATCATGAGACCTCTTGGTGCTTGTGTGCTCAATAGGCACAGCAAAACTGCTTGGAAAGTCAGATATTCTATGGCAAGCAGTGGTCTTTTTGTTCATTTAACAAGGACATTCTACATGCAAGGGAAATGTGGTTTTTACTTTTTTTTTTAGAAGAATATAGTTTTACATACATTGAGCGGTATTTCCCACATTTTGCCTCCTCAAAATTGTATTTCCATTCATTAAGTTTCTCGTAAGCTGTCCTGGTTTCTACATGCTGTCTTTGGAAGAGGTACATATTGATGGAGGTGGATGTGGTTATAAAGAATACTACATTGACAGCATTGGGAGATTCCAGAGGCTTTTCATTGTACTGACTCTACTGCAAGCAGAATTTGATATATCTGTATCTGTTAAAGTCAGATACAGTCCATTAAAAATTGTAAAATTAACAGAGTTTGCAGATATCTTAGCACATTTTAAAAACTGCATTTAAGCTAGACTGAATAATATTTGTGATTGAGCTTTTAGGAAAATCCAAAGTACACAAATTTCTCCTCTTACTTTTTCAGAGTTCACAATTTCTGAAGAGCAGTGCCTGGTTCTTTCTGAAAAACGTATAGTTATGTATAGTTCAGACAAACAGCATAGTCATAAGTATATATAATTAGGGTTATAATACATATAAAAATCACTCAGAACAGTTAATTCAGCTGTGAAGACAAATTACATCTTTACACTGTTTCAACAGTGATTTGTTCCATATTTCTGTTTATTAACCTTTATTTCTGTTTATTAGCCTTTGAGAAGCTAAGTGAAGACTTTTTTTCAACAGATGATCTCTGTTTAGAATTAAAAATCTGCATATGATCATAGAATTATTAGGAATCAGAAGGGACCTCGAAAGATCATCTAGTCCAATCCCCCTGTCACAATGGGACCACCTAGACCAAGTTGCACAGGAAAAGATCCAGGCGGGTCTTGAATGTCTCCAGAGAAGGAGACTTCACAACCTCCCTGGGTAGCCCATTCCAATGCTCCATTACCTTCACTGTGAAGAAGGTTCTTCTGATATTTCTATGGAACCTCCTATGTTCCAGCTTGCACCCATTGCCCTTTGTCCTACCACCAGATGACACTGATAAGAGCCTGGCTCCATCCTCCTGACATCCACCCTTCATAATTGCATGCACAAAGCAACAGCAAACACTTTTTTAACTTAGAGGGAAATGTTCAGTTTTTAATCCAATGAACTTGAGAAGATTACATAAATTAGGTAAAAGGTACGTTCTTTGATTAACTGGTGTCTGAATTTTCCAAAACAGGAGTTAACTAAAAAGATCTTTGCATCTGGGCAGGAGATAAAAAAAAAACCCAATTGCAGTAGAAACAACAGTATTGAAGTGAAAATTGTCAATAGGCATGAAAATAGACATGGAAGAAATGGCTGGCAATTCCAGGCTTCTGAGAGAAATGTGGGGTGTGGGAGCATTAAGCTACAAGAAATGTCCTCTGCATGCTATATCATAGAGGCATTGGCATTCTATATATTTATACACAGACTTCAAACAGGAGTCAAATGAAGTCTGTTATTTTCCTTGGAACAGAGGATGTTAATGGCAAAGATAAGGGGGGTTGGTGCTTTGTTTTGTTGCTGGTTTCTTAAAAATGTTCTTTTCAGCCTCCACAATTTGTGTATCCTCTGCTTCTGTCTGCAAAGCTCGGACAAACGTTATTAGCATCACAGATATGAAAAAAGGTTTATTAGTTTGTCCCAGTGTCCACAAAGATACTTTCCTTCTGAAATTAAAAGAGTAATGTAAATGTGGCATATCTCCATCCAAAATGTTAAAACAGATTCTGACAAATGTGAGTGTGTGCTTCCTTTTAATATTTGGCTGCTTAGCTATTCCTTTGAGATCATTTCTGCCACAGGTAGTGAAAGTTCACTGGATGTTATTTTAATTATTCCTCCTTCCTAAACAGAAAGCAGTTCTTCCATAAAGTGCATTTTTTTCATCTTATTTATAGCCTTTGTTTGCTTTACAACCCTGTCATTTTTTTTTTCATAAAAAAAAAATAAAATTATTTGTGCATATCTTTGTCTAAGTTACTTTGTACCCTTTCTTTACAAGATCTGCAATTACCTTTAGGAAAAAAATTCAGCCTTCATTAAAATGTAGGCCAAATATCGACGTGATTTCACCTTTGAAACAGCTTTAATTAATCTGAGGAATGCTTTTTTTTGCAGTGGTGTTTTACTATTTTTCCCTTTGTCATGATTAGTTTAAACATGTATTTTCAGAAAAACTGAAGGCAACAGAGTAGAATGTATCTTTATACATTATGGTGGTTTACTCATTTTACTGATTACTTTTATGTCACCAAAGAGAACAAAGTCCATGTTTTCATTATGAACATCTGTTATTTTTTTCATGTGAAAACAGTGTGTCACCTCTTTTACCACACATCCTACTAAAGTCTTCAACAAACGAAATAGTGTAATTATAACAGGAACAAAATTAAGTACAAAGATACTTATGTTTTTAATATTAAGAAGGTTCACTTTTGCGGGTATTTCTTATACATTCTGACTTTTCATCTAAAGGGGTAATGTAAAAAATGTTATTTCAAGCAGAAATCAGATTACTATGTGCCTTCTGTTCAGTGTTTATATTTTGTCATCTCTGGGTTTTATGCAATGATTGCAAAACATATTATCTCTGTTGGAAAAGATGTCATAGTGGATGTAGAAAATTTAATTCTGTGTCTTGGAAAATAATTTTTTTAATGAAAGTTGAAGCATATTAAAAAGTAGAGAAATATATCTCTAATATAAAAATACACTTTGCTTACAGGCTAAGCAAAATATCTTTCTCATTGGAGTAAGCCTTGACTATTGTCAACTGAAATGTACCTTACCTTATGGTTACGAGTCTGTAGCTACATGTGACAGCTCCCAAGTTATATAAAAAAGTAACCTCAAAATAACAATGTGAATTTTAAAACATCTGTTATTGACTATGTCTTTTGGGAAAAAAACTATGCTAACTCAGCCTCTTGTCAATGAAAACGAAGTCTGCAAAACAACAATCTAACAGCAGATGTACAATAATGGCCAGAAGGCTGGAATATTTTGGCTACTGCCTCTTCCTTGGTAGCAGGAAATGAACAGCTCATGGCATAATCTGTCTAAATATTTCTTTGTCTTTCTTTGCCTGACTCCAGTATGAATTCAATAAGAAAGCTCTTTGTTCTCTTAAAACATCCATAATTGCACCACCTAAGTTTCAATGTTTCTTTTGCTTGAGAAATGCTTTTGTACTGACTAACTGTACACAAATATTTTCTTTTGGGTCTGAACAGGTTGTTAATTTTTTTTTTTTTTTTTTTTTTGCAGTGTTTCTAAGTGTTTCTATACTTCGAAGGAGTTCTTTAGTGATAAATCCATGTTTTACATTTAATGATTATGAGACATATGAATGTAAGATAAAAAAAAAGAATAAAACAGAGAAATGCTTCAGTCTAACCCCAGATTCTTTTTAAAAGATTTGTTTGTCCTTGTCTCAGACATGTTTTTATCTGTTTTAAAGAAATTAGTATTTCCTTTCTGTTCTCAATATTTTTTCTCCAAGTCACCAACAATTTTTTAAGTTCATTTTTGTATACCTTGAGTATTTGAAGAAGCTATCACTTATTACAAATGTATCAAAATTCATAACAAATCCAGGGAAATGTGCAGGGAATTTTTCAGGTAAAAAGTCCTGACAGGAACAGGATGCAAATTTAATTATACTTAGAAAAAAAACACTTAAGTTGATATTTTTAAGTTGATACATAGACAACAGTATTACAATAGTATTCTTGGAAATCTTCATTAATGAAAAGGCTGAAAATTTTTTACAGTTTGTTTGGTTGTTTGTAATTGTGTTATTTTATTTTCTGAATAATTAAACAGTAATAATGTCATGCCCTGCTGACTGATCATACCAGATTGCATTTGATGGGGAGAAATTATTCCAAGCTTAGTATAGACTTCTGTGCTCCTAACACATATTTTCTCTAGTAGCTTAAATGCTGTGTGTTTTCTTGAGATTTGATGGTGTTTTTATAATGCTAGTACATTCTCTTTTCTATACCAGAAGGTCTTCAGTCTTCCACATTATAGACCTACAAACAGCAGGCATAGAGCTACATGTACTATCTTTCCATTTGGCTACAGAATTCACTAGCAGCTTAGTATTTCCCAAAGGATTTATTTTGAGGCAACTCAACCACATTACCTCAACAGATTTATCCCACAACTAGGGCAAATCTTAAATCCTTGTATTAAGCAGCCTTCTGTTTATCAAAGGTGCCTGATGTTCATGCCATGTTTGCCTTATCCACTGGATGGCAAACATCTACACTGATATCCTGTCTAGATGATGTCTAATTATATATTATATACTTCTGCAGTGAAGACTATAGCAGCTCCTGACTTAGCATCTGACAACTTTTAAGATTTTTAAGAGGATATTTTGCAGTTGTGGCTACATGCTTTTAGATACAGCAAAGCTTCATTTCAGGTTCTCAAAGAAGAATATTTTATCAAACTGACAGAAAATTCAGAGCTAGTATCTGCTATTTCATTTTGATTAGACACAAATACTTGATATCTTCATGGCATCAAGATTTTGCTTTTACTTTATAGAGTCATAGATTCGTAGAATGGCTTTGGTTGGGTGGGACCTCAGAGATCATTTAGTTCCAATTTTCTGCCATGAGTAGAGACACCTGTGTCTAGACTAGATTGCCCAAAGCCCCATCCAAGGAGGATAGGATCAGTAAGCCCTTCCCTCCCCTGGTCAAGGACAGAGCATCTAAAACCTCTCTTGCGGACCTTTTCAATTGCCTCATCACTCTTATATTGAGGAATTTATTCCTAAAATCTAATCTAAACCTACATAATTTAGTTTGAAACCATTGCCCCTTGTCTTATCACTAGGCCCCTTTAAAGCACTGGAATGCTGCTTGTGGGACATCTTTTGATACAGGATATGGTTTGCCTTCTGGACTGCCCACATACATTGCTGGCTCATGTTGACAAATAATCATGATGAAACATGACTATGGTAATTTTGACATTACAAGCATCAATTTGAATCATAATAAAAGAACAAACAGCACCAATATCTGAATCTTGGTAGTCTCTCTGCCTATTCTGTATAGTTTTAACTGATTGGTCTACAGACAAAAATTGAAGTACAACTTGAAACCTGCAGTAAACATGAGTAGTAGGAAAAGACACAAGGACAATGTGCATAGTCCATGCCCATATAAAGGGAGTTGGATGTAGATGATTTATGGGGTCCCTTCCAACTTAAACCACTGTATGATTTTAAAACACTTAGAATATTAATGAGTACATTTTTTAGAGAGGTTACTTTAATGTCCGAGTCAAAAAATGTGGAAGTATTTAAAGATATTATGAAGATACGTGCATATGTAGAAATATTTCTCAATAGTGGTTTTGCCTCAACAAGAATATTTACTTTTTACTCAAATTCAGCAATTTTTGGTTTATAAAAAAAAATTAACACATTGTCAGCATACTTGTAGTTGCATATACATGGCAATGAAAATACATTCAATATTTAAAAATCATCCTTTTACATGTATCCTTTTTCATCTGTTCCTCATAAGGAAAGCAGTAAGGATATCCTCATTGTGAACATTTCAAATTCTACTGGAAATGAGGTGAGTGAAGAACACATTCAAGGTAAATAGGACAAATGACATATCAGACTTCTTATATACTAATTATTCTCGCATTTACTTATACATATCTGTAATCACATTCACACTATTCTTTCTATTAACTTTAAATAAATAATCATTAAAAAACCAAATAATATTTTTCAAAAACAATTCACAGTTTAATTAATATGTAGTGTTAATTAAGATCATCTTCCGAGGTCACTTCCAACTTGTAACGTTTCGTGATTCTGTAATGCTGTAAAATCTAATAAAATACTAATGAAAATATATACTTTCAAGTTTATTTGATGTATTTGTCACAAAACAATGTGCCTTGAATTCTTACTGATGCATATACAGTACACCATAGTAAAATCTGTCCAAAAGGAGATAATCACAAAGTAGAAAAAAAACCTGATCATTAAAATCAAACAACCTGCCTCACCCTGTTGAAGTTGAGAAAGGACACTTTTTAGCTCCCTGGGATCTCTTTTACTCTGAATGATAATTTATTTTAACTCTTCTTAGCTATCATTTCTGCTGGTAACAACTATGTGCTCTAAACAATTTGCTCTCAACTAGGACAAGTGCAATGAAAGTGGTTCGACCCTGAAGGATTATTACCATAAAATCACTTCCAGAATGAGAAACTTCTAGGAATTATAGTGAATTATAGTGTTGTCTTCTTAAAGACAACAAAACTGGGAACAAGAGATAGAAATTAAACCTGATTAAATCACAACTAAGCAATCTAGTTAATTTTTTGATTCACCTCATTTTCAAACCAGTTGTCTAAACACCATCTTATTCAGGTGCTGATTTGTGGGCTTTAAGACATGTACTTTTCATAGCAAGCTTTAATGCTCTAATAATCACATTTTAGAGACATATGGGAAAATTGTAACTAGAATAAATTACTTTATTTAAATGATATTTTATAAAAAAAAAACCCCAAACCAGATAATTTTAGAAACATTTGGTTTTGATATCTTTTGGAAAGATTTCAAAGGAAGTATATATATCTGGATGTTTCTCTTCATGTACCTTAACAGCCTGCATTTTAAAAGTTAGTCCATTCAGAATGCTATCCATCCATCTTAATTATAATTTCACCTAGAATGTCTGTATAGATGCTTGTCAGTGTCTGAGAAAGAAGCTATGTGATTTAACATACAGCCTAAAAGACAATAGCAGAGGTTGAGAATGAGAGGGAGTCCCATATGGAAGTTGTTAGAAAAGTCTTCAAAATTCACTTGCAGATCTGATGTTTCTTTTTTTTTTTTTTTACAGGGTTCTAAAGCAAACACTGGGCACTAATTCATTTTCCCAAATCTATGGGTCAGATACAGGAGATTCAAAATCCAGCTCAGGATCAGGGTTCTGTGTCCCAGAGCCATCATTAATGCTGAAGCATAATACAACTATGACAATGTAAGAGATGTGTATTTATATGCACTGCTCACAAAAATCCCAAAATACACTAGTGGTGTTTTATTTCAGAGGCTTTGATGTTAATAAGAGATAGGCTTACACCAAGCCTGGCACATCAGAGTTTGAATTGTGTCAAGACAACAGCCACAGCAGCTTTGTTTTGCATGGAGGCTTTACATATTGAGAGCGAGATTGTGCTTACGGCTGTGAATAGTGTAAAAACATTTTCAGAGGCCATAATGCTATTTCATGTCATTTATTTGTTGAACAGGGATGACTACTGACCTGCTAACAGTTTTCAAACTAGTGGGAAATGAAGCAATGGATTTTCTCCTTGCTTTTACACCAGAGACTTTCTCATATATTTTCCAGTTAGCAGTATTTTTGAGGATAGTCTATAAGCTGTCATATGCTTTTGAACTTTTTTTGTGTTATGCTTTGCATAAAAGGCACATAAACCTTTAATCACATGTCATTAAAAAAAAATATAATTCACTAGCATTATGCAAATTTTGTCTAAATCTTCCTGTACTATTACATTAAATGTTCTCAAAAAGATTTTCTACCTTGTGTAGTATAGACCACATCCTTTTATTGAATTCTCTAATTGACAAAAACACAGGCCTGCATCTAAACTGGAATGCCCTCAACTTCAGCCTTGCCTGAACTCAAATAATGAAAGTAACGCTTCTAAACACTGATGATAATGAAGACTGAAATGCTTAAGAGACATTTTATTTACTGCTGTGGAAATAGTCTCACCACTTTGGCCTTCATTTTGGGGGCTTTTTTTCTTTCTTGAATGTCACAAAAAAATTATCTGATTACGAATATGCCCATTTCAAGACAAAGTTGAAGATCAGATCCTCAAGCAATACAGAATCTCTTTCTACTTGTATATTTCCAACAGGTTGAGAGTACCACAATGTATGTATACTGACTACACTCAACAGGTTGAGAGTACCTAAGGTATGTATACTGGCTAGTAACAACACTCAAGCACACATATGCCTATACCTTAAACAAAAGAAGCAAGTCATGTTTGAATGAGTGTTTTTCATATAACTAGTCTGTCCAATGTAATTCCAGGCTCTTGCAAGTGAGTTACTGGAGAAGAGACAGGACTAAATTCTTCCATAAAATGTTAAACATAATACAAAATAACATAAGTTCCATTACTATTCTGTAGAAGTTAAAATTAATTACATTATTGAGTGTGATTATTGTAACTAACCTATTACAGTATATTTGTACTTGCAGTATAAAATCAGAAAGTACAAATTCTCTGTGTTGCTGTTCATATTTTTCCTCCAAAATTTATATATCATCAAAGCCATGAATGCAACTAGTATTAGTTTTGCCAATGGGCCTTATTTCTATGTCTAATACCTAGGCACTCTTTTCAGCATTCTTAATAAAATTATTTTGAACTAGTGACTTTACATGAATTAAAGTTGCTAGACTCAGTGCACTCATATCCTAGAAAAATAACTCTTTTCAGTGCTTACATCATAGTAACATACATATTCTTCTGGAAAGAATTATTAGGGGCAGGAAATCTGTTAACATTTAGAATGGATAAATGAGATTACTCATTAAATTCCTTTCTCTCAAATGCAGCTCTTAAGAAAAAAAATATTTACAATATTTAGAAGCACTGAAGAGTAATGAAACCCACATTTTATACTGGTGAGCATGATATGAAGATTAGGCTAATTCCCAGTTTTATCTATATGTGATTATATTATTGGATTAACTTATTGGTTTAAGAAATGACAGTGAAACTGTGATTTTCTTTTTACCAACTCAAGTAAATAAAATGCTGATTAAAGTGCTAGTGACAGAGCATCACTTATCTTTCCAGTATTTACAAGTCAAATTAATTAAGAAAATAATCAGGTAGATTAATTTCTGAGGTTGGATCTAGCTTAAGAATATTTATAGCATGAGCAAGATTTTGTTTAATTTTTTTCAGGGCACTAAGTGTATTTTCTGCACGCTTCAGAATCCAGAAGTATTCAAGAAGTCTGTTTTTAAAATATTAAATATTTCATTCAGGATGGATCTAAGTTCTTCTCAATCCTGATTAATTCATACAGCTCTTAGAGGCTCTAGGGAATGAAAACAAAATACTAATATAGAATTTACTCCAAATTTGTGAAAAGATCTTAATTTACTATAAAATTATAGACATAAGTATATTTTAGCAATATGAATCACGTTTAACTTAATGTGCTCCTTTGCTTTTTTGTGGTGTACTGAAGACTGCCACATATGACATACTTCCTTTCAAAAGTATTTATTAAATTCTAATGTTTGTTTTCTCTTTAACAGATACTGTGTAAATGTTTCTAAAACTGGCCATGGATATCACTCTCACTAACACAATTCACAGTGAAATTCTTTGGGAAATTGACAGAAATGCCAATAAAATAAGTAACCATCTTCCATCGTGCATAGAATGATTTAGCATTCTTTTCTTTCTTTCATGACCACACATACGTACACAGATATGAATCAATGCTCTTCTTCCTATCAATCCTTAATGTTGTGTGGCTTATATTAATACTGACCAGTACTCCTGTGGCATTTGCTTGAGGGCTTTTGTTTGTTTAAAATTAAGGGAAATATTAAAGGATAAGGTGGAAGCATTTGTGATTTTAAGCATATGCTATTGGCAGACAAATATTAATCAATTATGGGGAAAAACTGTTTTGCAAAAAAGAACACAAAGTCTAATATCTAAAAGTGCTAAAATTGCAACTAAAAAGCTAAATCATTATTACTTAGTATTTTATGAGTTAGTTAGCCTGGAAGTCATTTATCATTCAAAAAACTCATCTTGCACCACCCCACTTTTCCCTTAGGAAAAGGAGGAACGTCCTTTGAGTTGACCAGTGGAAAACTCAACCTTATATTTCTTATATACCTTTAAAATGAGCACTCAGCCTGCTCTGTCTTTTGATGTGCAGAAGAATTTTTGGAATCTCCTGAATTACAATAATATCTGTTTGTTTCACAAACTGATTCTCCTGTCTGGAGAATTATTGCTGTTCTATGTCATAGAATGAAGTGTCTGGATCACCAAACTTGTAGTGAAGGACATAGATTAACTTTCCAGAAAAGTGGTAGGGGATATGCTAGGTGGAGTTCAAGGAATGAATTAATTCAGTTACTTTTTACATCTATAATGTATATGTCTACTCCTGTGCTAGGATCCAATTGAGAGAAATAGGTAAAATGCTAAGTAACCATATATAACATTCTTGTTTTAGGATGAAATAAATTACTCCACACAAAACTCAACTGGAGATACTATGATTAACTCACATAAATTCATCCTGCTTCACTGCTTAAAGTAACATTAACTTAACTGTATGTCTGTTATCTGGTTAGAAAATAGTCTTTCTTCAATGCTTGTACGAGCAGCACAAAGATTCTTTCCCATGCAGGCTAGTGGCTAAGCTGTGGGTAAGTTAAGCCATTGGTAACCTAGTAATTCTGCTGTATTGAGGAAATGAATAGAAGAAGATATTTTCTCTTGTCACTTTTATTTTTCTGGTCACTTTTCGTAACAGTCTGTATTTTTTGGACTGACTTTTAAATTCTAAGATGAAGCCACTTCAGCTTTTGGTACTCTGAGATTATAAATATTTTTAGGGCTGTGTCTTTCATTTAGACAGAGTACTGATAACATTGAGTAATTAAAAAAATAATTTCTAGCAAAATAGTAGATATTACATCACACTCTATTCTTCTCCTTCTGTTTTTTTCCACTCTTTTTTGCTGCTGGAAGCAGCAATCTCAGTCACAAGAATTAATCATGGAGAGACATGACACAGAATAACTTGTTCACTTATACAATTGTCGTGTGTTTACTAACTTTTTTCTCAGCTGGTTTTGGCTGAAAATGAACAGAGATTAATACAGATTTGAGTCTTCTCCATCCTCAAAACTTGATGTGAAAGTCATACTTTAGACTTCTCTTTAAAATATGCAGCTTCTTAAGTATTATTCTACCCAAGTAGTGTAGATGATTTTCAACCACAAATGAAGCCAATAGTTTCTGCCATGCAAGTTGCAGACTTCCAGGTGAAATAAATAGTGACAATTAATTAATACATACAATCCTTTTTTTTTTTTTCTGACATCTGGTTCTAATGTCTTTTCTTCTAAACTTGGGTTTTCCCTCCTAGATTTTTATCTTGTTCTCTAAAAAAGTTCCTTCAGCAGCAAGTGTCACTGAAAATTTAAAATAGAGCAAGCTAAACTAAAAGAAGAGAATGCTTATACAGAATCTTTCTAGATTCCTGTATCTAGTAAATTTCTCAGTATCTTTTCTATCAAAGACCAAAACCTACTTGTATGTCAATTACAGTTTCTATGGTACCTGATGTAGAGGTAAAAAGTACCATAGGTAGCTCTTCTGAAGTTCAAATACACTGACCTTATGAATTGAATCTTCCAAATACTATAAAGATATTATAAAATCCACACCTTTGAATTTTGAATAAGAACTGTACTGCTGGAGTTGTAGATATGATAGTGTTTAACTTTTTCCTTTAAGTATGTTGCAAATATATTTTTTCTAAATCCGTCTGTGAAATTTTCTTCATTTTATCAGAAACTGCCAGAGCATTGAGGGAGCTACTGTCAGGGCTACATGAGACAATGTTTTATTGTTTACTTAAGTTAGAATTTCCAAGATCTTCATGAGCCTGGAAGAAGCTTAATGCAGGATTTGGATGAAGATGCAGTATGTTCTGACACACANAGAAGCCTGTGTGAAAACAACTGCAACCCCCCCCCCCCCCCCCCCCCCCGCATACAGATAATCCTTGAATATTACAGCAGGTCCTCTTAGGACACAGAAGACATAATTTGATGTCATCTGTCCTTGTGTATGTCTGCATGACGACTGTAGGATTTCCACAGAAAGTAAAAAAGAATTAAAAACACAGACTAAATTTTGTTTTTACAATTAGTTTCCTCACTTTTTTTTTCAGATCATATCTTGAAGAAATGAACGTTTTTACTATTGACAGTGATTTCCCCCAGAAAATAGTTTCTTAGAACATACATTTATTCCTAAAAAATGTAGCATCTAAAAATTCCAGAGAAAAGTGTGTGCAATTCTGGTTTTAAACAATTTTTAAAATAAATTTCAGCCTGAATGAATTCGTTGCTGAAAGAAAATAAAAACTAATAAGAACTTTTTGAATATGTTTTCAGAGAAGCTCAGATTCAAGCAGTTTCATCAGAGAAGAAATTCAAGTGTCATACACAAAATTGTTTACGTTTCTTCTAAAAGGATTAATCTTTCTAATTTCTAATGACTTTTGAAAAACACATCAGATGCACTATCTCAGTGCTAGTGCTCTAATGTTGCAAGTACTAAGCTAATTATACATCACAGATGAGTGTATACGGTATTAGGATCTTTCTCAGGCTCTGGGTTGCACTCTGCAGTGTAGGCTACCAGTGTCTCAGCTATTTGCTTGGCCTTGAACAATAGCTGCTAGCAGCTCCAAACATCTGGCCTTAAATGAGAAGCACAAAAAGCCAATCGATAAGAACAAACATCAGGATGCATAGGAATGTTTTCACAGTTATAAATTAATTCTTTGACTTCTAATAATCTCAATGAGATAGGAGGAAAACTAAAAGAGGAAAGGTGGTGTTAAGTGAATGTGATGTATCAATATTAAGTTTGTGAATGCCCTGAGATGACTGCAGTGATTTTTACTAGAGCAGTCTTGGATTTAATCCTTTCTGGCTGTAATTTCCTAAGCATATACCCTCATAAGCAAGTTACTGCAACACTCAGTGAAACTGCTTAGACAAATATTGATTTGCTTTAACAGTGGGCTGATTTATTTCATTGTGAAAGGGTAGTTAAACTAGTTATTCTGCCTCCAAAACATCATGAGATAGACTAGATGGATATGCCAGTCTTTCATGACTTTGAACTCATAATCCTGTCAGACTCTTGTGCTGCAATTAGCAATATAAAAAGTATCTTCATGATAGCTTACACTTAGACATTTGAGCAAATGAGTATTATGTTGTTTGGGACATCTATCCTGACTCAGTTACAGAGCTAGATCAGAGATAATTAATAAAATACTTACACTGACAATTTCTTTCTAAAAAAATTAATAGTAATAGAAAAGTAGAAAAAAAAACCTGTTAAATTTGTTCTGCTGGATATGACTAAGTGTTTTGTTTCTCATCATCAGCTGTTGCTGCAAACTGGCTGTTCCTACAGTCAATGCAGCATTTCAAAATAGGTCATTTTAAGCCTGGAGTTAATGAGTGAAATATGTACAAACAGAGGAAAACCACATTTGCATTAGGACCTCCAGTGGACAAACCCAAGACAATTAAGACTGCAGAGTTTTATCCAAAGGCTGTGGGAACACAGAGACAGGAAAAACAGCATGAATTTATAATAGAATGTCATCCTTTAGCTCTGAATTTCCTGTCTGTAATTCATGTGAGTCGCAAGTTTTACAATGTTTAGGTCTTTTGTTTCCGGCCCCCCTTGCCTCCATGTGAATCCATTAATGTTGTTTTTTCTTTATATTTTCTTTTCACGGTGGTTGTTTTAGTAACAGTTTCTCTGTATTGTATAAACTTGCAGAAAAATGTTCCATCGGCATTTTAAAAATGTATGTATTCAGGTTTGAAATATAGTCTGATTTCATTAGTAGGCAAGTACAACCAATATCTCTTTAGCCATATATTGGGCCGTGGGTGGCAAAGTAATATTGTCTTGCTTTGGCTCTCAAGACAAGAAGTACACAGCAAGCTGCGTATATAGGAGCAGAAAGGCATTGGGACAGCACACATTGGCCAAGACTGATAGGGGCTAGACCATCTAGCACTGAAAAAATATTTCCACCCTTCCTGTCCTGTACAGGAGTACCACAAAATCATACAAAGATTATTTCAGATGAAAATCTTCAGAGGATTTCTGGGAACAGACTTTATTGTCCCCTCTTCCAGCTGTGCATTTGACAGCTCCTAGCCATGATTACACATTTACATTGCTATGCTGTCTCTTTCTGGGTATCCGCAGCTTATAGTAAATCAGGCCATCTTGAAGATTTCAAAATTCTATCTATGCCTTCAGTCAAGTTTTATTTGCTATGAAGACAAAATTAATGATGTGTTCTTCAGTTTCTTTTTTACATTATCAGTTGAAAATAATATTTTGTTCAGAACTTCATTATCAATGTTTTGCCGTTTAGCTAAAATGAAAGTCTGAGACTAAGTATGCCACTATTTCGCAAGAAAGGCATTATTGCTTACTTCATTCTGAGTATCCATTTTGCAGATCTTTACATCTGAGCAGCTAGTTTGACAACTAAATAGAAACGCTTAGTGGTTCATGTTATTCAATTTTTCTTAGGTAGATAACTTTGAATAGGATACTCAAAACACTACCTGTAAAAGACCCCTAGGTGAGATGGATTAGTTAATGTTATGGGACCATGATTTCTACCTTCAGTTGTTACTTTATGTGTAAAGAAGGTCCCAGAAGAGAATAAAGCTGGTAGAATAATTTGATCATACAGACCAGAAAACATTGACAAAATGGTTGCATTTTTTTCCCCAGGATGGGAGTTTCATTTTGTGAAGCCAGTAGGAACCATAGGAATTCAGCCTCCAGTGGAAAGAATACAGCAATTTGTATTGGTATGCTGAGGCATGTCCTTGTTTGTCTGTTTCTTCCTTTTCTCTTTTCATCCCACTTCTTTCCTTTAAGGTTAGAGCATTTTATCCAATGCCTCTTTAATGCAGAAAGTGTAAGGTCTTTTAGTCAAGAAATGTAAATCAAGACCCCCTTCTCCTGCCAGGAGAATGCACAGGCCCTCTTTTGTTTTTCTCAGTGATCTAGTTTTGCACAATATCCCATTATTTAACAGGAGACTCATGCTTGTGTGATAGCCCAATATTTAACAGGAGAGTCTTGCACTCCCTCCTCTGTGCACAGACTGGTAGTTAGGCACTCTTTTTGAAAGAAGGCATGAAAACTAACAGTCAAACCTGGGACAAACCTGCACCCTTTCTCTACCACTTATTTTAAATGGTGGTCCATGGAGAGCTATGTGATTTTGCTGTGTGTTCTAGGTCAGGTTTCTTCTCTCTTCTGTCTTCTCTGTCTTTCCTCCCACTCTCCCTCCAGCATACGTGCTTTGGGAGAGTGCACAAGGATGCATCTTTTGCTTGATCCATTAGCCTGAAATATAAGCACCAAGATCCTTGGCTCAGGCAGAATGGCAGCAGTACAGTAGCAGAACTTTGGGCAGTATGTAAACACTCTTGCCTCAACCCCTGTGGTCAATGACTGTTTAAGCAACTAAACTAACTGGTACCCTAAGCCAGTCTTAATTGCTCTTCATGGCTCTCTTGCTTAGTCGTTTGGATTTTATCCTCAGTAAACAGACTTGTGGAGTATAACAACTTTTAGCAAAATCCTTTACTGTTTAGGAAACAGCATTTACTGTTGAGACATGCATAAATGTACCTAGACTGAAAGAAGCAACGTGTATTTTACAAATACAAAGAAATAAAAGGCTGCAGCCTCTTTTAAACATAGTTTGTTACTTCAGTCTGACCTGTTACGTTTTATAAACCAAGGCTTGTGGTATTTGGCATCCATTCTTCTGTTCTTTTGATAAGTACCTAAACAGGATGTCCTTGCAAATTAAATTAAAAACAGAACTGGAAGATTTCCTCTCTCAGGAATAAGTATTAAGATTGGCAGATGGCTTAAGAGGAAATACACAGGAATGCACTTTAGCCAGTACTTGAATATTGTTCCAGCAGATATTGCTGAGTTAGATTCATGAAGCTCTATCAGGTATCTTTCTGCACTGAATCAATTTCTAATGACCTCGAGTGAGAGTTTTAATTTATTCTATTGTAAATGTTGCAAAGCAGCCTTAATCTAAAAAGAAAAACATATAGTAATAACATAATAATATTTTCAACTGTTTTTTAACCACAGGAATATCCACTGATGCACACTTGATAACCATATTTGAAAACTTCATGGAAGATCTCTTAAGACTTCAGGCACCTTGCAGCTAAAGTCAGTTGCATGTGTGCATGTGCAGTTATTCATGCAAGCATCAAGTTTAGTAAACTGGTGCATGTGAAGAAGTTCTGTGTGTAATAAACTGTGTTTATTATATATTTTAGAAAATATATATTTATTTAAGTAGTTCTAATTCTCTCACAAGAATTGTGCACTTCAAATCTTTGTTTCAAAAGAACTCAAAATGTTAGATTCTGTGAGCAGTGTTCAGTGGCAAACAAGGAAAATAAAGCAATGACAAACTGTCTTAAATAATTAATATTTGCTCTGTATTCTCTCTATATTCAGCTAGCATAAAATATATATAATGGACAAGTTAAAACAATCTAGTATGTACTGGCCCTCTAGTGGTAAAACAGGAGCTGGGAAGAGGTGGATTCTTCAGATTTCAGCAACAAATACGCTGACTCTTGTCCTGGGTTATAGAAGCAAGAAGTTTGTATTCTATTTTCATCTGTTATTGGGAAGCTGTATGGTTTTATTTTGGTAACTTCAGGAGGGTGGGGGAGTGAATGCCTCGGTACCGGCTTGATTGTTAAAACCAGGCGAGGTTAAATATCGTTAAGTACCCCCCTGATGACCCCATCTCCTC
>VZRI01012865.1:20603-56295 GCA_013397515.1 Upupa epops
CCCCCCCGTCGCCGATCCCGGAGAGACTGAAATTGGGACAGGTTTTATTGTGCTCTGTCGGGACCCCTAGGACACTTTATATTCTGACTGGTTGTTTGGGGTGTACGGTTGGGTTATTTCCTTAGTGTTCTTAATAAAGAATTGTTGTTCCTTTTCCCAAATCTCTTGCCTGAAGGCCTCTAAATTGAAAGAATTTAATACCTGTCTTCCCAAACCAAGACACTCTTCAAAATGTTGAAGGTTAATAAGAACATGTACACATGATGTATTTATGCATAGATAGGGTAATGGGCAGAAGCTAATTCAAGAAATTTTTATGGGCTAAATCTTAGCTAGTTTAAGTGTGACCATATTCCATTACACAGAACTAACATGTCTTATGACAGTACTGCCATTGCTTTCATAATAAATAAGGCCTTGACTTCCTTAGTTGAAACACATGAATATGACGGTACTGAAGTACCTAACACCAAGGAAAATTAATATCTTAACTAACTGTGTTTATCAAATATATATAAGAAAGGAGATACATATGTTTATCTTTCCAACAGAGAGAGATGAGATGACAACAGGATTTGGAATTTTGGGCTACAATTACAGAATCAGAGAATTAATTCTACTGGAAAAGTCCTCCAAGATCATCAAGTCCAGCCTATAATGTTACAATACTTTTAGCTCTCTGGTATTAACTCACAGGATAGAAGGATCTTCAGATTAAATAGAAGAAAGGCACTAAATATATGGCAGTGATAGTTCTAAAGTTTAAAATACAGACTGTGAAACAATTTTATAGTTGAGAAAACCATCTGTGTTTTTGAATTCAGTCTTTCCTGACTGGTTCTGAGACTTTCTATCCTCTAAATTTAATTGATTTATTCCTTGAAATCTTTATTGGCATTTGTAGAAAGCTGGCGGTAGATTTTAGAATGCTGACACATATTTGAAGTTTTTGCTCCCAACAGTATTTTGCCTGCAAGTTTTTTGCTTATTTGAAACTCAAAAAATTGTCATTTCTATCTTATCCTAATTAAAGTTTTCAGAAATATATTCCCAACGCAGTAGTTCAACAGGCAAAGTAAGTTGAGCCACACACAACTAAAAATTAAATTTATGAACTAACTGAAGACAGAGAGTGCTGGTCAACGGAACAGTCTAGCTGGAAGTCTGTATCTAGTGGAGTCTCCCAAGGTTCAGTACTGGGACCAGAACTATTTCAATATATCAATGACTTAGATGAGGGATTAGAGTGCACTGCCAGCAAGATTGCTGATGAAACAAAGCTGGGAGGAGTGGCTGACACACCAGAGGGCTGTGCTACCATTCATCAGGACCTAGACAGGCTAGAGAGTTGGGTAGGCAGAAATTTAATGAAATACAGTAAGGGCAAGTGTAGAGACTTCCATATGGGCAATCAGTACAGGTTGGGGATTGACCTATTGGAGAACAGGGCAAGAGAGAGGGAACATGGGGTCCTGGCATACAGCAGACCATGAGCCAGCAATGTGTCCTTGTGGCAAAGGCCAGTGGGGCCTGGGGTGGATTAGCAGAGTGGTTAGTTGATTGAGAGAGATTTTCCACCCCCTCTACTCTGCCTTGGTGAGACCACATCTAGAATATTGTGTCCGGTTCTGGGCCTCTCATTCCAGGGACACAGCTGCTTGAGACAATCCATCACAACCATGAAGATGAGGAAAGGCTGAGGGAACTGGGTCTCGTTAACTTGGAGGAGGCTGAGGGATGGCCTCATTAATGTTGATACATATGGAAAGGATTGGTGTCACAAAGAAGGAGCAAGGTTCTTCTCAGTGACATCCAATGATAGGACAAGGGACAATGTGTGTAAGCTGGAACATAAGAGGTTCCACATAAATGTGAGAAGAAACTTCTTCACAGTGAGGGTAACAGAGCATTGGAATAGAGTGCCCAGGGGGGTTGTGGAGTCTCCTCCTCTGGAGACATTCAAGACCTGCCTCAATGTGTTCCTGTGTGACTTGGTCTAGGTGATCCTGCTGTGGCAGGAGGATTGGACTGGATGATCTTTTGAATCTCTAACTTTCTAGTCCATTCTTTCTAACCACTTTCAGTGATTATTTTATTTATGTTTCTCAAAAAAGAAAAAAAAATAATGGAGAAACTATATTTTGAGGAATATATCTGTAAAGACTTTAACTTTTGGGCTACTGGACAGAGAACAGAATGACTACTTCTAAGCTACTGAATTTTTAAAAATTAAGAAGTTGTGTTTTCCAAAGAAAGGTCAGGATTTTGTAGCTATGAAATTAGTTTAACTATAAGAAAAAAGTTCTTAGTACTATTTACTTTTAGTATTTTCCTGGCCAATAATCTGTGCTCTGGTATCAGGGTTAGCAGCATGTAGGATGGAAAGGAATTTAACTTGCTTTTGCAGGGGGACATTTGTTGGCGTATACTAAAATCCTTTGGCAATGCCAGCTGATTTACCAGCACTGGAAACAAAAGATTATCTCTCCTCAGCCACATTACACCACAGACTAAAGCCTTTTTATTTCTTATGCTCCACAAGAGACCTTTTACAGAATTATATGTGATTTTTGTGACTGCAATATGTAAATTACATTTATTTATAGTTCTGTGCTATCAAAGTAAGATCAAGTTGACATGAATTTACAGTGACCATTATGAGGGTTTATTGAAAGTTTTGAGAGTAGTGATGTTGGATAAAAGCAGTACAGAGTACTACATCCCCTCACCATTACATATTTTGTGATGTATGTTTTAAATTCCCATTATCAGTCTCTCACATTAGAAAAATCTTCTTAACAATGCTTGACATTAATAATATGGCATATTATTTCTTTGAGTAAGCTGATTATATTTCTTTGTTAAATGTTTCTTGACAAGAGATTTTAAGGTCACAAGTCACAAAAGAATACTATTCGTTATTTAGATAGGAAATATGTTTTATATCACAATATTTTTTTATTTTTTTGCAGAACTGTATGAAGTCTTAACTCTAAAGAAAACATCAGTATCTTCAAAACTTCTCCTAAATTTAGGAACATTTCTGCCTTCTCTAGGCTTAGAAGACTTAAATATTTCAACCTGAGCTGATCATAATAGTTTTTCTTACATTCAGTGAAAAGAAATAGACAATTGACCTGGACCCGAGATCTTAGATCTGAAGTTGAGACAATCTGTGCTCCTGAGGATTACATTTTTTTCTACAGTTGGTAGAGTGAGTACAAGGCAATTATCATAGGGTTCAATTAGCAGTTTTAGACATTTATTTAGGCATCAATGTGAGATTAGGCCTGACTTCCAGTGTGGAATGCTTTAAAGTTGTTGATAATGGAAAAAGAAAAATAATACAATTATTCATAGTTTACTTTCAGTGTTTTATTGCCAGTGGTACTTCCCAAATAAAATAGCAAATATCCTGACCTCAGCTGAAATGACTGCCTGTCATTTAGAACTTCATCAATATTTATACCTGTGAACATACCAAAAACAGGGTATGATAGAATAATGACTGAACCATCACAATGTAGTTTACCATTTAATGGTGAAATCCAAGTCACAAAATCATCGTGGCTGCAAAAAAACTTTAAGATCAAATCTAACCATTAACACAACACTGCCAGGTCAACACTGAATCATGTTCCTCCACACTAAATATATATGCCTTATAAATGCCTCCAGGGTTGGTGACTTGACCACCTCTCCCAGCAGCCTGCTCCAATATTTGATAAACCTTATAGAAAATGTCTGTACTGTAAGAGTTCCACTGAGTAAAAAATGTTAAGACTTGTTCAAATCCATGTAGTCTCTCTATAGTTCAATAGAATGTCCAGAACAAGCAACCAGAAGAGATGAAACCTCACTATAAAGCACTGAAATGTCAAGAAAATGTTATAATGAAGCTGATGATTTCAGTGACTTCTGGAAGAAACTCACAATCAGGTGAAGAAAAGTAGAAATATATAAATTGGCGTGTATATCTATTTTCATACTGTGAGACACAAACTGATGATTGCATTAAATAAATTTTCACTACCATAAAATGTGTGTAAACATTCTTCAGGAGAAAAACTATTTTACAACTTGCACAGTAAAACAGGAACCCAGATGAGGACAGGTATACAAAAGATGATTCACTGATAGAATGCAGCTGCCTTCTTTCCAAACTGAACTCCATAAAACTGTGATGAATCTGTTCAGTATTTAAAAATTTCGCATTTAAAATATTTGTATAGTAGAAGCAGAAAAAGTACACTGATTGTCATCTGGCTAATCAGTCTTATGGAATGACTTCCATTTGAAGGCTTTGTACACAAATGCAGAATCTTCAGCAAGATACAAATATGAGCAGTAAACAAAGTTCTAAAGGGACAGATGTGATCATCTGTGATCGTCAAACTAAAAAAATACAACTGGATTTCAGAATTATATTCCCTTATTAGGGAAATTAGAAAATTGATCTAAGGAATATCTGTTGCTCAGCAGATACTCACACTCTGTGTCAACATTACTAAACACTGTGTCATTGTGAATGTGCAGAAGGAACTAGTCGGAGCTTAAGACCTGATATTTGAACACTATATGCATCTCAGAACATTTTGCAAACTCCAGGGTAGTCCCATGGGCTGAACATCCATTAGTAGTTGGAAGAAATTTTTTGTTCCTTGAGCACTTCTACCATTTTGCTTTCAGCTAAAAGAAATCCATTTAGCACTCTGTCAGACTACATTGTGAGGAAAGTGAATTCCTAATGTGACCTAAAACTTAGTTGTATTTAGCCAATGCATTTTGCATCAGCAGTGATAGGCCTCTTGGCATACACATTGTGGAATTAGAGTACTAAGCTGTTTAAAACTGGCTAAAATAAAACTGTAGTAAGGTCAAAGCTGTGGCCAATTGGGGGAAAGAATTGTCAGTGCTCTAAGAGCTGCTATAAAATTAAATTGAAAAGTCAGGAAGACAAACACAAGGTTTCATATTACTATTATACACAGATGCTTCAACTATTTAAGTTCACAAAATGATGTGTCTGTTTATCCCATCACTCTCCAGTTCCAAATAAATTAAAAAATAAAAAAAGAAAAGAAAAGAAAGGAAATTTGGTTTGGCTTTTACGAGTGACAACACAGACTTGAAGTTCTGTTCCAAACAGCTATTCTTTTCCAAATGTTCACATAACTTTTAAACTTCCTTTTGAACTTCTCATTATGTAATTGCTTTTTGGATTTATTTTTATTCTACTCTTTTTATACATTAATACTTCATACCTGTTCATGCGTGTATACGCAGGAGATCCAACAAAGATATTGTGTGCCAAAAAGAATTGTTGGGCAGGTGGCTGAAGGCATCTGCTTCTTCCTGCAAATATTTTTTTGTCTTATATCTCTGTGAGGATGGCAGAGGAAGAATAAGAATTAAGGGAAGACTGTTATAAACAAAGCTATAGACCTCCTCCATATGGTTGTCAACAGGCTTCCCTAGGCTTGGCCTTGAACAGTCCAATCCCCTCCAGGGCAGGTTCACTGAAGTACAATGACCTGCTATTAGAGGGCTATGTTTTCCAACACCTAGGTGATCAATGGAGTTTCCAGCTAGTAATTAGACACCTCTTGTAGGTAGCAGAGGAGTCCCCTTTTGTGCATTGTTTTCAAAGGAGAAGGTTGGGATGGGGGTCCTAAAAAGCAGAAAGAAAGAAAGCTTCCTGTAGTTAGCTTGCACTTAGTCAGAAAAAAACCTAGGATTTAAGATAGCTTTATATTAAATTTCTTAAGGGGCCATTCCTTCTGGATCCTCAACTGATTTTTTTAAATTATCTTAAAACTCAAGATCATATTACAGGTATTGAAAATGAATGTGTTTTGCAAGCTAATGGATAATGAGGCACTCAAGAGAAATCCCTGAACCTCTACACTTCTCTAGAGCCCAGAGAAGGTAGCATTCATTGACAGCTCCAAGGGGATTTATTTAAGCCTAAAATAAGTGTTTGGACTTAATTATAGGAAGTGCTTAAGCTGCTAAATTCAAATGCCAAAAGAGATTCATTTAGTCCAAAGTCAGTCTTTTCCTATTCTGAAATTAAATCTCTCAGAACAGCTTGAAACAAGTCAGAAAAAAATTACAGGAACGTTACCTATTTTTTGTTGTGTTTATGTTTATTTTTGAGTTCTACTTTATACGCTAAAAAAGCCTCTTCTTTGGGGAGTAGCTTTTGTTCACCTGAATACCTTGTGAAACTAGTATGGCAAGCACTTTTGTTACAACAATAAGTAGTAACCAGCTCAAAGTTTAAAGAATTCCATCATTTGAAGATGCATAATATTTTACAGCATCTGAGGGGTTTCACCTGAGTATAATGGTTTTGACTAACCTAAAGATTTTTAGTTCTTAGCTTACAGCTCTATTTCAGTCTCTTGTACAACTGTTTTATTAGAATTTGTATATCAGAAATTTTGACAGTACAGTTTCAGGAGGTGCAGTTAAACTCACTGACAGCAGATATCTGTCCCTGATTTCTTAGCAGACAAAGTCCTTATAGTAATGGACTAAAGATTTAGTATCACTTGCAAGCGCAAAATATCTCCATAGGAACTCCTCACAACTGCACAGGAGCATGGATTTAGGAGAGTTGTAAATATTTGGGTCATGATTCGTGTTCACTTGTACCAATAGAACTACATTAAAGTACTCTTAAAATGTATTTCTATTTCTCAAAGTATTTTGTATGGAAATTAGGGATTTTTTCCTTTTGCCCTACCTAAATATATACCTCTCATTGTTCTCCCATGGTGAGATACAAAGAAGTAAAAATACTAAATTTCTGGTTTCTTCTCAGCTTCACACATTCACAGAATGTTAGGAATTGGAAGATGCCTCAAAAGATCATCCAGTCCAATCCCCCTGACAAAGCAGGATAACCTAGATCAAGTTGCACAGGAACATGGCCAGGTAGGTTTTAAACAGAGAAGGAGACTCCACAATTTCCCTGGGCAGTCCATTCCAGTGCTCTGTCAGCCTCACTGTGAAAAAGTTTCTTCTTATGTTTATGTGGATCCTCTTATGTTCCAGCATACACATGTTGCTCCTTGTTCTATCATTGGATGTCACTTAGAAAAGCCTGGCTCCTTCTTCCAGACACCCATTCTTTCCATATTTATCAACATTAATGAGGCCACTTCTCAGTCTCCTTTTTTTCCAAGCTAAAGAGACACAGTTCTCTCAGCCTTTCCTCGTCAAGGAGATGTTCCACTCCCTTCATCATCTTCATGGCTCTGTGCTGGACTCTCTCAAGCAGCACTGTGTCCTTCTTGAACTGAGAGGCCCAGAACTGGACACAATTTTCCAGATGTGGTCTCACCAAGGAAGAGTAGAGGAGCTGGAGATCTGCTAAACACACCCCTTCTAATCCACCCCAGGATGCCATTGGCTTTTTTGGCCACAAGGGCGCACTGCTGGGTCATGGCCATTCTGCTGTACACCAAGACCCACAGGACCTTTTCTCCTGGACTGCTCTCCAACCTGTACTGATACCTGGGGCTGTTGCCCAGATGGAAGACTCTACACTTGCCCTTGGTATATTTCATTAAATTTCTGCCCACTCAACTCTTCAGCCTGTCAGTTTTGTCCAAACCTCCTGATCTTTGCCTCTTTTCATTATGAATCTCTCAAAGAGATTGTTAGTATGTATGACATTCTACTGCTGGTAGCATATAAATTCTTTGGTGTGTTAAAATACTGTCATTTGATTAATTTTGTTGTTTTGTTTTGAAGATAAAATAAGATATGCTTATTCTCAGATCCAGACCCAAGGCAGGGGCTGATGTGCTGACTGAATCATCTGAAATTCTTGGAATTATATGAAAACACTCTGAAGTCTCTACTAAGCTTAGTTCTGTGGAAATTAATGTAGCTATTCTGTTCCTACAGTTTCTTATAGTGTCTCAGACAACTGATCTTTCTGTGGTTCTGTTTTTCCTAAAATCTGTAACTGCAAAGCAAGGATTAAGAGAAGAGGGGACAAGGCAAAAATATGGAAGTTTTGTCTATGATTTAAAATCCAGCTCTTTCTCCTCAGTCAGATACTCACACGGTCACCTTGGAGAGGAGCTGAGCAATGTGTCCAGAGAATGGAGAAGGGACTCTTCACATGCTTTTGCACCACTTCTGTTTTCCAGGCTGCTATTGTCTACTTTAACAAAAGTACGTATATGTTTTGTTCACTTGACTGGATATCTTTATATAGTGGTTAGTATCCCTGCCTGTCATATGGGAATCTGGGGTGGGACCTGGACAGGCTGGAGACATGGGCATAAGACAACATCATGGGGTTTAACAAGACCAAGTGTAAGGTCCTGCATCTGGGTCGAGGCAATACTAAGAACAGACACAGGCTGGGCAGTGACTGGCTGGAAAGCAGCCCTGAGGAGAGAGACTTGGGGGTGTTTGTTGATGAAACGCTCAACATGAGCCAGCAGTGTGCACTTGTGGCCCAGAAGGCAAATCAGATCCTGGGCTGCATCAGGAGAATTGATTCTCCCCCTCTACTTCACTGTGGTGAGACCTCACCGGGAGTACTGCATCCAGTTCTGGAGCCCTTATTACAAGAAGAATGTGGATGTGCTGGAGCATGTCCAGAGGAGGGCGACAAGGATGATCAGAGGGCTGGAGCAGCGGTCCTGTGAGGCCAGACTGAGAGAGTTTGGGCTGTTCAGTCTAGAAAAGAGAAGGCTCTGAGGTGACTTTATTGTGGACTTCCAGAATATGAAGGGGGCCTACGAAAAAGCTGGGGAGGGGCTTTTTAGGATCTCAGGTAGCCACAGCACTAGGGGAACGGAGTAAACCTGGAGATGGGTTGATTTAGGCTTGATGTGAGAAGTTCTTCACCATGAGACTGGTGAGAGCCTGGAATGGGTTGCCCAGGCAGGTGGTTGGGGCCCTGTCCCTGGAAGTGTTTAAGGCCAAGCTGGATGAGGCTCTGGCCAGCCTGATCTAGGGTGGGATGTCCCTGCCCATGGCAGGAGGGCATTGGAACTGGATGATCCTGTGGTCGCTTCCAACCTTGACCAATTCTATAACTTCTTCCCAGGGAGGGTGATGAGGCACTTTAGGGGCTTGTCTGGGGGGTTTGTGGAATCTCCTTTTCTGGAGACAGTTTAAACCTGCCTGGATCTGGTTTGGGTGTCCTGCTGTGGCAAGAGGATTGGACTAGATGATCTTTCAAGGTCCTTTCTATTCCCTGATGATTCTATGATCTTGTGACTGCAGTCACAAGAAGCATAGGAAATAAAATCTGACTCAATAGCTGCCCCCTTTTTATACTAATATTTATATCTGCTTCATTAGAGCAGAAAACAATTGCTGAAGAGGAATGTGAAAATTCAGTACTACTAGTGGGACAGAAAGACATTATCAGGAACCCAAGCTGCACTAAAATGGCATTCCAAAAGAGTATTTTTCTTATTTCTCCATATATTTTCATTCAGTCATATGTGCATGTATGTACATAAATTTTAGTATGTAGTATATAGTTGTGCTAAATAAAAATATATAAGTATTTATTCTATATATTTTATGTAATTCAATGTTATGCTGTACATAAACCGACTTCTGACTAAAAGTCAGAATTGAAGCTGGTAGAATGCAGTGAAGTTATTCAAGCTGCACTTAATGGTGTGGATTTTCAAAAGAAAAATCTCCATTAAGTATCACCATTGTTATGATATCAAATATTTGTATCATAAATATATTTACACTTATCAACATAACATTTTATCAAAAGTAATATTAATTATATATGAAACACTACTTAACCTTATTAACTTAATACATTAATTAAAATTATTAAAAGGAGAAGGAAAAATATTCAGGCAATAGTTTTTCAAAGTCATTTTAATATATTATTTATAAAATTATTGTTGTTTTTTTATTTCTGGCATGAACTTTCTCTGAGCTACAGCATACATGTTTTTACTATATACTTGAAAAATGACATAGTTTCTTAAATTTATCTTTAGTATTCATATAGTTTCATGCAAGTGTTATGATCTCAGAGACCAAAACTAAATGGGAATAATTATTGGGGTGTGTGTTTGTAATGATTACTGTTCTATTTTGATCTTTACAAATGTTATATTTTAAGTTCTGAAGTGCATTCCACTGTACATTTGTAATAAACCAGGAAGATAAATAGTGTGAATAGTGTATATATGAGTTTAGTTTTGCTTTTGCTTTCTTTTCTCAAGTCAAGGTACTATGGCTTATTCAGAAAGACAAAAAACTAAACAGAAATCTATTACTTTTAAGATTTTCTACCCTTTTTTTCCCTGGATTCTGAACTGCTGATATTGCTTCCAGACATTACTGTTTTTCTACTTAATAAATGATATTTCATAATGATATAATTTGGAATTAGCAAAGGAATAATTTCAGCTTGCAACACTGGGAGAAGCAGAGGCACAAATAAGGGGAACAACTTGGATGAATACCATAACAGCTGCACACTGTGTAAATGCAGTTGTAAAATGCATAAAAGATCACTTGGCTGATCTTTGATGCTCTTTGTAAAATACGGTATGTTCTGTTTCAACAACAGAGGCCAGATGTACATCTTAAGCAGAATTTGACCCTGTTAGTTCAAGGAAACTGGAACAAAGCCTGAACAGAGCTCATGTTTAAAACTCAGTGTACAATAGAGATTCTAATATAGGCTGATGGCTATTTACAATCCACAGTTTTAATAACACTAATCTCAGACAGATAAAAAATCCAGACATTGTAAGTAATATTCTAACAGTATTCTAAGCTAACAAGTTGAATGAAAAACAGAATTTTTCAAATCCTTTTATTAGCTACTTGTGCCACAAAAATACACATCTGTCAGTATTCTTAAAACAAATGCAAGTATAAACTCTAATTAATTTTAGAGTAAGAGTAAGCTTTGTCTAAGTTTTTGAAATATAATAATTTTTTTAATACAAACACCTTGAAATTATAAACCTTGGAAGAAAGACCAGGTAACTCAGAACTATAACAATGTCAACAGTTTGTATAGGGAATTAGAAGGGTCAAAGCCTAACTAGAAATTAATCTGGCCACTGATGTAAAAGATAATTACAATTTTTTCTGTAAACACATTAGCAGTGGAAGAAGGGCTAATGAGAATCTCTATCCATTATTGAATGTGGGGGAAGCAGCTACAAAAGATGAGGAAAAGGCTGAGGCACAGAATGTCATCTTTTTCTGCTTCTTTAACAGTGAAATGAATTGTTCTCCAAGTACCCAGTCCCCTGACCTGGATGACACAGATTGGGAGCAGAATGAAGCCCCCCATAACAGTGGGGTGACTTGTTGCACTAATTAAACACAGGCGAGTCTATGGGGATAGATGGGATCTATCCAAGAGTACTAAGTGAGCAAGCAGAAGAGCCCATCAAGCCATTTTCCAGCAGTCTTGGCTAACTGGAGAGGTCTCAGTAGAGTAAATGTTAGAAATGTGATGCATATCTACAAGGTGGGCTGGAATGAGGATCCTGGGTGCTAAAGGCCTGTCAGTCAGACCTTGGAGCTGGGGAAGGTTATGGATCAGATCATATTGAGTTCTGTCATGTGGCACGTATAGAATAAGACAGGCCAAGTCAGCACAGGTTAATGAAAGGCAGGTCCTGTTTGACTAACTAGATCTTCTTCTATGACAAGGTGATCCCCTTGGTGGATGAGACATGATCTCCTAGAGAAACTTGCTGCTCATGGCTTGTTTGACAGAAAACTGGCTGGATGCCCAAGCTGGAAGACTGGTGGTAAATGGAGTTAAATCCAGCTGGTAGCCATTCACAAGATGTGCTCCCCACGCAACAGTTTTGGTGCCTTTATCAGTAATTTCTGTGAGAGTATCAGGAGTAGCCTCAGTAAGTACTTAAGTTGGCTAAGAGTTTTGATGACCTTGAGGGTAGAAAGGCTTTACAGAGGGATCTGGTCAGGCTAGATTGATGAGACAATGGTGTGAGCTTTAGCAAGGTCATGTACTGAGTCCTGCACATGAATCATAGTAACCCTATGCAATGCTGAAGGCTGGAAAGCAGCCCAGAGGAAAAGGACTTGGGGCTGAATGTGAGCCAGCTATGTGCCCAGGTGGCTAAGAAGTCTATCAACATCCTGACTTGTATCAGCAATAATGCAGCCAGCAGAAGTAGGGAAGTGATTTTGCTCTGTACTTGGCACTGGTGAGGCTGCACCTCCAATATGGTGTTCTGATTTGGGTTTACTACAAGAAGAACACTGAAGTGATGGAGTGTGTCCAGAGAAGAGCAGTGGAACTTGTGAAGGGTCCAGAACACAAGTACTATGAGGAGTGGTGGAAGGGGCTGGTGTTGTTTAGCTTGAGGAAAAGGAGTCAGAGGGAAGACTACTTGCAAGGATGTTGGAGCCAGGTAGGTGTTGGTTTTGTATACCAAATTATAGGACAATAGGAAATGGCCTCAAGTTTTGCCAGGGGGCTTTAATACAACTACAATAGAGGCTTCTTAACATGTTATTTGGAGAAGAGATCACTAAAAACCTGTGGTAAGTCTTTTAACCATGCTTTATCTAGCTCTGATCACATGCTTTGTGTATATTCTAAACAGTTTAATCAAAGTTGGATTTGTTTGGTATTTTCCCTAATTGTTTTTGAGATCTTATATTTATTTATTCTTATCCAGAATAATGGCTTCAGGTTTTCCCATAAGAAGCCTGAGAAGTGAAAGATCACATATCAGGAAACGAAAACTTAAATGTCCCCAAGGAAAACACATTTTGTTTGGGGATTTAAAGCAGATGTTTACATTTTTGCTTTCTTTGAGGAACAGCATATGTATTACATATAGATTTGTTTATTGAATACTTGTATCGAATAAGATTATTCCTGTAATTTGTAAAGATAAACAAAACATTACAAACCTCAGAGTTAAGAAAAAGACATCCTTCAATTTATACTTTTGTTGTTTGAGACTAGTTCACACTATGTAGGAAATCTCTTTATATAGTATGGCCTAGAAAAGGAGAAAATCTTCAAGACCTCTTCAGTTGCACCGTCATGCATAAGATTTGCCTTCTCACTTATTGAGTGAGCAAGAGGCCTGAGTACACACAAAGACTGTTTCTGTGTCAGACTCCATTGGTTCAAGTCTCTCTTTTGCTAAAATTCTTGTTAAAGCACTCAGTGCAGGCTGAAATTACGCTACTTTTGAGGAAATTTTCCATATCCTTTGTGAGAACAGCAAACATCACTGAACACAGAGGCACAGGTGCCATACACATTCATCTTTGTCTTTTATGTTACTTCTATGTTACGAATCCCCAGCCAGAAACTGCTCTGAAAAGGTCATGGTCCTATATGCTGCACAGGTGTCTAACCATTCTCTCCTTTCCCTGGAGGAAATTGAGATTTATGTGATGGAAGTACACAGTTTCTCCCATGGATTTGTTGGTTTTACTTTTTGTTTTTTTCTTTATGGGCAAGAAAGAGCATAATGGCTATTCAAGAGTAAACACATTACTTTTTTGTGGATTTACCCTAAGCATTTATCCCACTTTTCTGTCATTCATAACTAAAGGACCACCAGTAAGCTTAGTGCAACCTCTTGGCCTTCATTAAACACATTGTAGGTTATCCTTCCTGAGGAGTCTTTCCTTCTTGTCTCATTCTGTGTCACTTCATGGGTTAAGTACCTTAGAAAATGGGTAGTTTGAAGAAGTAGATTATCCATTCATCTATCCCTCCCGGCCTTCTAGTTCTTTCTTTGCCTTTTCAATGTAAAATTGAAAAGGATAAAGTGATTTGAAAGGAAGTCAAGCTAATCAGGTTGAATCCCCTTCACTTCAGATATGCAGGAGTTAAATTCTGCAGTTCAGGCTCTGAAGCTGTTCAATAAATTGAGACGTGTATGTTGAGGGGGAAAAACGGGGTAAAGCCAAGGAGAACATTATTTTATGGAGTTCTGTAGCCTCTGGGAAAGGAAAGCATTGCTCTTTCAGAAGAGTCTGATTAGTGCTCTCCTTCAGGCACCTCATCTGGAGAAACTTTTCTGTGGCTGACTATAATCACTGTCATCTGGAAAAGAAGGGAAATGCTGTTTTTCTAATGAACTATATGATTCATTTGGAGCTGTCCATCAGTGTGGACATTGATGAAGCCACTGTTCAGTAATAAACCAATTGGGAGGTTATGGAAAGGTGACTGTTAATGCTGTGTGGTTTACAAGAAATATGAATGTGATATCAAGGGTAGGATTTCTTCAACAATGAAAACAGAAAAAAAGTACATGGGCATTTGTTTCTAAGAGTTTGCATATCATTGTGCTAGCGTACTTTAGGTGTGGAAGAATATACATAGAAGTAATCATGACTTTTCATTTGTTGTAAAGATAAGAATGTGCCACAATATGTTTTTGTAATTTTTATATAATTATTAATGTAGTTATTGTTACTTAGCTATTATCTTTATAAGCATTCTATTGCCTTAATTTTCTTTACATCTCTAGTGCTTTGTACCCATCTTTATCACCAGCTGATTGAAGAAGGCAAATGGCCTCTTGGTATCTACTTGAAATAGTGTGTCCAGCAGGAGGAGTAGTGTACTCAGCACTGGTGAGGCCACATTTTGAATATTGTGTTCAGTTCTGGGCCACTCAGTACAAGAAGGATATAGCAGTGCTGGAGTGTTTCTGGAGAATATCAATGAGGCTTGTGAAAGGTATGGAGCACAAGTCTTATGATGAGCAGTTGAGGGAACTGTGATTGTTTAGCCTAGAGAAAAGAAGTCTGAGGGGAGACCCTATTTATCTACAATCACCTGAAAACAGGTTAGACCAAGAGATGGACAAGCAATGGGATAAGAGAAAATGGTTGCAAGCTGTGCCATGGGAGGTTTAAGCTGAGTGTTAGGAAGAATTACTTGGCCAAATGGGTTATCAAACATTGGAATAGGCTGCCCAGAGCAGTGGTTGAATCACTATCCCTTGAGTTATTGAAAAGGCTTGTAGACATAGTGCTGAGAGACATGATTTAGGGGTGTGCAGTGCTGTGTCAAAGACTGGACTTGAGGATCTGCAATTCTGTGATTATATTTTAAACTTTTCCCCTCACTGATTTTCCTAACTGGGTTTGTCTTGCTGAAGCATTTCCTCTAGGTATGCACAGTGTCAGTAATTTAAATTTAGGAGTAAATTTTGCTGGACAGTTTAAACCAGTAATGTAAACTCAGTAGGTGACATACAGTAAGATGCTGTATCATGTATGTTTTCTTCAAACATACGTAAGTTATAGATTTATTTTAAACTGAATTGATGATTTTACAAAATACAGAAATTTTTGTACTTCTAAACAATTATCTCTATAGGAAATATCAGTACGAAAATTGACTCAATACAATCATGTTGAACACTTAAAAGATGTTATGCTGTTAATAGCCCATATAATTCTTTGCAGAACTATACTGTGCAGGTTAGTTACTTCTCAAAGCTACCTAACACCAGCTTGGTGCCTATTCTATACAGCAGTGACTATGATTGCAATATTTATCTTCTTATATTTAGAACTAGAACTCCCTCTTTTGTTCTCTTTAGAGAGAATTGTGCTTAAAAATATATCTGTAACCCTTTTACAATTACTGAATTGGAAGACATCTGTTAAACTGTATGTTCTCCTTTCCAACATAATTTTCTACTTTACCCAGTTCATTAGTTCTTTTCTCATCTTCCTTTTGGTTTTCATGCTTTCTTGTCTTATTTTCTTATCTATGTGCTTAGCAATTTGAAATCTGTATATTCACTCACTTAAAATGTTTTTATCATGACAGGAAAAATTAGTGTGTAAATCACATCTACATATTTTTAAAATGCATTCAGGTATGGTAAATCAATCACTTCCCTGGGTAGTCTGTTTCAATGGAAACAGACTGGAGAGCTGGGCACAGAGAAACCAGATGAGGTTCAACAGGGACAAGTGCAGAGTCCTGCATATGGGGAGGAATAACGAACTCCACCAGTACAGGCTGGGAGGTGATCTACTGGAGAGCAGTCCTGTGGAGAGGGACCTGGGGGTCCTGGTGGACAACAGGTTGACCATGGCACAGCAGTGTGCCCTGGTGGCCAAGAAGGCCAATGGGATCCTGGGGTGTATTAGGAGGAGTGTGTCCAGCAGATCGAGGGAAGTTCTTCTCCCCCTCTACTCCGCCCTGGTGAGGCCTCATCTTGAGTACTGTGTTCAGTTTTGGGCCCCCCAGTTTAGGAGGGACAAGGATCTACTGGAGAGGGTCCAGCGGAGGGCTACGAGGATGATTAGGGGACAGGAGGGCATGGCTTATGAAGAGAGGCTGAGGGACTTGGGGCTTTTTAGTCTGGAGAAGAGAAGACTTAGGGGAGATTTGATAAATGTTTATAAGTACCTGAAGGCTGGCCAGGAGGGAGGGGACAGGCTCTTTTCACTTGCTCCCTGTGATAGGACAAGGAGCAATGGGTGTAAGTTGCAGCAGAGGAGGTTCCGCCTCAACACAAGGGGGAACTTTTTTGCTGTGAGGGTCACAGAGCACTGGAACAGACTCCCCAGGGAGGTCGTGGAGTCTCCTTCTCTGGGGACTTTCAAGGCCCGCCTGGATGCGTTCCTCTGTGATCTGTGTTAGATAGTTTTGTCCTGCTCCGGCAGGGGGGTTGGACTCGATGATCTCTTGGGTCCCTTCCAACCCCTAACATCCTATGATCCTATGATCCTATGATCCTATGATTTACAACAGTTTTGGTGAATAGATTTTTCCTAATGCCTGTTCTAAAACTGCTCTGGTGCACCTTGAGGACATTTTCTCTTGTTCTATTTCTTGTTGCTTGAGAGAAGAGACCAATATCTACCTGGCTCCAACCTCTTTACAGGTAGTTGTGGAAAGTGATAAGGTATCCCCTCAACCTCGTTTTCCTCAGGCTCAGTTGCCTCAGCTGCTTCTTTTAAGATTTGTTCTCCAGACACTTCAACAGCTTCATTGCTCTTCTTTGGACTGAACATAGAATCAGGCAGATAAACACTCCTATGCAAATCTCTCCTGACTTTATCAGTCTCAATCTAATTACAAAGCTGTTGTCCTTCTAGTGGACTTACAGTCTTTTGAGTGTGTTACAATAATGTACTTTAGACTGACAAATTTCTGTGTGAACAATAGTCACTAATACTTTGCGCTTCTTGATTTAGGTTTTTTTATCAGGCATGCGCTTATGGGCTACCTTCATCAGGAAACAGTTGTTACATCCTGATTGTCAGAAAATCCCTTTAGCAGTCCCATTCACATTTCTAATTGCTGGGGCAGACTGATTCCAATTTCTAATTTATAGGGAAGTTCCTTCTCCCTAGCCCTACATTTCCTTGGCTAGCACTTGCATGTTTTCTCTAACATTCCTGAACCTAGACTTTGCCAAGTATCTAGAAATTAAAAGTTGCAGGTTTTAACTTTAAGACATTTGAGATAAATTTTTAGGTAAATTTATACACATGCACAGTGCAGGTAGAAGCAGGGTAGTTTTATACATAGAGTAAATAGTAGTAAATAACTGAAAGCTGTTTTCGGGTATCAATTTGGAATATTGAAAGCATTTACTTAGCCTACCTTTACAGAAGGAATGACCACATGAACAATGATAGTCTGGAATCAGAAGCAGCTGTTCATTACATAAACAATTTATCTCTTAAAAAATAGGAATAACAACAACAACAACAAAACAAAAAAAAAGAAGGACAAAGAAAGAAAAAGAAAAGTAGGACAGAAATTGTAAAATAATGCCTTCAGGTTCAGAAAAGATTTTCTGGCATGTTAGGAAATTTAGAGAGGTCCATGAAAAGAAGCAAACTGTGCTGAGATTTGAGGGTTCTTTTGTTATTTATTTACATCTGAATCAGATCCCATTGTGATTCTCTTGAGGATAATTATTTTCAAAGTGCAAATCAGATATTAATAAATCGGCCAATGAACTACATAGAGGCTCTTGAAATAGCAATGTGGATAACACATTGTTGAAGCCAAGACCCTATAAAAGTGCTAAAGCTAGGGTAGATACTGTACTTACTTTTAATAAGATAGAATTTTATGCCTTAAATTACACAAACTACAGAATTTCTCAAAGTTATGAATCATTTATAGCTTCCTCTGTTTTGGGTTACTGAACACCCACTGATTGTCAAAATATATAGCTGCTTTCTTCTGTCACTCCCATAACATTTTCTCTCACTAGTGCCCCTTTTTTGTCTTACCACTTCAGGACAGAATCAGTTATATTTTACTAAACTCAGTGATAAGCAGTGGATATGCAGAATATTTTAAATAATGTAGCAAATGTATAATACAAAGCTATGCACTTGTAAATGATCTTTTTTTAAAAAAAAAACAACTTCCTCAGGAATGCTGAATACAAAAATGAGGTAGAATCCTCATAACAGATGTGCTCTTGGCTCGAGCTAAGTATTCACAAAGGAGAAATATATTTTCATTTTAAATGCAAGATATTGGGTTGTTTCTGCTTAAGGCACATTTAGAATTTAAGTGATTGCAGGATCCAATTAAGCTATATTTTGCTTCAGCACTTGTTAGTGGCTGTTTTTCTCAATAGAAGACTGCAATGGAAACTAATGCATTCTGCTAATATGTGGTATGGGATAGAAAACCAGTTCAATTCTGGGATTAATTTGAGTGTCCAAGGTTTCTTAGTTCATGCTTAACTACATTATGATTAGATTTTCTTTGGTTTTTTTCAGATGGCATTCACAGATAAGACAGGTATATAGGTTTTGATGCTGTTAAAACCAGTTGCATCCTATTGTTTTGTGTAGATTTCGGGCATGTGAGTCTTCATTCCTGTACTGTGTTGGAGAACCTTTATACACTCTGAAAAATGCTTCTAAACATGGCCTAGGCAGTGACAGAGAGTTTCTATGCCAGTGGCATCCTGTTATTTCATAAAATGGATGCAGTATGCTGTCTCATTTATTGCTGGTGAGCATAGGGAATTTAATTGTAAAAAGAACGAAAAATATGACTGGACATTCTTTGAATTTTCAATAAGCACTTAGACTCTGCAAAGATTAAAGAGATCAAGGAATCCTTTGGAAGTTTTGCCCCAAAGACCATACTTAAATATACTCAT
Source organism: Upupa epops (assembly GCA_013397515.1). NCBI lineage: Eukaryota > Metazoa > Chordata > Aves > Bucerotiformes > Upupidae > Upupa > Upupa epops. The sequence continues at coordinate 39,752 of VZRI01012865.1, forward strand.
GCATTATCAGCTGCAGTCAGTCTGCTACTTGACAGTGAGTGTCATTCACTTTTTGAAGCAAACCCCAAAACATGTGTAAGATTCCTCTGTGAAGATCAGTTATTTCACTGATAGTTTGCAAACTGCATTTAAGTTTCTTTGATGTTAAGGGAACTGGACACATGCATGTGAAAAGCACTACAGTGATTTATCTTCTCTGACATTTGATATGAATATAAATAACCAAAAATTAAAAGTTTGATAGGCTGGCTTTAGGGCTGAACTCTAGTCTGCAACTTAATTCAGGTATATGTGATCGAGGAACTAACATTTATTCAGGCAGATCACTGTATATAGTGATTAATGTTTGATGAAGTACAGAGTCATTGAAAGGAAAAAGCTGAACACTGGTATCATTGCTTTATATAAATACTATCATACTCAGAGTTAAACTTTGAAATTAATTTGCCTGAGAAGATAAAGTGAGACATATCTGGCTTGATTTTAATTATAGCAGAATAGATAAGAATACTTACCATTCCAAAATCTGGAAGACTGTACCTACAAATAAGATAACTGAACTTTTACTGTCAGTCTAAATACTTACACCAGGAGTGTCAACTATCTTATCTAACAATTAAAAACCATTTGCTGCAAGGTTTGGGTCAAGAATGTTGGAATTTAAAAATATTTTTCTTCCTTTAAAGATGTTTTTCACTCAAATATAATAAATACCTGTGATATACAAAATAAGTATCTGTCATATAATCTGACAAAAAAAATAGAATCAAAATAATAAAAAATAAGAAAATAAGATTTTCTGGTTTTCAAATTAGCTATTTCATTACTCTCCTGAGAATATGCTAAAAGTTAGGCTATGCATGTATTCAAAATTTCATCCAGCAGCTCCTGTTATGCTTTCCTATCTGCCCGAATTCTGTCCTAATTTTTTTTATACTAATAAAGATATTTGGGGGTGCAGTAATAAAACAGACTATTGTGTCAAGTTCTTAGTTACTACAGTTAAGCCCTTTATATAATTGTCTTAATAAATGTATCTAGCTCCAACCAAAACTGTTACGATCCCTGACTCCACTTGCCTTAGTGAAAGGCTTCTTACAAATCATGTTCCTCTCAGTATGGTTACAACCTTTGCTCTAATTTCTAACTAAAGCTTTATTATGGACAGTTTATACTCATTTACTCCTTTTATACCATTATCTCTTTATCATTGACATATCCAATGATAATACTACTATAATCTCCAAACCAAATTCTTCTCTTTTCTGCTTTTTGTGACCCATTTTGGAAAACAAAACCATCTCATTTGCAAGGCATATACTTTGCTCTATTTCAACAGTGGCACAGATTCACACAATGTCAATTTGTTGACAATTACTTTTTTTGGCAATCAGTGTGACCTGGCTGAGGATTTAAATTCTATCATCACAGAATCAGTTACAAAGTAGTAAGTCAGGATCAGGTTCATGAAAAATGATTGAAGTTAATGTAAATGCAGCTTGTGCTTAAGTTCTATTGAAAATGTAATCAGGTGCTGTAAGTACTTGAAAGCAGCACACAATCTTGGCTATCAAAGTATAAATAGGGCATAATAGTAATCAGAATTGCATTTTGGTGGCTGACAGGCTGAGAAAGATGCTACTTGAACAGGATACTTCCTCTGAAGTATCTCCTACTCCTTTTGATTGCTGTTTTCTAGAATGGCTGGCTGTTCTTGCAGAATCATAATTTGTTGCTCTTGAAGCATTGTAGTGATCTGAATGGCTTTAATTAGTTGAATATGGCTACGGCAATCCTACCTTACAAGTTCGGTGGCTTCTATAACAAGTTCACAGCATTGTTGGGTAAGGGTAGAGCAACTGACAACTTCTGCCTGCAGTTGTGAAAAGCATGTTGAGGAACAACTTCTTTGTCTCTAAAAAGGAGATACATAGATTTTGTTGGTAGACCACTTGGTGGATAAGAAAATGGTTGGATGGTCACAGTCAAAAAGCTTTGGTCAACAGCTCAATGTTTTGGAGGAGAACAACTAAAAGTGCAATCCCTCAGGGGTCCACACTGGGACCAGGATTATTTAATGGCTTTGTCAGGGACACGGAATGTTTTATTGAATACACTCTCAGCAAGTTTGCCAATGACACCAGGCTGTGTGCCATGGTTGATACTGTAGAGGAAAGGAATGCCATCCAGGGTATCCAGAGGGACCATGGCAAGTTTGAGAAGTGGACCTATGCAAATCACATGAAATTCAAGTAGGCAAAGTGCAAGGTCCCCATCTGGATCACAGCAGTCTGAAACAAAAATCTGAAATACAAATACAAGCTGAACAGAGAATGAATTGAGAGCAGCTCTGAGAAGGAATGGGGGGCATTAGTGTATGAGAAACTCATCATGAGCTGGCAATATATGAATGCAGACAGGAAGGCAAATCATATCCTGGACTGCATCAAAAGAGGTGTCCTCAGCAGATCAAGGGAGGTGATTCTTCCCCTCTACTGTTGTGAGACCCTACCAAAAGTACTGCATCCAAACCCAGAGTCCTCAACATAAAGGCATGGAATTGTTGGATTGAATACAGAAAGAGGCCACAGGGTTGATAAGAGGACTAGAGAACCTCTCTTACAAAGACAGGCTGAAGGAATTTGGACTGTTCAGACTGGAGAAGAGAAGGCTCTGGGGGAAATCTTATAATGGACTTCCAGTTCATGAAGGAAACAAACAGGAAGAATGGACTCGAGTGATACGACAAATGGGAACAGGTTCAAACTAGAACAGGATTGATTTAGATTAGATCTTGCAAAATGAATGGTTACTATGAGAGTGGTGAGGCAATGGAACAGATTGGCTGGGGAAGTTGTGGATGCCACCTCCCTGGAAGTGTTCAATGACAAGCTGGATGAGTCTCTGGGCACCTGATCACCATGGTAGGTGGGTTGGAGGTAGAGGATCTTTGAGGTCCCTTCCAACATAAATAATTCTATGATTCCATGATATTAAAATAAGGAATAACACAGAGCAGTATTTTTAGTGTAGAACAGCCCCTGGGTGAAATACTATAATATTTCATTTCTCAGACCTTCTAGTATGTTAGCATTTTAAACAGTTACACATTGAGAAGATATTTTCAATAAACTGTCCATTAAACTGAATATTCAAACTTAGTTTTTTTCCTCCTCCTGCTGGAGGGGAAGATGCTGCAGAGAGATCTGGATAGGCTAGGGTGATGGGTAGAGGCCAACAGAATGAGTTTAATAATGTCAAGTGTATGGTCCTACATTTTGGCCACAATAATCCCCAGCAGAGCTACAGAGCAGAGTAAAGCAGCAGTATCAGTTTTCTCCACCTGCTGGCTATGCAAAGTGACCAGTAGTAATAAAATAATAGTGAAGTATTAATAGGAAAAGAGAATTGTCTTAATTTTTACTCAGATGTCTATTATGTTTACTGTAAAAATGGAGGTAACATTTTGGCTTTTTGTCCCTCCCTCCCTACTCTTCCCACTGAAGAAAAAAAGTTTCGGACAAAGAGATCATTATGTCACAGAGCAGTACATAGAACTATTCATTACTAGACTTATTGTATGAAAGTTATTTTTAAAAATATTCTTGAAATTAAGCTGAAAGTGTGTGTTCTTACTGCTTGATCAAGATCATTGTGAATTCATCTTGTTTTAAAATTGATTCCATCTGCTCCTCTCCCAACTACTGTATCATCCATGTGCAATCCAGAAAGGAAATGACATGCATTAGACATGGCTGTTGATTACTGTTCATGGTGTCTATTTCTGGTCACCTTTTATTACTGAGCAGTGATTGTTCATTAAGTTACTCTATGTTCCTGTGAGTTCTTGAATTGGAATGAATTTGTTTACCTTTTACTTTATATAACTTCCCTTATGTTCTTTTAAACATCACTATTTCTTCCTTATTATCCAAAGAATAGTAATATTCTGGAGGTTTTGTATAGTGTACTCTTCCTTAAGTTATTTGGTTGTAACTTACATTTAGCCTTAGTCCTTCTCTAGTTTCATTCTTCAGTTTTCATAATTTTCTTCTGGGATTAAGCTTAGATATAGATACTTACCAAGTATTTCACTTTTCAGAAATGTACTGGTGCAGCTCTCTCTGCTATCTGCTCTGCTTTGTACCAGTTCTCAAAATCATGATAGATTTTAGCTTTCTCTTTTACTACTGCCTGTTTCTGAGATTTTTGAAAAACTACTTAAGGGTAAAATTTCTAAGTTCTGAAGTCCATTACAGTAATAGCTGGTATCTGGCCTGTTTGAAACAAGCATTTCTGAGGCTTCTGAGGATATGTTACTGCAACACAATATCTTATTACACTTGTAATTGGGAATTTCAGCAGATAAACCTGTTAATTTTCAGAAGAATGCAGTTTTAAACAAAGTTCTCTTCTTGTTATCTTATAAATAATAAGAAACATAATCAAAAATCAAATTGCATAGATACCAGTTTTTCTTCCTTGCAAATAAACTGAGCAATCTACCCTGATCACCTACACTGTTGTTGATCCAGAGATATTTGATGGAAATATTTGCCACCTCTGTTTGTTTCCTGCCTAAAGTTTTAATTGTGCCTGACTTTTCTGAGATATGTATTGTGATGAATGATCCATGTTGAGCTACATTTGTACCATGGGATTTCCAGTGAAAGTGAAAAATTTCCAGATTTCCATGCTGAAACTGCATGCTCTTGTCATTGTGAGGACGTGTATGTATGAACATGGCTGTGGCTTTGAGAGAAGATTGTGAGGATAGTACTGCTGGGCTAATATACTGAAGTTACTGAAAGCCCTCACAGAGAAGCACAAGGAAACACTCTTTCCTGAAAGTAATTTCCATATCTGTTTGGTTCCTTATTTCTCTGAAGTCTCTTTATTGTATAGATCTTTACATGTAGGACAAGCCAAGACTTTCTCAATAGTGACTTGCAAAGGTTTTGGAAATATTTTAAGTCTGTACAAAGCTTAAATCAAATGATACTGTATGACTGCATCTTTGCTTAAGTGAAACTTCATGTGATTCACCAAGAAAAGGGAAAACAACTAGTTAGAAGGAATCCTCTTGTCTAAGATGAGATGTTAATCATGGCGTGCTACAGTGTATAACCTTGCTGTTCAATACAAACTGAAAAGGAAATAAAATTTTAAATGAGATAATTAAAGATAGCATAACTTTAGGAACACTTACTCAATTCAGTGTACTGATGTACACTGAATTTAGGGTGTTTGATTAAAATTTAGAAGAAGACCTCTGCAAAGAAGAGTATTTACCATGATCACTGAAGGGTTTCTGGGGCCAAATGAAGGGCTAACACATTCTCTTTTAATAAAATTTATTTCCACACAGTGGGATAAGGCTTTAGGAAATACAAGTCAACATAGTCCTGTTGAAAGAAATCTATTGTAATTCATGCTAAAAACGTTACAGCTGATTGTCAAATAAAGGATGGGCATGCACAGTCAAACGCATTGCAGGCTAAGTTTATACTGCCTTTCAAAAATGGACATTTTAAAGTATGATTGTAGATGGCAGCTTAGCTACCTTGCTTTTAAGCTGAAGCACTTTCAGAATTTGTGAAGCACTGCACTGTAATAATATTTAGGCACTCTTTCTGTTAAACTGGTCATGTTCAGAAACCTCATGAATTCCAGTTGAATTAATTCAGGGCACTCCAGTCTGCCTATCAGCAGTACTGAAAGCATAGAGTATTTTACAGAAAATAACTTTTAATTTATCATTCTGCTGTCTATCAAATAAAATACGATTCTTCAGAATCTGATGAGTATTTTCAGACAAAAATCAAGAGCTACTTTGTCAGCAGTATAATGCTACACACATAGGGAATAATTCTTTACAGATGGTGTCATGATCAATATGTACCTTGCATTTTGATAATGCACATTAAATGTAAATGTACAGCTGGGGACATGTATTCTACAAACCACATTGCCAGAAATATTTGTAGCTGTGTGCATAAGGTTTCAGAATATGTTCAGACTAAGTAAGGTTACCAAGTTACTGCTGCTTATCAAATTATCTATATGAATTGAGCCAAGGTAATTAACGTATGTGTGTCTTCCTTTCTCTAACATACCATGTCTTTTTGCAAGTGGGGGTTACAAATCATGACTTAGATGATCAATTGACAAATGGTAACTCACTAAATGGCAATAAACGTAGTGCTGGCAATCATGTGAAAGTACATGTAAAGAAATAAGAGAAGAGTAAAGATTAAGAATTTAGGCAGAAATGGAACTAGCAAAGAATTTTAAACAGTAAGGTAGAACTGACAAGCCTGAGTATCTGGAATTAGCTTAGCAAATTACTGTGCTAGTTTAGCCAAAGTAATGGTAACTGCAAAAGCAAATTAATCAGACTTAGCAATTATGTAAAGGTATATTAGGTTGCACTGCCTGTTTTTAGTGTATAAATGCAAGTATAAGCAAAGTTATGCTGATCTGTAACAATATGCTATGTTTGCTTAAGAAATCTTGGTTTTGCTTGACTACTTTGTGATTTCATATACCATATATTTATACAAATAATAAAGTGATGATGTTAATACATTATGTTTTGGCTATGATAGTATCACCGTACATAGTGCATACTTATCAGTTTCCTGGACTGGAGAGAACACTGCTAGTGCTTTTGTTAGGATGAAGACTTTGAGGGCAGCAGTCTTCCAGTGCATTGTGGTTTGTATGCAAGGGGACTTTTTTGTGTTCTCTGAATATCAGGATTTATGCATTCCAGCAGAAAATGGAAGACACATGTACTACAGAGCACAATGTATCACATCCCAATAGGGAAGTCTAGATGCAACTACTCCTTGTAGAGTAGCTAGGCTTTCTTTCAGTATTTATGAGAAACTTGGGGTTTTACTCAGTTATTTACACTTAAACGACTAGTTCTTTTTAAGTTGCCTTAGCATATAATATCCAACTTCCACTTTAGAGGGACATGGGTCTCTTAGAAGGTCCTGTATAATATTTTCAAGGTGTGCAAGAAATCTTGAGTATCTAGACTTTTGTATGTGGCACCAAATGTATTGTATGTGAGTAACTGGATTCAGTTCATAGAATTATTTTCTATCTATAGACTATATTTTCTCTTTAAACTCCTTAGGAATTTAGGTCAGGTACTAACCGTAGATACATTATTACTTGTGCCTATGTAGTCTGTGATCTCTATCTGCCACTATTGTCAAAAAGGACATATAATCAGAAAAGTCAAGAGTCTGAAGAAATATTCAATTCACTCTAACAAATACTCCTACATTTTGTCAACTGAAAAGCTATCTGCATTATCTACTCTATTAGGCAGGTTTCTATTTAGTTGATATTTATATATTTATATGGAATATATGCCTTCAGCCTCTCATTGAGTCTTAGATTACACTGGAGCTGGGTGCACAGAAGATGCAAATAATTAGAAGGAGGAGTCTGTTTCATCTAAAGGATCACAACACTACAATCTATGTTCCTATTATAATTACTACTTCAGGAGTTTTGATTCAACAGAAATGTTGAATAGATCTGCTGCCATTATTAGACAAGTGTAAGAAAATGTACAAATCAAGTGGGGTTTTTTATAGGTTTACTATTTCCCTCTGTCCTTTTCAGAAACATTTTCTTTACTGCTGGATTTGTTCTGAATGTAAGACAGAAACTTCAGAGAGAAGAAGCAATCACAGAATACAAGTTATCTCTGCCTGAAGAGGTATCTCAGAACTCTGATAACACTATAATCCATCCAACCAATTAAAGTTTCTGCTATATTGTGCAGAAAATATGTGAACCAATATAATAACATAGCAAACAAATACTCAAAGAAATCCCCTGGATCCCTCAGTCTTATTTGTTTATTCCATTTTATTTTATTTTATTTTTTAATTTTACTTTATTTTAAATTATAATATTGTCCTTGTATTTTCTTTCAAGATTTTGTGAAATAAATATATAGAAATATTACATATTTTATTAAATATTGTTCACATACAGCTCAATAATTTCAAAACACATATCTGAAAATGAACAGTTTCAAAATATAGGATAGCATTACATATCGTTCTATTAGAGACAGGAATATAGTTTAAATCCTTTACAGAGTGAATCCTTAATGTGCTGAATAGTTTCCTCTACCTAAAATAGCAGCAAACCAAAACCACACTTGAAGCTTTTTTCCTGAGAGCCTAAATGTTTGTGTTAAACTGTTAGGCTCTTCCACTAATCAGAGGACAAGGGAACCCCCTAGCGATGAAAGAATTAAACATGGATGCTACCTGATATTTCACTCATCAAAGGTGTACAAGATGATATTCAAGATAGATTTTATAAATTACAAAAATAAAAAAATATTTATATGTATATTTATATTTCTTACTTAAGTACATTTTTCTTTTTGCACAAGCTCAAAACATCAACACTAGAAACATTAATAGTGATTAATTCTCTCTGTCTTAGAGCTAATATATGTATGCATTTGAGATTTACTACCTATTGGAAACTGTCATTAAGCATAAAAAAATTAATTATTGAAGCCAGCATGAACTCTAAGGTAATACAATGAGGTAATAAATAATTCATATATTTTATATCTTGCCCTCTGTGAGCACTCTATTCCACTGAAAAAACATTGAAATTATCCATGTGGGGAATTTCAAATAATGAGTAAGGCTTTGATGTAAGTTCCTGGTAATGAACATCTCTGTGTGTTTCTCATATTTGCTGAATATGAGTCTTGGATGACTGTGACCCTGGTTGTGAACTCCTAACTTTGCATGTTCTTGCTTGAATATTTCCATTTGAAATGTTTCCTTCATTCCTCATGCTCTTTGATCCATTCAGTAACAGTTTTTTGGTTTTATCTGGTCTTTCTTCTTTCTGACAAACATTTAGCCATAAGAGAGGTACTTATGTACCAAAAACTTCTAGATAATCATTTACTGGAACTATCGAACACAAGGGTATCTTCACAAATGAGTGGAGATTTCTACTTAGTAGCTAATGTAAACTCACTGCATTCAGCATGGCAGACTCCAGCACTAAAGAATAATGCATCTTATATGATTTTTTGGATTATACTATTAGAAACAATTTCTTAATTAGAATGTTGAAGCAAACAGTGGAGTAGGCTGCCCAGGGAAGTAGTAGAGTCAGTGTCCTAGGAGATATTTAACAGTCATGTAGATGTAGTGCTGAGGAACATGGTTTAGCAGTGACCTGTCAGTGATAAGTCAAAGGTTGGACTTCACGATCATTAAATTCTTCTCCATCCGAAGCAATTCTGTGACTATTACTTTTTCACTCCATTTTTTATACTGACATTAATGTTTACTGACATTAATGAAATTATCCCTGGTTCCAACAATATTTGGAAGTCAGTGTCTTGAAATTCAGAATCAGTTTGGCCATTTGTAAAGATGAATTGACTTAACTGGATACTATGGCATAAATGTGTTATAATAAGAGAAGATATTAAAGAAAAAGCACTTCCTAAGAGATATTTTAATTTTAATGTGTCTCAGCTTTTCTTAGATGGATGTTGATTGACACTGTACTGATTTTCTATGTATGAGTCTCTTTCTTCAGAGATCCTTGTTTTTATTTCACCTCTATCTCCCTCCAATTTTTGTCAGTTATCCTTCTTCTTAAACTTTTATGAACCCAGGAAGAATGAGAGCAGATACTGCTGCTGCCACATGAGTGTTGGCCAGCTGAGAATAATTCATCCTTCACTCAATATGTTCAGTCTGCCCTTCAACAACTCCCTGTTGAGGGACATGCTGAGAAGTAGTTGAAATAAATGATTATACTCAGTCATCAGTTTGGAAAATACAACTAGGAGGAAGTCTTATAAATAAGTCCACTCAGCAGTTGGAGAAAAGAACATCATACAGCAGAGAGAGAGGTGAAACTGAGAAAAAAAATACTGAGGGCAAATGGCCAAGACAAGCCAGTGGTAAAGGAAGCCAGCCAAGGATCTGGAGAATTTAAGAGAAATGCCTGAGCATCCAGCCAGAAGCCATGACTTAAGCAATTCTTGTGGGAAAGCTTAACTGTGGGATCTTAATACTCATCAGGAGTCCAACAAGAAGGAAAGGCAGACAGGTGCAGAACACTCAACCTCATAAGTCATTCTGTAACTGCAGTCCAAAGAAACCAAAAACCTAATTAGTTTTGGAAAGTTTGCCTCTTGCTATACACACTTAATCAAATGAAGAAAACATATCAAAAATATGAAGATATACTGATCAAATGTATTGCGTATTCTGTGTCAAGCCTCAATTGGTATAAATGTTGAAAACACAATTAGAACCCACTAAATTATATTTATATAAATCAGATTAAATCCTAGCTCTCATAATGCAAAATTACTCACTTTACTACATTTAGGATGAGTGTTCATAGGGTAGCAGTAGAAAAAAGAATGTCAGTAATGTAACCACATAATGAAGAAACATTTCATTTTTCAGCATGCTTGGACTTGCATGGACTATGAACTACTGTGAACTCCATCATGGATCACTTGGTTAATGTGCACTATAGGTTACTAAAACTGATTATTAAAGGTGCAAATTACTGGCTGTTTCATAGCAATGGTTTCTCTGTCTTTCACAGTAGTGAAACACTTGCAAAATTGAAAACTTTTATTGTATTGGTATGCACTTTCAATCTAAATCAATGTTAAACAGCAGAGATGGTGATATTAATATCACATAGCTTCAAACACTTTATTCAATTGTCTTGTTATAAGTGTTTTAAGCCATTTAGGTCTCATGTAAATCAGCCTGGTTTCAAGCTGTCACTTCAGAAAGACCTGGATCGCCTATTGTTCCTATGTTTTATTGGCTGTCCTCACACAAATGTCTTTAACTGCAACCTTTTGGACTGTAGCAGATATCTATGTTTTGCTAACCAAGTAAGACTTGTTAGTAAGAACAAACTGAAACCTTTACTTCCCAATATCAATAGTGAAATGTAAATGTCATAGAATCACATAGAATCATAGAATGGTATATATTGGAAGGTACCTCAGAGACCATCTAGTTACAAACCCCTTAACATGCACAGGGACACCTTCTGCTAGACCAGGTTGCCCAGAGACCTATCCAACTGGATCTTGAGTGGTTCTAGGGAGTGGGCATCAAATACTTCTCTGGGCAACCTGTTCTGGTGCCTCATCACCCTCATAGTGAGAAATTTCCTCTTAAGATCAAGCCCATTTTAGTTTGAAACTGTTCCCCTTTGTCCTATTGAGGGTCCCTCTCAAAAACATCCTCTCCAGCTTTCCTGTAGGCCCCTTCAGTAAGCAATCATTTTAGATTATATATCTATACTTTATGTGGATATCGCCATCTAGCACCATAATGTTGCTTATAGAAGAACCTATGTCTTCTATTTCTCCTGTTGCCTTGTCACTGTAAAGATTACACCACCCATAAAATTATTAGTACCAATATCAGTTACCAGAGACTCACTTGGACTGAAAAAATCTGTTCCATTTCTTCCTTCACCTGTGGAATGACTGACCCTATGATATATCTATCACCTTCATTTCCATGGTGCCAAGAAAGCTTGGGGACTGTAGTTGTTTAATCCGTGTACAATATGGCCTTATAGAAAAAGTATTTTGCTTTATTTCTCATTGCAGCTGGATAGGGTATTGACTGCAGTAACCTTCTTTTGCAGAGAATTTTTAATAATAGTTCATTCACTTCATTTTTACTAAATATCTTCCTGAGGAACAAACAGAGGGTCACAGTTCCCTGAGCCATTTGCCAGAGAATGCATATGCTACTTTTCTTAATAATGCCTTTAAATGAACATCTGCAGACCTCCTGAGACTATTAACTGACTGTGTCTTCCAAACTCTTAGCACAGAGAAAATAAATAAGCAATCTCCAGCACTTGATACCTTGGAAACAGCTCCATTTTCTCAAGAAGAAAATGAAGACACTAAAAACAAAGTTATTATACATTTCAGTAACTTTTCCATACACAAAGAAAAAGAAAACTGTCAGAATCTTCATACTTAATATAATGGGAGAACATAACTGTGTAAGTGCATGCATGTATGCACACTTAAATTGGAACTGTTGAATTCATTGGATAATAGCTAGCTGAAGGAGAACTCTGTAAGAGTGTATGTATGAATGTAAATGCAGGCATATGAATAGAAAACTTTTATACATTAAAACACTATGACTTTTCAATTTTTCAGGATTTATTTAATATAATATTTCATAAATCTGTTGTAATTTTTAATATATTAAATTTACCAGTAAATTAAGTAAGTACCATTGTCTGTGACTAAAATGACAGTACTTCATGCTCAAATATAAGAGTCCAAATATTGAGACTAAAGAGAATTAAGACATCTAGATTTTACTCAGCCCCACAATAGGACCTGCTTAGTATTGCACCCTACCTATGAAATTATTTACTAAGAATCCTGAAGGAGCATACAATTTCTCTATTGTACTGATTTTTTGGGAGATAGCACTAATTTTCTTCATAGCTATGGTTTGGATTGTGACCAAAACACTGTTGGTAACACAGGGATGTTTCAGATATTGCTGAGCAGTGCTTTGGAAGCATCAAGGCCTTTTGTGCTTCTTACCCTGCTCCACGAGTGCTGGTTGTTCTCAAGAAGCTAGGAGTGGGGACAGCTGTGACAGCTAACACCAACTGACTGAAGGGATATCCCATACCATAGACATAATGCTTAGCATATGCAGCTGAGAGAATAAGGAAGGAAGGATGTTCAGGGTAATGGTATTTTTCTTCCCAAGTAACTGCTGCACATGTTGAAGCCCTGTATTTCTAGATTGCTAAACATCTGCCTGCAACGGGAAGGAATGAATTAACTCCTTATTTTGTTTTGCTAGCATATATGGCCTATTCTTTTCTTAAACTCAACCCACAATTTCCTTAATTTTTACCCTTCTATTTTTCCTCATCTTTTAATTTTTACCTTTCCCCATCATGCTGTAGGGGAGTCAGGATCAGATGGTGTGGGCCTTAGCAGGATTAAAACAAACACATAGGAATCATAGAATAGTTTAAGTTGGAAAAGACCTTCAAGATCATCAAAATTTCAGCTGAATTCAGTAAAACCTAAAAAAAATAAATAAATGGAAGTTCACAGAGAGGAGTTGTGCACCTTAAATTAAAAATCTTAGTTCAACCACTCAGACAGACAGTCATTAATATCCAAGAAATGCCTTCTGATGAGACCATTATTTCTTAATATACAGTGAATAGTATGTATTTGGCTTCAGATCAGAGTCTGAATAGAAGATCTTGCCTCTTGAGCAAGGATCTTCAGTAATCCACTCCATAATAATAGCTCTCAAGAGCACAACTCCCAATCCTAGAATCTATGGATCATTAGAGTTGTAGAAGTTGGTACATACACCAGCAGTAACAGGATGATCGAGGCCAGAGTGGAACACCTCCCTTGAACCTTCCATGTGCCTGGTCTTTATTATGTCTTACTCCTTCAGCACTTTTTCCGGCTGTGAGTCAACAGTCAGTCTTTGTCCTCTACACTCATCATACTTGTTTGGCTAAAGTCACATATGATCTAAGGAGAACAGGTGCCACATTTTGGGTAATTGACAGCTCCATCCCCTTGCCCTACCTGTGACCACTGACTATGTGGGAGATGGGTGCTGTATCATTTTGTCCCTCCCTACCCAGCCATTGTATGGGAATCCATCTCTTTTTGCAAGGTCAATGTTAAGAACTCTGTGGCCTTGAGTTTCATGGGCCACATCAATCAAGATAAAGCATTTTTGGATTTTCTATACATTGCAAGTTGAATAATTTACCAGTAAAATCCACTGTTAAAAATTATTTGATACATTCCATTAACCATTTTGCTGCTGATAAAATCTAAGTTGCATATTTAGAAGTAGAAATAAAATACTAAATAGACTAAGAGCCAATGAAGGAATACAGAGGTATTAAGAATAGTGGGAAAGATGCTCTGTGGGTACCATATGTAGGAATACTCTCATGTTGGGGAATCAATTAAGTAAGCTATGTTTTATATGCACTTTTAAAGAATGGGCTTAACAGCACAATGACCAGCTATGCACATTTGAGTCCTCCAAAGGATATTCTAGGCTGTCAACACTGATATGTGAAACATGAAAATAGTTATAAATGTAATATAAAACACTTTAATGGCCTACTCTGGACAGCCACCTACTCAGAAAACCAATTTGTTATGTAGTACTACAGAAAGAACACCCTACACAAGTCAGACACCAGAACTGCAGAAAGACATAGAGTGGAGTTCAACTGGGGGCAGAGAAGATGACTAAGGGCCTGGAGTATCTCTCTTGTAAGGAAAGGTTGAGAGAGCCGGCGCTGTTTAGCTTTGAGAAGAGAAGGAGAGGAGACATGATCCATACCTGTAAATACCTGAAGGGTGGCTGTAGGAAGGATAGTGCCAGATTATTTTCATCTGTGCCTAGTGTCAGGACAAGGAGCAATGGGCACAAGATGGAACACAAGAAGTTTCATTTAGAAATAAGGAAAAACTTCTTTACAGTTTGAGTCACAAAGCACTGGTAGAGGCAGCCCACAGAGGTCATGGGGTCTCCATTTCTGGGGATATTCAAATCCCACCTGGATGAAGTGTTGTGCACTGTGCTTTAAGCAGCCCTGCTTTGGTGGTGGTGGTGGTGGGGTTGCACTTGATGATCTTACCAGTTTTTTTCCAACTACAACAATTCTGTGACTTTATGAAAGTTAAAAAATAAGAACTTCTTTTCAAAGAAGCAGGGAAAAACAAAAGTTAATTTTTTTCCATTTCAGATGCTTTGCTAAACCTTAAACTTACTCTAGTGCAGAAAAGGATTTAAAAACTTAGAGGCTGGGAAGTAACAGCAAGTTCCTAAAGAATAGAATAAATGAGTAAAACCAAGCACTAGTTAAGACCAGAGACAATGTCTGAGTGGCAAGGAGGAAGGAGGAATTGTTTTACAGGAAATTTTTAAATGTCTCCATCTTGTGTAAATATAACGTAAAAGTTTTCTAAGGTCAGAAGCTAAACAGTAAGTGCTGAATATGACATTGAATGAGTGTTCTCTATTGAACAGCTTTAATGCCACAGTTTAAATGAAGTAGAGAACACCATAGCAGAGAATTATGTTCAAGTTAGAAACACATAAACACTGAGAGCTGAAAAGTTTGTACTGGAAGATTGGGCTTTTTTAATTATTAGTCTTAATAGTATTTTACAAGTGTTTAAAGACCCACCTACAACTTAGAAACTCTCCTGAAAAAAGTGACAACTCAGGTACTTTTGGACAAAGAAGAATGTTATTTTAGAATAAAGACAGTATTCACAACTCTTTAACTAGAGGTTCTCAAAATAATGTAATTATCCAAAACATACAGAACTTTAAACTAAATAAATTATTATTTCAACTGCCGTACAATGGCAATTGTAAATGGAAAAGAAAAATGGATCTAGAAGAATATTTTCTTGCCACACTAATAATAATTGAACCAGAAAAATTCCAGAGATAATGACAATAAATTTCAGCAGTTCATTAGTGTAATTATTTATTTATACTGGATTATTTAATGAAATAGAAATCCTGGAAGATTTTATTTCCTATCGTTAAAAGGGGCTTACAAGAAAGATGGTAGCAGAGCCTGTTGCAAAAGAACAAGGGTTAATGGTTTAAAAGTAAAAAGAAATTAGAAACATAGACCTCTAATTTTTAGACCCTTGATGATAAGTGACTTGCATCCCACTTCAAGAGACTGCTTGGTTCTAGCTGCTGAATTTAAGATATATTTATATTTACGTGTTAAAATTCTAACCTTGTAAGACATGCAAATAATTCCTATTCCACCTTATAAATGAAGAAGGAGAAGTAAGAATCTCTTAAGTGAAATTTATTTCTTTATCCATTACTGAATTATAGACAATAGTGAAAAAGTGCAATGTATATTAGAGTACTAGTTATTCAAGACTATAAATAGATTAAAAAACATAAAGAAGAAAGTAACAATTCTTGCCAAACAGGACAAAATATTTCAACAAAATGAGTAGCCACCTGATTCCACTGAGATTAAATATTTAAGCAATATATTTTTCTAATGCATGTATTCATACAGAGATGAAGCCATTGCATTAGAAACAAATTTTCAGATTCTGGCTGTCAAAGATATTATTGGTAAGAGAGTATGTAAATCCAGTTAGGAAATTAGGAATAGAGAACCAGGAAATGCCTGTGACAGATTGGCATACATTTATTTCTCAGTCCCTTGCAGTCATTAAAGAAACAGTTATTAAATATATTTGAAGCAACTATTACAAACTAAAAATGTAGCTACTAGAATAAAGAGAACATTCTCTCCTTCCTTCCTTCCTTCCTTCCTTCCTTCCTTCCTTCCTTCCTCCCTCCCTCCATTCCTTCCATCCTCCCTCCCTTCCTTCCTTCTTTCCTCCCTCCCTTCCTTCCTTCCTCCCTTCCTCCCTTCCTTCCTTCCTTCCT
>VZRI01012866.1:207-65217 GCA_013397515.1 Upupa epops
TGGACCCCTCGCTTCAAGAAAGAGATTGAGGTGCTGGAGTGAGTCCAGAGGAGAACAATGAGGATGGGGAAGGGACTAGAGGGAAAGGCTGAAGGAGCTGGAGTTGTTTAGCCTGGGGAAAATGAGACTCAGGGGAGACCTTATCCCTCTCTGTAATTACCTGAAGGGAAGTTGTAGACAGGTGGAGGTTGGGCTCTTCTCCAAAACAACTACTGATAGGATGAGAGGGCATGGAGCTTAAGCTGTACCAGGGGAGGTTTAGGTTGGATATTAGGAAGCAATTCCTCACAGAAAGAGTGATTAGATACTGGAATGGACTGCCCAGGGAGGTGGTCAAGTTTGCATCCCCAGAGATGTTTAAGAAAAGACTAGATTTGGCACTTAGTGCCATGGTCTAGCTGATGTGGTGACATTAGGTCATAGGCTGGACTTGATGATCTTAGTGGTATTTTCCAACCTCAAGAACTCTGTGATTTAAGGTCCTTGTGTGAATCTATCAGTAAAACTGTTGCTTTCTAGACAGTACTAATTCTGTCAAATGCTCTTCAGCTAACTATGAGCAGCTCAGTATTGTTTTCCCATGTGCTGCCGACAGACTGAAATTGCACTTCCCTCACACCATTTAATGTTTACCAGCTTCACTTTTCACTAGTTTTTTTTATAAGCAGAATCATTCATGTTGAATTCCGAATGGTGAGTCTCAAATCGTTTCACAAGTCTTCCTTAGTGCCCTAAATCCCAAATTATCTTGTAGCCAGTGTAACTGTTGTTGGCTCCCCCGATAATTTTTTGTCCTTCCATTCTTCATTTCACGTACATTTTGGTGGCAGAGAAGAAATGAAAGACTAGGGTAAAAGAAGTTTCATTTACTGTGAAGAATAATGCAAGGAATTTCCTTCATGGATTATTCATTTTATAGTGAATGCAATAATAATCTACATTTTAAAAATTTACCTGAAGCTGCAGTATTTTCAGTTTGCTGCAGTAGAAAGTCAGAGAATCCAGGGATGCTTCCTGCATAATTTAGGCCCTGTTTGTCACAGATTGCACAGGGTCTTGTGCACTGGAATTATAGGGAAAATGTTAATTAGCAAGATCTATGGTAACTTCAAGGTGGGTACTGGATGGGAGCTGCCTTCTAGCAGACACTACAGACAGGGTCAGTGCAAACTTAATTAGTATTCAAAAATACTTTAAACAAGGGATGTCACAGACAGTCTGGGCAAGAAAAGGGATGCTTACACTTCCATCTAACTGTATAGCTACATAAAATACCCATATAAATGATAATGGGCTATATTCCGCACAAAAGAAGACATTCATTACATAAAGATGACACTTAATTGTACATGCGTCTTTCAGAATTAGCTAGTATCTCTTGGACTAATCTGCATCCCACAAGACTGGTTCAGGGACTGACATTATGATCAGTTTTATTCAGTGCTGGCTATTTCCACAAGCCAGCAGACAATTAAATTGTACCCATATGTGGATATAGGAGAAGACTCATGCTTAAAATGATAATTAATGCAACGTGGTAATTAACACAATACCTAAAGATTACAAAGGCAAGCACTACTGATAGAGATGAGAGGACTTTTGAGAATACTATGTGAAGAGAGAACAGAAAAAATCCTGCAAGAATCAGCATCAGAGACCTAAATCTCT
This sequence comes from Upupa epops, assembly GCA_013397515.1. Lineage (NCBI taxonomy): Eukaryota > Metazoa > Chordata > Aves > Bucerotiformes > Upupidae > Upupa > Upupa epops. The sequence goes on from VZRI01012866.1 coordinate 1,876, forward strand.
CCTTTCTTTGCTCATGGCTACTGCAAAATATAGTTATTTTATTTGCTTTGGAATAATATCGCTATGTGAGACAGACTTAGCTGGGGTAACAATTACAGACTATTTCTCTGCTTAATACAATAATCTTCTGACATTTTGCCACAGGTAGAAAAGAGATGAAGGGTTTGACTCAAGCGGTTTGACCATACCATTGACCTAAATCTACTGAGATTTACAGCAGTACTTTTGTTAATTCTGTAGTGTTTGGATCAACAACTAGTTCAAGGAGCACAAAATCCATGCCTATCTTATGCTTGTTGTACTCAGGGTCCAGTGTCTATGAAGAGATGCTAAAAGTGTTGAATGGTTTTTGTTTTCCTGCTCTTACACAAATGGGATCCTGATCTAAATGTTTCCAAATGAAGCTGTTTCTAACTACTTACTAATGCAGGACAGTATTAAATCCAATACGACAGCCACCTGAATCTCAGTGTGGAATTGTTTTTTAAGCAATGGTGCTATAGGGAAAAATGGATGGGCTATGATCCCATACCATCATATACTGATCTTATATGTTACAGTTTGTTTACTCACCATCATCCAGCTTCAGATCTAGGGGACAGTAAATGTAATTCTGGACTTCAAGATTAGCAAGTTCCCTTGCTTCAACATTTGCTGAATCAAAGAACTTCGGGTTCAAATCACAAATAAATAGCCAGAAACATCTGTATTTGATTATATGCAACAAATAAACTCTCACCGGTTTAATAAGACTCATATTATCTTGACATTTGAAAATCTTCTTAAGCATTCTTGTGAAGCTACACAATAAACCTCAGCTAAAGGTGGACCAACTATAGATAATTGACACTGCCCTGCATGACATCCTGGTCACTAAACAGGAAAATCATGGACTTGATGAGCGGACCACTCTCTGAGTAATGAATTAGCTGGATGGTCACACTCAGAGAGTTGTGGTCAATGGCTCAAAGTCCAAATGGAGAACAGTGATGAGTGGTGTCCCTCAAGGGTCACTACTGGGACCAGTGCTGTTTAACAGCTTTGTCAGTGATATGGCCAGTGGCACTGAATGCCCCGTCGGCAAGTTTGCTAATGACACCAAGCTGTGTGGTGTGCTGGACAGGCTGGAAGAAGGGAGGCCATCCAGAGGGACCTGAAGAGGCTGGAGAGGTGGGCTTATGCCAACCTCATGAGATTCAACAAGGTCAAATACAAGGTCCTGCACCTGGGTCAAGGCAATCCCAGGCACAAATCCAGGCTGGGTGGTAAACAGATTGAGAGCAGCCTTGAGGAAAAGGACTTGGGGGTGTTGGTCAGTGAAAAATGCAACAGGAGCTGGCAATGTTCGCTTGTGGCCCAGAAAGCCAACCACATCCTAGGCTGCATTAAGAGAAGTGTGACCAGTAGGTCGAGGGTGGTGCTCCTCTCCCTCTGTTCTGCTCTTGTGAGACCCCATCTGGAGTACTACATCCAGTTCTGGAGCCCCAACAGAGGAAAGATATCGAACCGTTGGAATGTGTCCAGAGGAGGGCCACGAGAATGACTGGAGGGATGAGCACCTCTTCTATGGGGACAGGCTGAGGGAGTTGGGGCTGTTCTGCCTGGAGAAGAGGAGGCTCAGGGGAGAACTTATAGCAGCCTTCCAGTACCTGAAGGGGACTACAGGAAAGCTGGGGAGTGGCTGGTTCCAAGGGCTTGTAGTGGTAAGACCAGGGGTAATGGGTTCAAGCTGGAAGAAGGGAGGTTTAGACTGGAAGTCAGGAGGGAATTCTTCACCATGAGGGTGGTGAGACACTAGACCAGGTTGCCCATGGGAGTTGTGGATGCCCCCTTCCTGGAAGTGTTCAAGGCCAGATTGGGCATCCTTCAATAATTAGTACAAGTTCATTAAACCGGCTAGAAAAATCAAAATTAAAAATGTCTTAATCCAGAAGCCATTGAAGAATGGATTTCTTTTCCTCCTAACTATGAATCATGTGGGTGAATTAATCACTGGACTGGAAGTTGGTGCTTGTGATAGTTACAATTACTGTGGCCAAAACACAGGGCAGATCCAAACTGCATCACATATATTGTGTATTTTTGGAGGAGTCAAAGGGAGCAGAACTGAGTGGAAGAAAAGACACTACTGTAAAACATAATTTAGGTTTTTCAAGGAGGTCTGTTGCATAGCAAGAAAGCGGAGTCCACAGTCAAGAGATGCTGCTTTGGCCCTAGGTCCTTCTGTTGCGGGGTGAAGTGAAAGCTATTGCAAGTGGGGGAAATCCAACAAAATGTAATACAAAACAAAAGAAATAAATGGATAATAATCAATATAATTTGTGAAGTGAATATTGTTGATAAGAGAGGATAATAGCATCATGTATTTGTCTCTGGGTAACATAAAATAAGGAGCTTTTAAAATGTATATTAGGAACAAATGAAATCTCACCAATAATATAAGCCCATTACCAGAGATGATAATGCCATTAATAATGAGACAGGAAATGCAGGAGTGCACAATAAATAAATCTCAGTTCTGTTTTCAAAATGAAGCTAGAGGAAGTGCTTTTATTACATGAAGATGATGAAGTACTCAGTTAAGAGCCGAGAAAGATATTAAAAAAGCTCCAGCCCTTGCACAGGGGATAAATCGTTTCAAATTAGCAATCCTGGATAACATATACCTAAAAATTCCAAATTGCTTGAAGAGATTTCTGCTCAGAGCACCAGCAGAGTCCTAGGAGACTGAAAGCAAGCTGATCTGAAAAGAGTTGAGGCTATCCAGGTATCTCTAGTACAAATAATCTGTAGGCAATCAGTTCCAGTCAAAAAAATACTAAACCAAGATGGGCTTCAGTTAATTATGACAACAAAGATGATTATGCAATAATCTCAACTACATGTGTGAGAATTATAAATTGCATTGATAGATCTATTCTCATGAAAGAAGCTTTTGTAACATACTTGTCTTATTACTGCCAGGCACAATTAATGCCACCACACAGCATCTGTGACGTATAGAATTAATGGATTGCAGTAACGATAGCAGAGACCCCTGTGGACGTTGACACCAATAAGTTATTGTGAATGTAGGCATTTCCTAAGGTGTTTTGCAGTATCTTGCTGTATTCGATGGCATAGAAGTACACTAAAATACCACCCTCTAATAAAATGTTGGTTAATGTAAAGATGGAGTTGACCACGCAAATCCAATTGAATTGTAATACAACAAATATGGAGTTATGAACAAAAATAGACAGATTTAAAGAGAGCTAGAGGTACCTTAATAACTATGACTTAATTTTTTAATTTGATGTGGCTTTTGTTTTCTCAAATGTGTAACCCAAGGTTGTATCTTCTAAGGCATCCAGAGATGGGGCAGGTGCAGGTCAACACCTGAACAACAGTTACTTGTTCAGTTTCTGAGGCACTATAAAAAAGCCAATCAACAAGTTAATATGGGTAACATAAAAGGTGGAATCAAAATCTGTTGATTAAACTGTCCCACCATTCAACAAAGAATGCAAAAATCCCTGGGTGCGAAAGATATGACAGCAGCACGACGTGGAGGACCTGTTATTCTCCTTGAGTGTTGAAAAGTGCAAGTTACAACCTGCTTCAACCACAAGAGAAAATGAATGGATAGAACAGATGTGGGACTGGAGCCCAGGACAGGTCATCAGTTCAGTTTTTGTTTTCTCTTGCTTCCACAATTTTAAGTCTTATTTTGTTTTGCAAATGGGGAAATTTCATAAAGAGTGCAAAGTGATTCCCAACAGGCAGGGGATGTCTGTAGATTTACAGCAGTAGGGAGATGTAGGTATAGATCAGATGCTGTAGGAAGGATTTTAATCCTATCTCTAGCAGCATGTGTTGTGCTGAGTGATAGGTCCCATGAAAAAATCAGATGCAGTCAGCTCTTTTCTCACCTTTTCATTCTGGAAAAGAAAGGCCAGGCTCCTGTTTGTGACACTTACCTGCAGGAGACTATGCTGCATGGCTTAATGAAATGTGAGCCTCTTCACCTATATATGGTGTCTGAATTTCAGACAAGGAAAAAATATAGAAAGTAACCTGTTCTCCATGAACTAATTTGAAAGGGCATTTTGTCTGCTAATTACCAACTGACTTGACTGGGCATGGACTCTCCCTTTGCTTATGTGTGTTTTGCTGACCTGTCACAGTCAAGATGGTAAACAACTGCTGACACATCAAGGACCAGCAAGATTCAAGCATTTGACCTACCTGACTGCCTCACTTTCATTTGCCTACATCAGCATTACACTCACTTTGTCTTGATTTCCCTTTGTCACAGGGCAATCCCTCCTGGCCCAACAAGGTTGAGTAGAAAGTTGTGTCAGTTCCTGTTGTGCTACTGCTCACGAGCACAACCCACCAAAGTCTCTGTGTGCCCCTGGGATTCACCTCCGCCTATGTCCTTGACTGGCAATTCCTTCTCTTTTTTCAAGGTCTTTCTCTCAGCTTCTGCCGTCACTGTTTTCCCAGGTTCAAGAAAGTCTGTGTGCTGGAGCACAATGTGCAATCAGCCTCCTAACTGGTCAAGTGCTGTTCAAGACATGCCATGTCTGTTACTAAAATTTGTGACCAGCTCTTACTAGCTGCAGCTACTGCATATCAGGCTTCTGCTTTAGAGTTCAGAAGTTTGGTTTTGAACACATTCTTACACACATATGCCTGTATTATTTTGCCTACAACACTACATAGAGCAAGTAACATTCTGCTTTGCATTGCTTTCAGCAGCTGGCTGGTTCTAGGCAGCTTTGTGGAGAAAACTAACTCTTTTCAGTACTTAACCATTACTTCATTCCTCACCTTGTGGGCTAAAGAAGATGATGTTGCTATAGGACTGTGGGAAGTATATTCTTTGTTTGAATTGTCTTCTAAATGCAGAAAGGCTCTGCAATTACTACAGTCTAATCTAATCTTCATACATACTCACATACATACCCACAGAGAGAGATGATGAAGTAGGAAGAAGACTTTCCACTTTAGTTTGGTTCAAGATTTTATCTTTGATTCCAGTGGGATCTTTGACTAAGCCATGTACATCTACAAAATGTAGATGAGAGGTATAATAAATACAACACTCTTGCAAATCTCTAATATTAAAAGCATGTAGAACAAAGATAACAGAAGCTCAGAAAGATACAGATGGTAGAACAGCTTTTCAACAACTTTTACTTTTAATAAGAAAATATAGTTTATGTAGTAACTAAAATAATCTTCCATGAACTCTCTGTCTCCACTAACACATAGGACTGCATTAAAATTTAGGAACCGGCCAGCACAAATAAATGTCTCACATGCAGCTTCATGTATTAGAAGTTTGCACAACTCTAGCGGTCATGAACAAGCTTCAAGAAACTAGTAACACCTTGCCTAAATATCTTCAGTGCAGATTAACAGATGTCATTGAATCACGGGTCTCACTAACAAATATTAGTAAAAATAACTGGTAGAATGGCCCATGCCAGTGGGACAGATGAGTGAGTATCAATATCCAAATTCTGAAGAAGAGGAAAACAAAATCACAGGAAGCTTAAGGATCCAATCCAGAAAAGTTTGGGTTTTTTTCTAAGACTGCAGACATTAAAGGGAACTGAAGATGCTCATTTCTTTGCTAAAATTAGTTGCCACTGAATGTAGCAGATGCCAAAATATCAGTGGGTTCTAAAAGTAATTGAAAACATTAATGAAACAAGACTATTAACCACAGAGATGTCATTCAAGTTCAGGAAATCCAGGAGGATGTGAGGATATATGACTCTATTCTTCCCTTTCCTTTATATATCCATATTACAGCCATGTCACCCTGGAAAAACATGGGATCTTGTCTCAGAAGCTAAGCAGGCTTGGTGTGGTGTAGGCTTATCATGCTCTGGCAGAGGACGGGGTGGACTTAAATTGACCTTTTGAGGTCCCTTCCAACCCATAACAGCCTGTGATTCTGTTACTGTCCAAATATACCTTTTATCCAGGATATTGGGGAATATGAACACTCTGATCCTGTAGAAGGAATCTGAAGGTCTTCTGTTCAGTACCTCCTCAGTGAATCTATGTGATATTTCCATGAATCTTACTTCCAGAAAGAAGAAGATACAGATCGGGTATCAACTGAGTTACCACAAGATGTTTTTGGCTTTGCTAAAGTGCAGGGATTTTCCATAAATAATTGTGTACCAAGCATGCAGCAAAACAAGCTTCTTGGGAAGTACTCTAGAGATTTAGCTGAAGAGTAAGATTTGCATGGTATGAAGCTCCAAAGAAACCTCTTAGCAGAAACATGGGTTTTTTTCTTTCTTTCTCATGGTGTGTGGTCCAGCAGCTGCTACTTAGTGTTTGTATTTTTTTCAGCAATCCAAATTATTGGAAGATGCTAAGTAGTTTGAAAGCCAGACACATCTTTAATAGCTGTGCATAATATTTTTTAAAACGCCATCTCAGAGGAAATGGTTATTCAGAAGCGTTAGACACTGTTCCTACTTCATTGCTGAGAAGCCAGCAATTTGCAGTACATAGATGAAGGTGAGACTGCTGTTTTCAAAAAGCAATGCAAATATTCTGGGTTGCTGCAAATCTTGATGCCATAATGGGAGTTTCATGAAGCGCACCTTCCATTTCATTTTGTTTCCTATTCTGGAAACTACAGACATGGTAAAGTTGGTCAACAGTGCTTGATGCATTGGCAGCTCTTTGACAGGTCTGGATAACCAGTATAATGTGGGCATCATTCACCTCCATTTGCTTTAGGTCATGCGTTATTCTCCAGTTCATAGCTTCATAAAGCTGTGGAATAGCCTTTCTCTAGGAGAACTCATGAAAAAAGAACATAGTAAAAAGGGTTAGATGCAACCATAAATATGATAAATGGCTTGCTAGAAACTACATTAAATAGCAGCAATATCAACCCAGAGATGAGCTCTGCAATGTTCTTATTGCAAGCCTGTGTGGATGGATGATTCACTATGTGCTCGCTTTTCATGGACATCATTTAATGGAGCATCCTATGTCACTAGTCATTTGCACTCCAAACACAGAATACATGTGTGTTGCTCTTTGTGATTTCATCACACTTTCTTCATTCTCCAAACCTCTATTAAATGATGGAGAAGGAAACCAGATATAGTACAAGTTCTGCTTCCCATTCCTTTCTGCAGTGCTTTATCTAGAATCTTTTGGCTGTGGTTTTTATTGTTTTTCTTTAATTTTTTCACAATTTTTGATTTTGTTTTTTCAACAAAGAGGTTCTACCCACTGTGTTTCTCTGCACTGTAGTCTCCCAGACAACAAGTCTGGCTACTCAGCTTAGTGCTAGCCTGAGTACTCAAGCACAAATTATGCCCACATTTTGTGCAGTGACTCTCTCTTCACAGTACTCTAGGGACCCTCATGAAAACCTACTTAACAGATAGGTTCATAGATGAACTGCACCCTGTCAGCATAGTTACACCACGTGGAGTTAGTCCTTATCAGTATTCTGTCCACCACTGCATACAAACTACATAAGTTTTTTCAAATTCTCATCTGTTGTATTTTTTCCAGAGGATGTGTCTTCTAAATGCAGACTTCAAATATTGGTAGGCTATAGGTAGATAAACTCACATTCACTTAGTTTTAACATTAAAAATCAGAAAGAGGAAAGAATAAAATGAGAGAGCAACCCTCAATGATGAAACCATACCAATCCCTGATGTCTGTGGAAAAATAGAACAAGAAAGAAATAGCATTTCCTTTGACAGTGACAGGAAAGCTTTGAAATTGGCAACAGAAAGTCTGCTGTCAGGATGACTTTATTACCATAACTGATAAGTCTGCTCTATGAGACCATAGCCTATTTGGAGTTTTTTGTCTCAAAATTGCTTACAGGAATGTATCTCATGCAGCCCGCCAGCTTTGCTGATGCATCAAGCTTGACCCGGTATATTGGAAATGTACTCACTATCAGTCAAGCTTGTTAGCATTAATGTGGACCACTTTTATTTATCATAGTAATATACTTAATTTATATTTATTACTTGCTGCCTCCTTTAGTTGAGCTTTGACCTCAGATTGACCCAGATGTTTGTATGCTGTGCATGAAGGTTCTGCTGCTTTTTTGACTAACATCAACTGGAGAGCAGACCTGAAAAGACACTGGGGGCCAGGCTAGATTTAGAAACCAGAACAGACATATCGAGTTGCAGGTAAAACCAGCCACATTATTTACAACATTTCAAACAATATCTTTCACACCTCAGGCCATTTATAGCAATTATTCAATACAGAGTGTGTACTACTATTTTAACACCTGATTATAATAGATTTGACAGCTTGTATTATGGCTTGGTAATCATCACTAAAGCTATCTTGGGACCTGCTTCTCTGTTTAGAGATGACATGAGAAGACTTCAGCCAGTAATCCCAATTTGTAAAATCATCAGGTTTCTTTTGGCTCTAGGTACTTACCTAGCATACCTTCATGAATGCATAAATAAATGCCTCAGGGTTCATGGCATGGACCTTCTAGGTGTTGGTTGCCCCCTCCAGTCGCACATGTGATGCAGATCCTAATGTGAGAGCACTGTGATTGGAAGAAGTGTAAGTAATGCTTCATGGTTTTTCTTGAGGAAGCACTCAGTCTATGGGAAGCCTGCTGCCTGCTCCTTCCTAACTACAGCAGGATACAACAGGACAATTGCTAGCAACCAAATTACTGACACATGAGGAGCTACCAGCTGGCGGATAAACTGTGCTACCTAATTGCATGAATGTGCCTTGTCTGTCACTAGTGAGAAGTGAAATATGCTAGCTGAAATTATGAAGGTGGCTTGTTATCAGGTATTTTACTAAGCCTCTTCTCAATGCTACTTATAAAAAATGCCAAAAGTAACCTCTGCAATGATTGAAGCTAATGTTCTTTTTTTTTGTTGTTCCACCTAAATATGATCTGGCATATGTACAGCTAGCCACTGCAGCAAAATTACAAGTGTCAACCTATGGAAACTACCTATGGAAAACTGATTGCCTGTGGTTGTCTGCCTGTACCTGGTTATTATCTGATCAGCTTATAAGAAAGTAAAAAAGTAAGAAAGAGGTAAGCTTTGATCTTAGGAGAACTGAAGGCTTTGGCATGTTTGAATAGCATTTCCATGTCCATAACCTAAAATGTGTATGGATTCAGGGACACAGGAAAATACCAGAGATTAGAGAACACTTACATGATGTCACTTATTCAGCTCAATACACTCTATACAGTGCAGTGTTAAGCATCAGCTTTATCTATTTCTTTTGATTTGTCTTGGCTGTAGTAGGAGGTTTACTGTTCTAGACTAGGAATTGGCTACTACTAGATCTAAAATACATTTTTTCTTTTAGATATTTCACTCTATACATTTACAGCTTTTATTTCTTGGTTTGCAAAGCCCGTGATGAAAGCAGTGTTATGCTCTTGGAAATAACCTAATCTACTCAGATTCAAGTTCTTTTTCCCTTTGTACAATGGCAAATGCAAGGGCTTTAGACTTCAGAGATGAACAGGACCTGTAACAGAAATAAACAGAGAAAGTAAAAAAAATGGAGACATTTAACTGTTACAGCATTTATTCATAAGTGGGAGCCAGGTTCTACCTCTCTTCACACTGTGTGCACCGAGGTTACACCAATGGAAACTATGAAGCAGGTGTTATTTGCTTCCTGCTCTCTATACAGCATCACTTTACATTGCCAGACGCTGCTGTTACAGGCTATTGAAGAACCGTGCAAGAGGGCCTTTTTCCCCACCTTAACAACAGAGAAATAGTCTTCTGGAAAAAAGATGGTGTGAGTGTCATTGTGTGGACTTTCTCTCATTAAATGAGTGCTGGGAAAGGCTTAAAGAAGTATAGCAGTGTGGTGACCTATGAGTCTTCTACAGCTCTAATTTCTGTGATCAAGGAGACAAAGGATATAGACTGAATTATGCTTGAGGCTCAAGGATTCCAGGAGCTGATGACCTATCCCAGGAATGTCAGTCTAAAAAGTTTTCTAATACTCACCAGCAATTTTGATGTGTGAAATTCAAATACTTCTCCAAAACATAGCTAATGTCATTGACAATATTTCTTACCACAAATGTCAAGGAACTTTCCTAGTTGCTTTGTTATTGAATTTTGCTTACATGACCTTTCACAGGATTATTGCATTGCAGTGATGTTTCAGAAGGTCCAGCATGAGCTTCATGTGGTGACAGGACAGTAAATTATTAGAAATCCTCAATCTCCACAAACCATATGGTGGGTGATACAAAGACCTTTATTACAAGTCTTTTATGGAGTAGTTTTTGCCCTGTTTTTTCTCTTTAATCTTTGACCTAAGAAACTCAGACTGAATGCTTAGGATATCTTTCTGATATGTTTTTTAAAATTATATTCAAGTGCTTGAAACTTGGGGAACTCAGGTACAGAGGTTACAAACCTACCTCTGGAGTCAATAGACACATCTAGACACTCCTTTCAAATCAACGAGATCTCTTTCACTGCCCACTTGACTCAAAACAGAATTATTAGTTACTGGTGCGTTCTGCTTTACAAAGCTTCAGGTACCCCTTGAATGCTTCTTTGAAAGTTCTGGGCAAACAACAGGGAAGGAAGAAGGAAGATGCTGCTTAGAAAACGGTGTCTTGAAATACCATTCAGAAGTGTAGTAATGAACTTCAGAATATGCTTCCTCTCATTGTTTTTCAGAGCTGGCAATGTACATCTTTACAAATCTAGTGCTGAGCCCTGAGCCCATTGTCCACCCTGGAAGCATTTTAACATAGGTTTGCTTTCCACAGATTTCCATAATAAAGCAGCTCAGAAGCCTTGGAGGACAAGTGTCTGTGTATTTTGGAAAAACAGCCCTAGTAGCTTGAAAAATTTTTATCTACATTTTCTCTTCTTGTGTCTCAGCAGCCTGCTCTCCTGCTGCTAACCCTGACTAACTCTAACAGATGGTTTCACCTGTCTTTTATGTGGTCTTCTCAGATCTGACAAATATATTAGAATCAGGAAAAGCACAAGAGGCATCAATTATTTTGTGGTACTTCCTTAATTCTAACCATTATCAAAGCTTCAGTAACTGTCTGTCTTTCCTGACAAGCTAATACTGTTCCTACAGCTCATCTGCTATCAGTGGGAATATTGTGTTCTGATTAAATTGTTAACCATTAATAAGCACAGTGCTGAAATATTAACCCATTTCATCTCTCCAGGGCATTATAATCAACAGCTTGAGTAGGACATAAAATGTATGTGTGGAGATTGCTAGAGTACATAGCATACCAAACTATGACTTAAAACACACTATGTTCTTTTCATTTATAATATGTAAGTGGAATGAGGATTAGAGACAATGTGTTTGGTGATCTTCCACAGGGAGATGTAAAAGAGATACCTGCTGCTGCACCATCGATTGTTTTATTCTGCTATCCTGGAAAAAATGTAAGTTTTCAAGATACCACAATGATCCTCCTAGAAAATTGAGTTAAATTGGAAAAGAACTTCCATCAGCATTCACTATACAAATCTCCTCATTTACATCTCTTATATGTTTTTGCACCAACACCAATCTTCTTGCACTCAACTGTCTTGCCATTTACTTTCTTAGTCAGGAAAAGAAATTCTAGCATGAAGTATGAACCCTTAGTGAACTTCCACATTTCACTCAAACAGTACAGGGGCACTTACATATATATAAAAAGCCCTTTCTGTCAAGGAAGCAAAGTATACCACAGTGCTTTTCCAACAGCCACTAGTTCTATCTCCTATATTGTGTGCCTGCCATTAGCTTGCTCTCTGGATGTCCCCCCTAAGGTATAAGCCAAAATCAGATTGCCTGATGTGTTAGCTCTGTTGTTGTGTTCTTAGATTGGTTAGAGAATGGTGGCTATTAATACATGGGTTTAGCCATTAGTGTATACCTCTAGGTTGCTTTTGTCTGATTCCTTGCAAAAAGTGGATGAGGCGACCATCCTAGGAATAAGAAACCAGTGATACAAAAATACCCCATCTTGCTTGCCAGCTTCTGTCTGTGTAAGTTACTTGCCAGATAATCCTGCAAAGAATTAAATAAATCATCAGGATGATCACAGTTTGAGTGTTTTTCTTTCATTTACCTGACAGTGCTTTTGATGTCTCCAGATGTCATTTTTCCTGGAATGCCCATGACACACAGCTCTGCTAATTAAAAGAGGTATCTTGCCCTTAACCTCTCATTTTCACGGTGGGTGTGTTAACATGAAACTTTACCCAATTGTTAAGCCTAGGTATTGATTATTTCAGGCTGTACATGGGCTAATATTGTTCTCCTTGTGGGCAGACTTGTGTATCTGTCCACAACAAAGGATAAACAGATGTACACATTTTCTTCAGAGCTTACAGATTAATTTTAAGAGGAGAACTGGACAAAAGGACTTGTATTGCTGTTAAGCAGTTTCTTCCTTTGCTTTCTTCTCCCACTGAGGGGACCAGTTTATAACACAATACATCTATTCTTGCCAGAGAAAAGGTAAGGATAAGCTGCTTCCACAGAGGAGGAAGCACATGCTTTGTAGAATAAAGAAAGCCTGTACAGTTTTTAATAAAAGATGCACATTTTACAACTGAAACATAATCTGCAGATGGAACAGCTGATATGGCTATTTTGGTGGTTGTTAAAAGAGTTTATACTACATTAAATTGATTCCCATGGGTTTAATTTTTTAGTGCTGTTACAACCTTTCTTATTGAGAAGGTCAATAGACACAATGTGAAGCCTTGTAAATCATTGCCTTGCTATTTTTGTAATATGTAATGTGGCCCTTTTCACACACCTTAAAAATTGTAAACTGGAGCACATAGTGTATATCAAACAAATAAATCAGATGCTATAAATGCAATCTTCTTTTTGGTTCTAGATAGGTTAATTCTACTGCATTTCATACATGTTAAATTGTTTTTGGCTTCACAGGCAAGATCTGCTTTTGTATTCAGAAAGCAGAGACCCTGGCTTTAATCTATTTTAAAAAGCTTAATAGAGCCAAAGTGACCCAAAAACATATTTAAAAATGACTTCACTAAAAGCCTTAATGACTATAAACATTAAATAAATTGAATATACTGAACAAACAAATAAATCTGGTCAGCTGACAGAAACTTTTAATGTGAAATTTTAAAAAGAAGAAAGGATAGGAGAAAATCAAACATAATGGTGATCTAATAGCTTATTTAGTACTCCAGGGATGCCTTTTTCCTCTGGTGTGTTTCACTAGCCATGTTTCACACACCAATTGAAAGTCTTGCTATGAAAACTGAAACTGAGCCACTGAGGAATTTGTTTCATAATGGGAAACTGCAGCGTTACAAGGAGAAATTTTCTTTGTTTTATTCAGGAGAAGGAGACTGCTTACTCAGCTACCTCAAAAAGCAGGATATTTTAATGTCATATTCTTGTATGATTTCCTCCATGCCTATTGCTGCCTGCATTAAAATATATTTTGTGTCCATGCCTACACCCCTCATCAGTTAACAGTGAGGAATAGATGTCCTTGGCCATATTTAGTATCCCAGTACTTTTCCTAGTCCTCACAGTTTCTGCCTCTACTGTTGGAGAAAAAAAGCATTGATCAGATGCCATTGAAAGGGAACACCTATATGATGGGGAAATCATCAGAATTAAGGTGATAGAGCTTTTTAAAAGACAGAGATGAAAAATCTCCGAGACCTGTGACACTTTGTATTTCTACTGTGTCAACTCACTTTATCCTGCATAAGACATTTCTCAAACGCCTCTCAGTCATGGTCTACAGAGAAGGGACTTTGCCCTTGATGACTTGGGTGGATAAAAGGAGGAGATATATTTGTGTGCATGAGTCCATACATACAGAGTCCATCTTGCAGGTGCCTTCCACAATGCTAATGAAATCCATGTGGAGCTGAACCAATTATAAGATGTCACTTGAATTTCAGCTGGGAGAGTGTCCAGCTGGAGGAGCCACTCTCCTTTGTGTGTCAAGGGTCGTGGCTAACTCAAGATCCCAGCTGACTGGGATTTAGCAAATGTGATGATACTCTATAAGAAGGGCTGAAAGGAAGAACTTGGTAGCTACAGGCTAGTCAGTCTGACCTTGGTAAATGCCAGAGAAGACTGTGGAACAAGTGAGAGTGGGCACTCTTACACAGCATATACAGGACAACCAAGTGCTTAGGCCCAGTCAGCATGTGTTTATGGAGAACAGGTCCTGTCTGACTAAATCTAACCTCCTTCTACAAGATGACCCACTCAGGGGATAAGGAAGGGCTGGGGAATTTGTCTACTTGGACTTCAGTAAAGCTTTTGGCACTGATTCCCACAGCATTCCCCTACAGAAACTTAGGGTGCAAGGCTTGGATAAGTATACTCTTCCCTGGGTAAAAAAAATGACTGGACGGCCAGGCCCTAAGAGTGGTAGCAAATGGAGTTAAGTCTAGCTGGCACATGATCAAGTGGAGGTTTAGGCTGGATGTTAGGAAGAATTTCTTAACTGAAAGAGTTACCAAATACTGGAACACTCTACCCAGGGTAGTGGTGGAATCACAAGCACTGAAGATACTTAATCTCTGGACCTGGTACTTAACCGTGATGGTTTAGTATCAAACTGTCATTGCTGGGTTGAAGATGGGACTTGGTGATCTTAAAGGTCTCTTCCAACTAAAGGTATTCTGTGATTCTGCCATTCCTGTGAAGACTTCATAACTGTTCCTGTCATGAATGGATCATGTGATAATGACTTTACTGAAATATTTAAGGTGAGAATTTACCTCATTTGTATTTATATGCTTTATCTATTTTATCATGGCTTCATCACCTTACTGTGCTGGTTTCTTTTGTTCTTCCTTTCTCTTTCTTCCCTAATTCAGATTTTTACAGTATGTAAAATGGAGAGGGTTTTTCCCCCTTGTTCAAAGCATTTGCTTACTTCAGTTTTCAGGGACTTGGGGGAACACTGATTTGACTGAAAGTCCACAATCTGGTGCAACAATAAAACTGAGGTTGTTCAACCAACAATGGTCCTCCAGAATCAAAACTAGGTGGGAAGTGCAGTTCATTACAGAACAAGTCTATGCCTTAGCTTGGTGAAAGAAATAAGATTCAAAGTCCAGTGCTTCCTGTATTATACTTCCACCTTTGTACAAGGCCAGCCAAAATTGACATGACATAAAATACTTTCTCTTGAGAAACATTGAACATACCTATAGATACTTTTTAGGCTAACAGCCAAGTTATGCTCTGTGCAGTTCCCTGATATGGACTTGTGTTATTCTTCTGAAGAATATATATTCTTTTTAGTGGTAAGTTATCACCGATGCTGTGATATAAAAAATCATTATCAAGTTGTGATGTAATTAGGGAAAAACAGACTGCTGCTTCTTTGTGGCTTGTTTGATATAAGGACCAAAAAGTTTTAATTCAATGATTTTGTTATCAAGACAGGTCTGTTTCCTATATTGGTTATTCTAGTGAATTCATGAAAATAATCTGTATGCTCACACTGACTTTCTTTTTTCAAGCAACAAAATCCCTTTGATTTGGACATCTAAGAGTTTTCCTCTTCCTTTTCCTTCACCTCTTCAGGGAGCTTCCCCCAAAGTGTTGTCAGATGAGCCTTTCAGTTCCTGGCATTTTCTCTGCAGTTCTTCTAAATATGTAAAGTAGATCTGGATCTTAATCTGATTTATGTCCTGTAATTCATTTCAGAACAAGTTTAGAAACAACATGCTGGAATCCATGAGTATCACCATGTAATAGAGATGTGAAAATTGTTTCATTTTTTCCTGAGATATTCTAAAATATATATTTTATGAAAAAAAAAGAGAAAAAGATAAATAAAACTTACTTTTCTGAATGGACACAGCAGAAAAGTGAAGCATGGCATCAAATATCCTTCACTCTCAACCTCATCAGACAAGTTTCTGAAATTTAAATGCAGAACCAGGATATTGGGCTAAAGCTCTTTTGTTTTTTTTTTTTTTCCTGTGGCAGACTCATTAGCTATCAGCATAATGCATGTAAGTCATAACATCATTTATCACAAAAAATTACAAAAAGAAGGGTTAGACATTTAAAAATAAGACCATTGTATTTTTCATTTCACAATGAAAAGAATTTAGTTGTATTCATAGAAGCTCAGTGTTTCTATAAAAATGTGCTGTAATTAGAAGTAAATTTATAATGTGTACTGAAAATAATCAGCGAACAGTTAGGAGGTATTAGTGGACGCAAGGCAGATGGCTACGAGTGGAGAAAGGATTTCAAGGAAATAGTGACACAACAAGAATACTGCGATGGGAAACGTCCTTCCTAGGGACATACACCACACACCTGCACAAGTGGACCAAGCCTCATTGTCTTCTTTCTGTCTATTTTTCTTTTTTAACAATATGTCTTTCCCTCCTCACAAAAACAAAGTAAAAAAGAAATGCAATTTCATAGTCCTGAGACATTTTCAGCTCATCTTGAAAAAATGTCAGTCAGAAATATTTTTTTCTGGTTGAAAAAGAAGACCTCAGTCAATGATATAATCTACAAGTTTTCATAGAATCATTAGGGATCAGAAGGGAACTTGAAGGATCATCCAGTCCAATCCCCCTGTGATAGTATGATCACCTAGATCAAGTTGCACAGGAACATATCCAGGCAGGTTTTAAACATCTCCACAGAAGGAGACTCCACAACCCCCCTGGGCAGCCTGTTCCAATGCTCCATTACCTTCACTGTGAAGAAGTTCCTTCTGATATTTATATGGAACCTCCTCTGTTCCAGCTTGCACCCACTGACTGATGTCCTATCAATTGACCTTGAGAAGAGCCTAGTTCCATCCTCCTGACACCCACCTCTCACATATTTATAATCAATAATGAGGTCACCCTTCAGCCTCCTCTTCTCCAAGCAAGGATGCTCTGTGAGACTGTGTCAAATGCCTTCCTGAAGTCAGGATATACCACATCCACTTCTCTGCCATCATCTATCCACCCGATTATGCCCTCATAAAAGGCTATCAGGTTGGTCATTTTAAATTTATGATTAGTTGTAGAGGAATTAGACTGAGATGCATTTGCAAATGTAAATATTAAAGAGTACAACATTGAAAATACTAGAAGTTTTTCCACGTATTACATTTTTGCATGAGACCTCTTGTAAAAATTCTGATAATGTTGTTTCAGTATAATGTGTAACTCTTTTAATTGGCATACAAATTTTTAGTTGTCACCCATGGAATGAAAATACTATGTGAACAGTTAGTATAGCAACAAAACCTGTAGCAAGACAATTTGGTGGTATAAACAAGGAAAATCAAGACTGGATCATTTATTAATTAAGTTTCCTTCATTCAGTTTCCCTTAGGAATGTGGTTTATATAATGAAATTCATGTGTTTTGTATGATAAATAATTTACTGCCAAGATATCCACAATCCAACAACAAACACTGCTGTGTAAGTAGTTATAATTTTGACTGTCTTAATGTCAGGATTTTTAAATAGCAGTAATAATTACATGGTATATTCATTTATTTTTCTGTGTTGAAGAATATGCAGTTGACTTTGAATGATGTTAACAAGGATGAAATTTTCAAGCTTTCGAAATATGGAAATATTCGGTTCTTCTAGTTTTTACAGTAGGATTTCAAGAGCATCAGACTTTTCCATTGAAAAAAAGATATTCTAATATGTCCAGTAGCAGTGATGTTACTAGATAATTATGTAATTTAAAATGAAGTTCAGAATCTGAACCAACCTGCCCTCTCTAATCCATGATTCAAAGGATGTCAGATGTTAAAAGAATCTTGTTAGCTGAAGCAATGTCATATTGATTGAGCGTAATAGTATTTTTGGAAATTTCTCAGATGTTTAATCAAAACAGGAGCTCTCAATGGTGCAGGAAGTTCCCTTTCTACCCTGTTGGTTGCAGAGAATATGGCAAGATCCTTTCACTGATCCAGGCAATCATTCACTGTGTGTATTTTATGTTGGTGCTGGAAATGTTACAGTGCTGAAAAAAATTCTGATTACTGATTCTTTTATTTTACTCCAGGGATTTACAGGTGAGAATGGAATAATTGTGGCAACATGTGGGGCCAAAGTCATTGCACAGACGTGTTTCTCTTCACACTTTAATCCTTCTTCTTTCCCCTTCTGTCTCTTTCTGCTTCTTCTACATCTGAAGACATATTAGATAATGAGGAAAAATGCTTGGGAATTTTTGTCACATTGTACTTTCTCATGGTGCAAGGAAATTTGCTTTCCTGTGAACATCTGTCTTCCATTTGCAGCTGGATAAACAGGAGCTCAGGAATAGTAGAGTTAGGGCTTCTCTTTCTCCTACAGAATTTCCCCATTTTAGGGTTTCTTGTTGGCCTTTCTCCAAAAGAGCTTTTTGTTTTATTGAATTCTGCACTGTGTAGTCAGGATCATTATTGTTCTGATGGTTATGCTGAAGTGCAATACAGCAACAGGGTTTGCAGTGGAGCTCCATGGGGAGTGTGGGGAGGAGAGCCCAGAAAACCCATACCAGAGGCAGCAGCTACACTAGGCTGTAGAATGTGTACAGTATGTTAAGATGGTCTAATCCTCTCACCTTTTGAGAAGGTTCAAATTGGCACTGCATAACTTCATGCTAAACATTATTTAGGGATGGATCTAGCAGATACTGAACAGCTTCTTTGTTTCGGTCTACACTTCTGGGAGCTGTCCTGGTATCAAAGCCCAGACTGCTGAGGCTCCAGAGGAAGTCAAGGCAAGAGAGAAGCCTGCCTTGGTTGATGATGACTGGGTTAGGGATGTGTTGAACAAAGTGGATGTACATAAATCCATGGGCCCTGATGGGATGCACCCGCATGTGCTAAAGCAGATGGAAGAAGTCATTGCTAAGCCACTCTCTCATCTTTTGTAAGTCATAGGAATCAGGACAGGTGCCTGGAGACTGGAGGTTAGCAAATGTGACTCCAATCTTCAAAAAGGGCACAGGTAACTATAGACCAGTCAGCCTCACCTCCATCCCAGGAAAGGTGATGGAACAATTTGTTCTGGACCCTGTCTCCAGGCACATCACATACAAGAGGGTCATTAGGGACAGTCTGCATGGCTTCATCAAGGGGAAGTCATGCTTGACCAACCTGATAGCTTTTTATGAGAACATAACCGGGTGGACAGATGATGGCAGAGCAGTGGATGTGGTCTCTCCTGACTTCAGGAAGGCATTTGACACATCTCACAGAGCATCCTTGCTGTCAAATTGAGGCGGTGTGAACTGGATGATTGGGTAGTGAGGTGGATCGTGACCTGGCTGCAGGACAGAAGCCAGAGAGTGGCTGTCAATGGGGCAGAGTCTAGTTGGAGGCCTGTATCTTGTGGTACTGGGACCAGTCTGCTTCAATCTAGTCATTAGTGACTTGGATGAAGGATTAGGATGCACTGTCAGCAAGTTTACCTATGACACAAAGCTGGGTGCTGTTGCTGACACCCAGCAGCCCGTGCTGCCATTCAGCCAGACCTGGACAGGCTAGAGAGCTGGGTAGAGAGAAACTGAAGGAGATACAACAAGCTGTCAATGAAGACAACAAGAGTCTTGCATCTGGGCAAGAACAGGATAGGTTGGGCACTGAGCTGTTGGAGAGGAGTGTAGGAGAAAGAGACCTGGGGTCCTAGTGGACAGCAGGATGACTATGAGCCAACAATGTTCTCTTGCGGCCAAGAAGGCCAAAAGCATTCTGGGGTGCATAAGAAGGGGAGTGGTTAGCAGATTGAGAGAGGTTCTTCTCCCCCTCTACTCTGTGCTAGTGAGACCACATCTGGAGTACTGTGTCCAGTTCTGGACTCTGCAGTTCAAGAAGGACACAGAGCTGCTGGAGTGTGTCCAGCACAGAGCAACAAAGATGATGAAGGAAGTAGAACACCTCTCTTATGAGGAAAGGCTGAGGGAGCTGGGTCTCTTGAGCTTGGAGAAGAGGAGGCTGAGGGGTGACCTCATTATCGATTATAAATATGTGAGGGGTGGGTGTCAGGAGGATGGAGCCAGTCTTTTCTCAAGGTCATCTGGTGATCAGACAAGAGTCAGTGGGTGCAAGCTGGAACAGAGGAGGTTCCATATAAATATCAGAAGGAACTTCTTCACAGTGAAGGTAATGGAGCATTGGAACAGGCTGCCCAGGGGGGTTGTGGAGTCTCCTTCTGTGGAGATGTTCAAAACCCTCCTGGGTGACTTGGTCTAGGTGATTCTGCTGTGGCAGGGGGATTGGACTAGATGATCTTTTGAGATCCCTTCTGATTCTATTTATATACATCTGGACTTCTGATATCCTTCTAAAAATCAATTTGTAATTTATCTATTTTTAGATCCACCAAAGGTGCCCTATTGACTCATCTTGGTGCAGTTTAATAAAATGCACACAGATCCTTCTCTTCTCAAAGGCAGAAGATGGAAAGTTGTTTAGCATGGAGATCCTTTTCAACTCCTTCTCCCTGTCTCAGAGAATGGAAACAGCCCACAGGCCACCTGCTAGAAAGGTATGTGAATTTATGTTGTCTCCAAATGCATGGGGGGACCATTGAAATATGAGGATTTCTAGCCCCAGTACTTCAGAAGACCCCAGTTGCTATGGAAGATCATGAGGAGGAAGAGGGATCCCAGACAGACAAAACTCGGGTTATATTTGCCTAGATCATGAACAGGGGCAACACTTCCTATGGACCCCTATAGTAAATTGGAAGTTGAGGTATCTAATGAAAAATTGATTTAATATGTTCAACTGAATGGTGGCAGATACCAGAAGGGCAGTGCCATTATGATCTAAGTCACTGGAAGTCAAAGATAGGCTCTGGGAAAAAGCCTGCCAAAGGATCTTGACACAAATCCTGGACTGTGTGCCTTTGGGTCTGCCGTTAAAGCAGTGTGTTTGCTGTTCCTGGCTTGTTCATCCCTGCCCTACAGTAAAATTTAAGAACTTAATTTAAAATAAGAGACTTGAATTTCGTTGGCTAAAAGTGAGCCAGGAAATGTTTATTTTCAGAGATGCCAAACAGTTCCACTGACTCTCAAAGGGCAGCAGTCACATGCAGAGGTGTAGGAGAGCACCCAGCTACCTACTTACTGCACTGGGCTTGGAATTTGATGCTTCATTTAAGAAAATAGAGCTAAATCAAATTTGCCTTAGACCTTGATCTCAGTGTTTTAAATTTATCTTCGATGAGGCAATATCACTTTTACCTACAGTGCTGCAAATATAATCAGGAAACTGTTTTGAGACACAATGTGAGCTGCCTCATTTTATTGTGTTTATATAATCAACAATCATATAACATGCCATTTCTGGACACACAGTTTTCAATCCCTATGATAGTGACTTCTTTCATTTTTTTGTGGGCAAGCTATGCGTCGAGAGCGTATGCATATATTTATCAAAATGCCCTTGAGAAATAAAATAACATGTGAAATTCATTTTTTATTTTCCAGTAAACTTCATAGCACTTTCCCAGATTCCATCCTTTGGATGGATTTCCAGTTTATCTTGTGTGTGAGAAATGACCTTATAACCTACGTGTGACAGTTGTTTAGGTTTTATTAAGTGCCCTTCTCACTGGTAGCATTGGGGCATTACTCACTGATATTTGTGTACTACTAGAGAAAGCCAAGGAAAATTATTCTTCTTCTGTATTTAACTATGGTGTCTTCCTTTTGCCCTGTGTCACCTAGATGTATTTCATACCAGGATAGGTTTGATTTTAAATTGGAAACAGAAAATTGGGGTTTTCTTCTGTGTAGCTGGCTGTGGAGTTCAGTGCTTTAGAACAGGCAGCTTTCATTTCTGAAAACAGTTTACCAGTCCTTTAATTGTCTTCTGTTTAAAGGAATATTTCTATGTAGAAGCTGCTGTCTGTGTGAAGAATGAGGACATAGATTGTTTTAAATATAGAGTTCAAGGAAAGCTGTCAGAAGAGGAGGAAACAGAGCTGGCATTAGCCCTCTGACAAATTCCTTTGCTGGGAATCAGGGAAAGAACTAAACCTAGATGAGTTTACTAATAAAGTTAATCTAAAAATTATTTTAAAGGTTTGTTATTACTATTATTATGAGGGAGGTTTAATATAACTTTTCCTATTTTCAATCTCAAATGCCAGCAGTAATGACACCTTCCATGAGAATGATATCTGTTATAGTGCCCTGGGGCTGTGCACTCTCCTCATCTTTTTTATCTCTGACTCTGGTGTTTTTAATTCAGTGTTAGGTACAATATGTTTGTCCTTGTACAGGACACAAGCCATTGCACACATGCCAGCTTTTCTGAAAGAAGTTGCGAGCCTGAGTCTGAAAATGTACCTTTGGTTGAGGTAGTGTCCACAGCAGTGAAACCACCAGATATTTCATAATCACTGCTGGTGTAAGAGAGTATTGGAGAAGACATTGCTCCAAATAAACAAATGGAAGCTTGGGCTGAATTAAAAATAAAATGAACAATTAGTATTCCTGGCACAATGGGGTAAGGCAACAATGCTGCAAAAGACACTCCGTAATATTAAAAGGTATCATGATAAGGTTTCTTCTGAAAACACAAAGGCAGAATTACTCAGAGCAGGGTTTTAATCTAATTTATTTTTCATGCCTTTTATTGACAAATAGCTAATGAAAATTACTCACATTTTCACTGTACCATATCAAGCATTGCTAATAAAAAGCCCCGCTGTTTTGCATGTACGTTGCAACACTTCATAAAATTTTCAGCAGCCTGTAGCTCACTGAATAAAGTTGTCACTCAAGCTCTATTTCCCATCTGACTGCAAGGAATCAAAATGGACACTGAGTTGATGCCGAATATTGTCTGTGTTTGATGAGATCTCTGCAAGATCTCTCTTCTGTCACCTTTAATGCGCTCTGCTTGAGGGACATAACTGTTTTCTTATTTTTTACAGGAAAAGGTGTTACAAATCTGTCCCTGGCCTCATCTAATTTATGCCTTTGTAATGTTGTTTTAGGAATGAAATTTTAAAAATGAGGATACCAATCTTTACAAGAATCCTAGTCATATGGGCTTGCAAAACCAGATGAATAAGTAGTGTATTTTATTTCTTTGGTGTCTGAAATAAGCACAACTGAAGTTTTATTTTACTCATTATTATGAGTTGTTGTCATAGGCTTAGAAAACAAAATAAGATTCCAACTAAAAGCACTGGGATCTCTTCAGGAGAATTATGAGTGCAGAAAGACAGAGTAACTGCAGTACAGTATTTACAACTTTGTAGATGCGTATCTGCATTTCCATTTTGCATTTGTTCAAAAGCTGTATAATATGTTGAGACAGCAGTAACCCTGTATTCAGTTCCTTAAACATTTTCTTTATAAATAATTCATACAATTTGTACTTACAGAATCTCTCACACCTTTGCTACTAATGTTGTGAATTTTTATTGGTGACAAGATGGTTTTCCAGAGGTTCTTTTTGGCATGACATGGTTGCCATGTACTGGAGACAGAAGGGCTGCCAGATCTCCTACCTCCCACCGGCTGCTCCTCAGACAGTAGATACAAGGTCTTGCAACACCCTACAAGCATTGACCTGGAGACCAGAAGCCCTTCTCCCTGAGATGGGTTACCATGGCCACAGTGAAGTGATTAGCACAGGTTTTGGGAAGGGGAAAATTTGGGCAGCAGAGAAAATACAATTCGATCTCACACTTTCTATCTCTCAGTCTGTTGCATAAGGAAAGGTGACCACTTTCTTCACCAGGGTTTTGTAGGAGAAGACACACACAAGTGTTCAAGAAGACTCAGCAGAGCCCAGATTAATTTCCCTGACATCTACTCCAAAGCACCTGCACCTCAGAAAAGTTGAGGGTGAAGGGGCACCCTGCCTTTTGCACACCTGTAGGTTAGGTCAGGCAAATCCCCATGCACTGCCTTAGATTTCATGAATACAAGTAATACTCGGTGGCTGAATGTTGCTGGTCACACATGGGGAAGTTTGGCACATCAGCAGCATATGGGAATTTACCCTGGAGGTGGCACTTAACGTGCTGCCACTCCTAATCTTCATGGGGCAGTATCCTTCTGTCTCCCATCTTTTAATCTTCCTGTACTTCCAATATCAAATACCTCAGGTCATGTTTACATCATCTAATCCTGCATTAGTCTTTTTATTTCAGCTTTCTGGTCCCCTAACTTTGTGACTTTCTTGATTAACATCTGCCCTGGGTGGTTAGTTACGTGAGTTTCTTCTCTCCTATCATTTTCACATTTACCAGTCAGAGTGACAAAGTTGACTGTTACTTTGGTCTCAAATCTACCCAAAATTGAGTGAGAAACCATTAACATTCTTCAAGGACAAGTTGAGTAAAATGAGATGTCAGCAATGACATGGCTATAAACCATAGTACTCTTTTTTAATGATGTTGCATCCTTAAATGGCCCTGCACTAGTGATGGTATTTATTTATTTATTTGATGATTAGCAATGCAAGGACATTTAAAAACAATTACAGCTTCTAGCTCACGGTTTGTGCTGCCTTTGTAACATTGTGCTTCCTACTTACAAATTATTCCCATCTCCTCTGAACACTCATGATGAAGCACAAGGTCTATCCTAGGTCACATCATTTTCAAATATGTTAAAAGCACGAGGAAGTAAGCACAGAATCCATATTGCTGTGCATGGCTGGGATAAGCTATAACTGTAGTCTTAAATCTGTCAGGGCTATGATTTACTCTATCAAAAATGCCGCTTTGTTTAGGCTTTAGTTTATTTGGAGAGCTTGCAATAGGAATCATAACTGGAGCTCTCAATTACAGCTGCATTCCAATGTGTAGGCAATCTCAGCTAATAATAAAAATATTTGATGACACAGGTCTTCTTGTTGGATAATACACACAAGGGGGTTCGTTAACCATCTTGAGTTTTGCCTCAAGCTGTGAAAGTGCCTTGCAGAAGACACTAATTTCTTGTGTTAATGTTTGTATCATCAGATATTCTTATTTACACATTGGGACCCTGCTAATTTGCAGGCTACACTTAGACATATAGTTTCTATGTGCTTTTTACATTAAACATATGATCCTCTTACTTCTCCTAATGAAGCCGTTACTTTGTAAATAGTGTTTGGCCATGTTTATTCAGACAAAGTTCCAAACTAGCCACTGCTTTGTTGGGAAAATCTGCCTGTGTTCAACATTCCATGATGTTGATGAGTTCTGTGGCATCAGTGGACATAAAGCAAATTCTCATTTGCTCATGTCTGTAGGCTCATGTCTGTGCCTATGTTGCACTTGCCATGTTTTCCTGAAGTAAAGAACTATAAACCTTGACTATGTCCATAAGGTCAACATTTTCTACTCTACTGAAGGGACTAGAAACTTAGTCGTTGCACAGAATGCCTGGAAATTAATCCACAGCCTCTGAATCAAAACAAGCTATGAAGGTCTGTTGGGAGGCAAACTTGGGACACAGATCAGAGGTTAATATGTGCTAAAGTTCTCCCTCCAATAAGCACAGGCAGGGTTGTGTGTGAATGCAAAGCTATGCACAACGCTTAACTGGGGACTAATACAGGCATGATTTGGAACTCTGAAGTTACTCAGTAAATGAGACAATAGGCATTGGTTGTGAGGGTAAAAGATCTAGGAAGAGTCATCCAGAAACAAAACTACCGCAGTCAGTTAAGGCGCAGGACATTGAATGTGGAACAGAATTTCTTGACTGGTGAGGGAGTTTTACCTGGGCTGCAGGTTTACAATGTGGAAGGAAGCCACAATATGGTAACACGCCTTTAAAAAGCAGCTAAAGCTTTGGACTATGTGGATCTAGTGAGCTGAGTCTTAACAAAGCAATCTGGGCAGCTAAACTACAAATATGCAAGTGCCAAGCATACTGCTCCTCTGATCTGTATTTGGCTACTGAACTAAATTTTTTCAAATGTTGCTTACGTGTTGTTTTTAATACAGCCACTGATCTAAGGAACAATAACTAGCAGTTAGGTTTCTTACCCTGGTTTGTACTTTTCCCATCACATTACCTTGAAGTTCTAATCATGGTCTGGAGATGCCTGCTCTAAGCAAATAAAACAACAACGACACGTGATTTGTTTTTCATGCAGTCTCTGAGGTAGAAGATCTGTTATATGGTTCTCACAAAAGAAAA
Source organism: Upupa epops (assembly GCA_013397515.1). Classification (NCBI taxonomy): domain Eukaryota; kingdom Metazoa; phylum Chordata; class Aves; order Bucerotiformes; family Upupidae; genus Upupa; species Upupa epops. Next base: position 28,013 of record VZRI01012866.1, read on the forward strand.
AATTAGTATGCAGCAAAATGCAGTCACACAGAGAACTGGACACTGTTCAGATTTAATGTTTCTCTGTTTCTGATTTATTAACCCAGTACAGATGCACCTGCTTCTTTTCAGCAAAGTCCTGTTCTTTCCCCAGTTTTCCACTTGCACTGCCAGAGGCACAACAAGAATAGCTGTCTTGCCAAAATGTGCATATTGCCAACTGGCTGGGGAAGGATGAGAATCTAAAGCAGTCACAACCTCATTTAAATACAGGTATATTACTACATCCTGTAGCAGCAACTAAAAGCATTACACTTCATAGTGTTTTGGCAGAAGAGTAGACAAAAACTGAGCTATTGATGGGAAAGACTCAAAGTTGTGACACTAATTCTTCATATTTCTTCCATGAATTCCATATATAACCTCCATGAAGTAACATGGACAGTGGTTTTTTACCCTGGATTCATGAGGCTCTCCTCAAACCACCAGCAGCTCTGCTTTACACCTGTTTGGACCCACCCTGACTCTTGCACCCAACATGTACAGCTGAGCACTCCCAAGACTTTCAATCTGAGTATGGATAGGTCAGCACATCCTCCACCCAATCCCAGCAGGTGTATAAATACATTATACTGCTGAGAGCTACTTGGAAAGAGAATGGAAAAATTATTTCTTCTGGTAAGCTGACTTACAGAGCAAGTGATTTCTCTTTGTATAGTTACAAATCACCAGACCAGGGATCTCTCATTCTGTGCTCACTGAAAACTGACAAGCTAAAACACAAATTCATTTACAATCTCATTTTAATGAATCCCTCTCCTCAGTGTGACCGAAATTGCTAGCTTCCTTAGTTTGAAGTCTGAACAGCAAGGCTTGATATGGTTTATCACCCATACAAAATCAGAAAAGGCTTTTCTGCTTTTAAAGTGTTGCACAGCTTGCAAGATCCTGCTGTGGCAAGGGGATTGGACTAGAGGTACCTTCCGATCCCTAAGGATTCTATGACTGTATGAAGCTCTCTAGATTTGTATAGAGGTGGCCTGTATCCCTAAATACTGTTTCTTAATGATAAGGAACATGTGAAGAAAGTGAATCAGAGGCACTAATCTTTAACATTCTTCTAGTATTTCAAATAGCAGCAAGAATAACAACTGTGTGCTGGGCAGGATCTTGTGGGGCAAAAGAAATGACATGGCCACCTTCCTTGGTGGTCAACCACGGCCGCTGGGCCCCCAGGCATTACCATCCTTGTAGCTCCATCCATTTTCTCAAGGTTGGTGAGCAGCCTCCTCCTGCACCAATGAAGCCAATTTGAAGGTATCCCAACCAGCGCCAACAGTGAGCAAAGCAATGAACACTGCAGAACTCATGTTTTATGCTTTGCCATCCGTCAGATATTGCTCATGCTAATGAAACTGCATTTTGAGTAGGGATATGATCAGCAAGCAAACTTACTGCAAAACTCAGTTTAAATATTTATTTACTTTTTTTTTACTGAAATAAGAACTCTGAACAATTAGAGAACTTCTATAATATTCTTTGGGGAGATAAATACTTGGTGTCTGGAATATATGTGTGGTTTTGGCTGGAATAAATACAACTTTTCTCTAACATTGTAACTAAAGAGTTTCTGGAAAATAACGGAATAAACCGTATTAAAAAAATCTTTACCCCAGGCTATTATAATGAAGAAAAAGTGTTCCAAATATGAACTAATGAAGTACAAAGTAATGAATATTTAATTTGTATAATTTACCGAAGTGCAGTTAGGAATCCAAGCGACATTCTTCATAAATACAGTGTTCATTAGTCCCTTACAGTAATGATTGCATGCAATCATTAAATTTTTTCCTGTATTACTATTACTACGGTATTACACGAAGGTGAATGAACATCTCATGAGAGCGCCTAGAAGGTTCAAGGGAAAAAAAAGAAACGAGGAAAGCAGTGGTGTCTATTAAATTTAAATAAGCTACCTGTTTACAGTGAAAAAGATAAAAGACTAAGCACAGCAGAAGAGCAATGGAAAAAAGGAATAGAAAAGGTAATTGAGTTTTACATTATGGGCTTCTTCACTTGGCAGTGTGAATATTATTGAATTAGCCCTATTACTATAAAGATTACACAAAAGCAGAACAGTGTGAAGGCTTGGTATGAAACTTTTAACAATATCAATGGAGGTGCGATAAGCGCTACCAAAAGTGCACACAGGAATGTATCAGATAAAGAATATCGGGGGATTTTTTTTTTTCAATAGAACTGAACTACGGTGTGATGTGAATTTTAATGGGAGCACACAGGAAAATGAAAATGCGAACAGCAAAAAAGTCCACACAGACAGGCAAGGATTTCACAGCCACAACCTGCACAGTAAATATCAAGAGGTGAAATATTTGTATTAAAGGGAATGTCCTGCACGCCATAGCTTTATTCAACAGAGTATTCCTCACCACATCCTCTTGCTTCTCTAGGTTACCAAGATGACTCACGAGGTCACATATTTACCTGAAATATGGGTTTCACATTGTTTTGTAGATCCAAAGTGAGAATTAAAGGACAACAGATATTTACTGAAGAATTAGCGTGTGAATCTAAAATTCATCTAAAAATCATCTGTCTGACTGCAGATGCTTGAACCGGAGTGGTTTTGCATTGCTCCATACTCCTTTTCAACTCTTCCTTCCTCATAATCCTTTCCAATTTGTATCTGCTCCATGTACATTATTTACATAGTTACTGACACAGATTTTTCTCTAAGCCACCTCCATATGAGGTTTAGATAAGTTCTAAAACTGTAACACAACACATGCAGTATTTCACACTTCTCTTTCAGATGGTAGCAGGGGTATCCAGAAAATTAACTCACTTAAAATAAGGCTACTTTTTCCATTCCTCTTTTAAGTGGGAGTATAGGACTGTTGGACCAGAGAAGTTAGCCCAGCACCAGGGCTCCCAGTAAACTGTAACAACTACTTACAATTATGGTGCCTCAGGCTGGCAAGAAAGAGTAAACAGGTATTAAAAAGAGCATGACTTTGGGAAATTATATATTCTAGAAGTGTATATATGAAGCACTGTGTGTTCTACATCTTGTCTTCTCTATCTCTGAATGAAAGAGTGACCTGCCCTTGTCAGAGGTCACCCCCCCATCTATTCCCACATCTTGTTCAGAGCTGTAAGTTAGCAACATAGCCCAACTGGAAGGGGTTTTGGACAGCTGGCAAGCATGGTCCAGGGGGATCTCCTGCCTGTTTGATATAGCTTCTGCCCACTTGAAGGAAGAACAGGCAAGTAGTTGCACAGCCACACAGGAGCTCATATCTGGCAACCTCAGTTGTCAGCGCTGGAAGAGCTCAGCATGTGCTTGACTCATAGCCCTTTTTTTAGCTAACTATTTGAAGAATGGGGCAATGCAGCATGGAACTGTGCAAATGGTGAGGTATGAGAGACTGGACAGAGTGTGAAGCCACTTTAAAAAGCAAATTTAGTGGCAAAAGGCAAGCTACCATCTAAACATAACCAGTGGTAGGTTCTGAATACTGTTGTATATGAATAGAAAATTTTTTGGTTTCAGCAAAGATGTTTCTCTTACCATCTTAGGATAATGTAACATAAAAAGTACTTCCCATCCTTTTGTTCCTTAAAAAGATCAGCAGTGATGTAGCAGTAGGGAAGCCAAAATGTGGTGCTAGGATATGGGAAGCAGGTGTGACTTGAGTGTATAGTAGCTGCTAGAGCACAGGGATATGTCAGCAGCCTCACTGCTCATGAGTTTATTTGCCTGATGCCAAAAGACCAGTTTAACTTATTACTTTAATTTGCAATGAACTTTGTTTCCATGTACCTCAGTTGGGCATACCAACACCTTCTCTGTGAGGACAATGCAGTTTTGCTTGGGGAGCCAGCTGTGGGCGAAAATCTGATGTTTAGAATCAGATACTACACCACAGGCATCAGTGGAAGTGAAACAACAGTGTACAATACCATCTTACAAAACATTGTCCATGTTTCCTTTGTGAAGAATTTTTGTAAATATGGAGACTAGAAGCCTCCTTATAACTGCATGGGCCAGGCGTATCTGAGAGCAGAAATGCTGTTACCACCCACGTATGTGTGGTTGTGACACCCCACAGCCTCCCAATTGTCTTATAAAGGTGCACCAAACCCAACTGTGTCCATACAGTCTTCTCTTCTTACTCCATTCTTGTCTCAACTTTTACCTTTGTTTTCCTCTTCTCTGTAGTAACACCTACTTTCTTACACAGGTTTGGCTCTATCCAATCCCTGCTTTCTGCGTATATTGGTGAGGAAGCAACAGTTCTGATCATCAGGTTAAAGTTCCCCAGGTTTTGTATGCACTCATGCTCTTAACACAGAAAAGATGCAACAAAGGAGAGTTAGTGTGATGGAGAATGGCATGTGCTGCAGAGGCAACAGTGCAGAACAGATGTGAGCTGGGCATGGTGAAGAAGGGGGTGATATGGCCAGTTCAGCTAGCATCAGGCAGAATATGGCTAGTACCTCTGAGCATTTGCCTTACAGTGAGCACCGAAGTGCTTTTTAACCAAAATCAAATGACGAAACTGAAGCTTAAATGTGACTAAACACCTACAAGTAGCCCATCCTACTGAAATGACAGCAGATTAACATTTTGGAGGAAGGCTTAGTGCAAAATGACAAATTCCCCCTCTGGCTACAGAGGTGGTCAGGCATTATCCAACCATCAGCATCTGAAATAGTGGCAAAAAAAGATAAGTGGCTATGACATGAGCTGTGGATCCAGAATACTCGTCCTCTTCTTACAGGTTTGCTGCATTACTCCACTAGTCCTAAAAGCAACCATTGACTGAATCACTTTGCAGTGAACTACATGCCTCTGGTTTCCCAAAACCGACCTACCAACAGTGGTACTGGTATTGGAACAACTGGTGACTTGACAGGGAGTTGGCTACTGATCTTTGTGAAACGTGAATGTTTTCACTGTCTCTAGTGGTTCTTTGGTGCAGCTGTGCAGTGCTCCTCAGGTGAGCAGCCTCTCGAGAGTGGTGTTTGCTGTTCGGCCCATAGATCTGTTCAGGGTCATGCTGGCAGCATGAGTCTCTCCCTGAAAGCAGGATTTTTATAAGAAATTCTTCCTTACTACAGGTCCTTAAACATAAAGAAAGTAGGCTGGGGAGTAAGTAATTTGTATTGATGCCTTACCAGCTACAAGGGTGGGGGAGCTCCTAATTCCCTGCCTTCTCATCCCTGCAGAAACTGGGAGGAGGTCCCACGAAAGAAATGAAGAGAGTGCAGACTTGAAGGTAAGCCTAGCTCAGATGGGAAGATTAAAGACAATTTGTTATTCACATCAAAATTACTTTGGAGGAATGTTCTGTAGATATTAGAAATTTCATCAGTTTATTTTTATCATGTGTAAGCATATTCCTTCTCCTTCCTGAACATAAATGAACTGGCTTAATCCTACTCTTTTCATTTAATAGAATTATTATTCCTTCTGCATCTCCCCTGCTGCTTCATATCACTGCTGAGTATTTATTAAGAACTAGTAAAATTCATAGATTTTTGCTTGCTTTCCAGGTACAGAAAAATACAGAGCAGGCAGGGAATGCTGTGTCTATAATATGCTACAAGATTATATTAAGAAGTAGCAAATTTGTTGAAATGAAGCAACAATTTTCACATCTCACGACCCAATCTTGCAAAGTACTGTTGCTGCAGTTTTCACAAAAAATCCTGGGATGATAAACATGAAGGTTGTGGCAGTTTCAGTTGCTCAATGCCTCATTATAGGAAACACCCAGGACCAGAAAACACTATTTTTCACTCTGTTTCACTATAGGGATAAGTCTAATAAGTTTTCTCTGGAAAACAGAGTTTGAATTGCAAATTGAAGCCCCTAGTCAATAGGTTTTCCTTAATCTGCACCATGCCTGACATAAATTTTCTTTTATCTTTCTTCAATTTTTCTATTTTTCCCATTTTCTCACTTGTCCTACAAAATATTTTCCTAGACCCAGGGACATACTTGTTAAATCTCTGCTGTCTAAAAGGGAAGACAGAGGCTTCTCAAAGAAATCTCTACATTTACTTTGCATTGAAAATCTGTAGGCTGATGAGGAAAGACTGAGGGAGCTGGGTCTGTTTAACTTGGAGAAGAGGAGGCTGAGGGGTGACCTCAGTAATGTCTGTAAATATGTGAGGGGTGAGTGTCAGGAGGATGGAGCCAGGCTCTTCTCAAGGTCTTCTAGTGATAGGGCAAGGGGCAATGGGTGCAAGCTGGAACATAGGCAGTTCCCTATAAATTTCGGAAGGAACTTCTTCCCAGTGAGGGTAATGGAGCACAGGAACAGGCTGCCTAGGGGATTGCAGAGTCTCCTTCTCTGGAGAAGTTCAAGACATGCCTGTATCTGTTCCTGTGCAACTTGGTCTAGGTGATTCTGCTGTGGCAGGGGGATTGGACTAGATGATCTTTCGAGGTCCCTTCCGATCCCTAATGAGTCTATGATTCTATGATGTTAACACATTTCATATCTGCAACTTCAAAATTTCTAATGCAAAACTGCTCTGAGTTATATTAATGTGTATGGAAACTCCCAGCTTGTGTTGCTAGCAAAAAATTATCGAAAACAAAATTATTTTTACACTATTTTTCTATGTTATGACTATGTCTCAATAGTAATAAGTACCTCAATAAACAATTTAACATATTAAAAAATCCCTGTTTGGATTTTCTTTAAACATTTGGTGATATGTAGGTATCGTTCAAATCATGAAAAATGTGCAGGGAAGCTTTCTGTTTCAGAAATAATGAAGTATGTTCTATTCAGGTGTTAGTAACATAAGTGAGTCTGAAGGTGTAAATAACTTGTTCAGGTTGGTTTGGTACTAAGATTACATTCTCAGGCCTAATGTTGGCAAAAAGAAAAAAAAAGAAAAGAAAAGGCTGCCTTTGTTTTTCACAAAAATGTGTAACTGCCATATCAGGAAAGATAATTCCCATGCAGATTACTTGAAAGGTTGCTCATTCATTGTTTCCAAAGCTCCTCAGCTTCACTGTATGCTCTCTGTGCTTTCTAAAGACAAAGGCACCATGTTTCTTATTCTATCTAATTCCAGCAGAAATAAAGCTGTAAAAATGAACACAGGGTACTTCATGCTTGAGGATAGATCATTAAGACATTCTATCCCGCTGGCTCAGAAGAAAGACTCCAAAATTACAGAAATAACAAAAGCAGGATGAAATTCTCTAACAATAGGATTTATGGCTCTATATTATTCCATGTGAGTACTGTAGGAGTATAAACAAGTCAATTGGTGTTTTGTGCCTTGAAGTATCACTTTGCATCCATAATATAGGATTATTTAAACATTTCTACATAATTTCTTAGCCAATGTTTATGTGCCTGTGTCTGTGTATATAATATAGACAAATGTATTAGTTACGCATATACACTATATACACGCAATACATATATATGCCATTTGCACATTTATATACACTCATGGATAAATTTAAGTTCTTCCAAACTCTAGTTTTGTGGAATGCACTTAATTTTCTCTATTTAGAAAGGCTGGAAAATGATGTGCAAGTTCAGCTGTCATACACAATGTTGTATTTAAAATGGTGATCAGCCACAAAGACTGGGACAGTGTATGCATACAAAAAGTGTGTCTGGTAAGTTAAAACTGACTCTGTGCCTTCATTATTTCTACCAATGTTATATAGGAGGCAGTAAGATTTGTTGTTTTGCACTGGTAAAGACAGATTCGGAATACTTAATAACATCGATCCATCAAGTAAAATCTCTTGATTAACCAGACAGAGAAATAGGCACCACCATACTGATGCCCTGGGAAGTCCTTGTAGATCTGCAGGAGTCACAGAACATGGAAGGATGCCCAGGAATTGAGATTAACAACCCACAATAAAGACAGTTTAGTTTAGGCCAACTGGAAATACAAAGGTTTAAACACATCTTTAGTTAATGCAGAATATACTTGCAGTATTTATTGCTCTGAATGTAATCTTTTAGGGAAACTTGAGTGGGATGAATGTGTATGACTGACAAACTAGTTTTGCAAAGATCATGAAAAAAAAGAATTGCAGAGGAAAATAAGGAGGAGGAGTTATGACATGACCCTTTGCTCTGTTTATGTACAAATCTATAATAGGACATGTGGATCCCAGTCTATGACTTTCTGGAAGGGCAGAGCATGAGCACGTGTGGACTGCTCAATTAGACTGGATCTGTCTCATTAATTCATCCCAATCATACTATGGACTATTTGAGTTGGAGCAGCAGCTGAAATCACAGAATCATAGAATGGCTAGGGTTGGAAGGGACCTTAAAGATCATTTATTTCCAACCCCCCTACATAGGAAGGGACACCCTCACAGATCATTTATTTCCAACCCCCTACATAGGAAGGGACACCCTCACTAGATCAGGTTACTCAGGACCCCATACAACCTAGCCTTGAACACTTCCAGGGATGGGGCAGCCACAAATTCCTTGGGCAACCTCTTTCAGCATCTCCACACCCTCACAGGAAAGCATTGTTTCCTCATGTTCAACGTATATCTCCTTTCTTCAAGTTCATAACCCATTCCCCTTGACCTCTTGCTATGCACCCATGTAAAAAAGCCCTACCCCAGCTTTCTTGTATACCCCCTTCAGGTATTGGAGAGCTGCTGTAAAGTCACCTCAGAGTTTCCTCTTCTCCAGGCTGAACAAACCCAACTTTCCCAGCCTGTCCTCATAGGGGAGGGACTCCAGCCCTCTGATCACATATCTGGTCACATTCCAGAAACTCTTTGTTCTTCTAATGCTGGGGACTCCAAAACTGGACACAGTACTCCAGGTGGAGTACAAGTGCAGAGTAGAGGGAGAGAGTCACCTCCTTTGACTGACTGTCACTGTTTCTTTTGATTCAGCTTGGGACACTGTTGGCTGTCTGGGCTGCAAGCACACACTGATGGCACCAGCACCCCTTCTCCTCAGGGTGGTCCTCAATCCTTTCTCATCCCAATGTGTATCTGTGCATGAGATTGCCTTAACCCAGGTGCAGAACCTTGCATTTGTCCTTGTTGAACTTCATGCAGTTTGCACAAGCTCACTTCTTGAGCCTGGCAAGGTCCCTCTGAATATGGACCTGCTGTTGCAGACCTTGGGGAGGGCCACAAAGATTATCAAAGGCTGAAGCATCTCTCCTTCAAGGACAGGCTAAAACAGTTGTGGTTGTAGTCTCATTGTGGCTTTTCAGTATGCAAGAAAAGTCCCCACAAGAAAGCTAGGTAGGGACTTTTTACTAGGGCTTGTAGTGATAGGTCAAGGAGCAACAGTTTCAAATGGAAAGAGCGATTTGGATTATAAATTAGAAAAANAGCACCCCTTCTCCTCAGGGTGGTCCTCAATCCTTTCTCATCCCATGTGTATCTGTGCATGAGATTGCCTTAACCCAGGTGCAGAACCTTGCATTTGTCCTTGTTGAACTTCATGCAGTTTGCACAAGCTCACTTCTTGAGCCTGGCAAGGTCCCTCTGAATATGGACCTGCTGTTGCAGACCTTGGGGAGGGCCACAAAGATTATCAAAGGCTGAAGCATCTCTCCTTCAAGGACAGGCTAAAACAGTTGTGGTTGTAGTCTCATTGTGGCTTTTCAGTATGCAAGAAAAGTCCCCACAAGAAAGCTAGGTAGGGACTTTTTACTAGGGCTTGTAGTGATAGGTCAAGGAGCAACAGTTTCAAATGGAAAGAGCGATTTGGATTATAAATTAGAAAAACAGTTCCCTACTGTGAGAGTGGTGAGACACAGCAACCAATTGACTAGGTAAGTTGTAGATGCCTTATCACAGGATATTCAACATCAGGTTAGATGAGTCCTTGAGCAACATGGTCTGGCGGGAGGTGTCATTGCTTATGGCAGGGGAGCTGGAACTAGACAATCTTTGAGGTCTCATCCAACTTAAATCATTCTATGATTCTATGATCCTATAAAAACAAGGGCAGTCTCAGTGTGTGAGCTTAGAAAGTTGACTGAAGTTTGTGCAGACAGAAGAATGACATCCAGTCCAGAAAATTGCACATGGAAGCACATTTGGCCTTGCCCAAAGTTTTGATTCTGAAGTAACTGATAACCTAACTTTCTTTAGACTGATTCTTCAAATCACTGGCATTTTATTTTACTTTTTATTTCAACCAGACATTCAATAGTCAACAATTCCCCACATGATCTCTGGCGAATACCAAAGTCTCATTTTTAATGAAATAAATTAAAAATGCCAAAATTTAAAAATCAAATGTGTAAAACAAACGTTTTCCTTTGAAATTAACTACTTGCAAAACGTCTCTTAGGCCAAAGCAGGGCAAAGGAGGAAAACAAAGCAAACAATGAACCTGAAGAGACACAAGAGGATGGAACCAGACCAAATGACAGATCAGAAATCTGGGGAATCAAGGAATATGCAAATAGTGGTAATCGACATGGATAACAGGAAAGGCATGATCAAAGCTAAACTCTTCAGATATGAATGACTCCTATGGCATGCTAGGAGTGCATTAACACCCTGTAACCACAACAAAAGAGCCCAACAAAGTAATTTGTATCAAAGAGCAGCATGCAGAAAGAAAGAATACATAATAAACTAACCCATGGTAAGCAGGTTCCACCTCTTGCCTACAATTAGCTCAAGAAAGTGAAAAATGGCCTCACTGAGATGCATGACATTAAAGCAAAAATGAAGAAGAAAATGACAACAAAAACTCATCCCAAGCCAGCATCCAAGATTCTGCATAAAAGACATGAAAATACTTGAAGATGTGAAAACATGATGCAGCACAGCAATACTTTCAGGAGCTGCACAACTCCTGAAATAAAGCCACATTTCCTAGGCACCCTCTATATTCCTTATCTTCTCCGTTAATAAACCCATCACCCCAGGTGCTTAGAAATCCCACCAACAACATCTGTTATGCTTTGTACTATTTCAGGTCTCATTCATGCTACAACTACCATGGTACTCTTTATCATCCTTGTACTTCACTTACAGCCCAACAGTACCCTAACCATCCTCTTAACAGCAGTCTCCCAGAATTTCCCAGCTACCTTTCATGTCTCTTATACCCTAGAGCAACATCCTCCACCATGGCGGATGCCATGCTTTCTAACTCCACTTGAGTAAGTTGTGCTTCCTCCCATGTGCCTTATGCTTCACACTCGTAACCACAGAGACTAGAAGGACTTGTGGATGTTACTAGTCCAATACACCTGCCTGAACAGAGTCAAGTAGAAGAGTTTGTTCAGCCCTGTGTCCAGTTGGTGTTTTTCATACTTCCAGAGAAGGAGACTCCGCAGTTTGTGTAGCAGTGTTTGACCACCTTCACAGTAACAGAGCTTTTCCCCAATTTTAAGTTCAATTAAGTGTACAATAGCTAGCTTTGTCCTGTGACCCCACACATCCCCAGGTGTGTCCAGCTCAGAGCCATATCACAGAGGCTGAACACTGTATTCCTGTCCAGAGCGTGACTGAGCATGTGCTTGGAGAGCTGGCAGCATGCCTGCGAGGCAGACCAAATACAGCCATCAGGGCTGACCTCCCTCTGTGTTTCCTGGGTAATTTTTATAATAGCATCCTTTTCTCTACACAATCATCAGTTCAGCCCTCACTGGCCCAAAATTTGCCCTTGACTTCGCTAAAAACTGGCAGTGGGTTCAAAAACATTGTACAGGAGCTAACAAAGAAAGCCTAATCTTAAATGAGTGTTTACTGTTTCCCACTGATAGTGTTTTTACATTGGAATGAATGTAGTTTTTCTAAAACCAGGTGGGACAACTTGGGCCTACAAATAACGCAAGCAGGTGGCTCTGGACTATGTTGAGAATAAAGAGATGAAACAGGAGGCCTTCTGGTGACCCAAGTGGACATTTTAGATGATCATGATAGATTGATATTATTGCCATGTCCCTTCAGCCAGGGAAAATTTTGAGGGAAAATAATAAGAGAATTTCTGGGGAAAAAACTCGATCACACTGCAATAATTTTTAACCACGCAGTGTATTCTATAAAGAACACAGATGTTGTGATCCCTGGGCATTGATCTTTTTAATAAAGCTTTCAGGGAGAAACATGAGATTTGAGAAGAGATACAAGTGTGGTGCCAAATTCTTTTGATAAATCAGTGAATGGCACTGAGCACTCCGTAAGTTCAGAATCCATTTTTCTTCCTTCCAACAAATCTGCAGAACAAGATTCATATAACTATAGCTCATACTAAAAAACAGATTGCCTCAGGAAAAAGAGTAAAGTCTTCTAAAATAGCTTCTGAATCTATTAATGGAATGAACTAATCTAATAACACTGAAAAATATTGAAGAAACCAGCTTCCAGCTGAGCTAAGTTTAGTAAAGTTCCTCCTGGGTTAGCATTTTGGTTCACCTGGTGGAAATACCGTGAGGGTCTCAGCTGGTGCCTCAGCTGTGCAAGAAGTCCAGATACCAGATGGGGGATTTTGCTAACTGCTTAAATTGGCAAGCACACAAGTTTTTAGGGTTGTGTTATGCTAAAACCTGCAATAGTGGGGGGGGAGGGAGGGAAACGCAGAGCATGGCAACAAAGGTAAGACTATTGTCAAGCAAAAATAGAGATTTCTTCCTTGTGACTGTAGAAGTCTTATATTCACCACTGAAGTCTGGCACACAATGATTCTCATTTTAAAGACGTAAATTAAAGTATAGGCTATACATGATACTTGTTCATGCACAGACTTTTAGTAATGTATTGGAATGCAGGGGCAACTGACTGTGTACTTTGGTGTCCTGAGAAAGCTGCAGACCAAATCTATGCCTGTTGCTGATTTAGCATTTTGAAACTATTTTCAAAGCTACCTTTCATTGATTTGGGAGCCAGACGTGGCACTAGCTTTGGGAAGCTTCAATTTTTATTTCTTTTAGCTTACATTTTCTGCAAGGCTGAGCACGTATTTTCTAGGGGTAGTGCTGTGAGGCCAGAGGGAAATGATTGTACCACTAAGACTATAGCTGCTCTAAGAGTCATTATTTCAAATACAGTCCTGAGGTTACCTATTGAAAATCCTCATGATTTTGAGCTATAATCCTGAGCAAGTGAGGATGCAGGTAGGGTCAGTCTATGATATTACACAGAATTGTGGAATGATTCAGACTGGAGAGAAACTTAGACATGACTTACTTTCAATCCCCATCCCATGGACAGGGACACCTCTCACTAAACCAGGTTGCTGAAAGCCCCATCCAACCTGGCCTTGATGGCTTCAAGAGAGGAGGAATTGAATTCATAACTCTGGTCAACCTGTTATAGTGCCTCACCACCCTCATGGTGAGGCAGTTCTTACTAAAACCTCATTTGAAATGACCCTCTTTAGTTTGAAAACATTCTCCCTTGTCCTATTCACTAGAGTCCCTCATAAAAAGTCCCTCTCCAATTCTCCTGCCCTAAGGTCCCTCTGGAATTGGCTCTGCTCCAGGCTGAAGACCCAAATTCCCTCAATGTGTATTTAGCCCTTCTCTGGACTCACTGCAACAGTTCCCTGCCCTTCTCATATAAGGGACTCTAGGATGAGACATGGTACTCCAGGTGAGATCTCACAAGAGCCATGTACAGAAGGAGATTCACCTCCCTTGACCTGCTATCCAAATGTAATATACAAATACCAATTCAGTTGGCTAGTATACTGGTACTTTAGGCTACTAAGTCTAAAACGTCAGTGGTAGTACAGCAATTTCTGTTGCACTTGGCAGAAATCCCTCCAGTCTTTGGACGGAGAACAGACTCATTATTGTGAGGACTTCTGAATCTCCCTTAGAAGGTCATAGACACTTTGGTTATGTCACACACAGAATCTGAAAGAATATGGTAATTCCAGTCAGCTAATGCATTCCTTTAGGCAAATGATGCATAGCAAGTTATTGTTTAAAAAAATCACAAATATGATAATAAGTTAGAAAAAAACATTGTAAGCTAGAAAAGATTGTTATACTAGGAATATATTGAAACTCAAACTTATTTCTTCACCTTCCCCTTTACTGTAGCATTCCATACCACTATACTTTGCTATCTTTACTATCTTTTGCTTCCTTTTACCCACTTACTATTTTACTATCACTTTACTGTATAACTATAATTTCTGACTTGAGCCCACACCCAAACAAAACAACCCACACCCCTCATAAGATTTTGGATCAGAGTCCAATACAGGTGATGTCTGTTCCTTTTGTGACTATTGGAATAAGAATGATGAATGTCAGTGTCTGAAGCTATGATGGTATGTGGATTGCAGCTGATTCCAAATCAGAACATCAGGTTCAAGATTTTTACAGCTATCTAGGGGCTAATCAGAGACCTCATGTTCTAGGAAAGGAAGGGATTTTTAATTTTTAAATTTGAGGATATTTTTGCCTCTGAAATGTATCAAATCCTTAGTCTGTTGTAAGCAGTGCATGAACTAGGTAAATTTCAGACTTAAAGCAAATGCCTCCTATAAATTATAGAGGAACATTAATCAAGACCAGTGTCTCAGGACAAGAACTAAAAAGAAAACTCTCTCCTTAAGATAAATTAGTAACTTTTCTCTGATAACTATTTTTCATTTGTGAGCCAAATGAAGAGAAGAGGCAAATAATCCTCAAGTGGAACAATTAAATTCCAATCAATTGCGAGGTAATGACAGAACAGTCTTTTAAAGCTCTAGAGGTGCCTAACCTTTCTCTATTAAGCAAAGATAATCTACAGCTACAGTGTTTAATTGTTTGCAAAGGTTCTTTGTATTTCTGCCTCTAAAGTGTTCCGCCTTGATTCCTGTTCTAAAGTGATGTTCTTTTAAAATGGTTATTTTTCATACCTCAAAACCAAACCTCTTACTTCCTCCGTTTTATGCCATATAGAGGACTTCAGTTACTTTTCCGTGTGTCCCATAGTTTGGAGCATGATTTTGTAAACTGGGTTAAAACACCATCGTGGCCATATCCTTTATGCCTGGCATGAAGTTCCTATCTTTCCACTCACTAAGCTGCTGTTGTGCAAAGGAAAAATGCTACCACCTCTTCATTTTGTCTGAACAGCAATGGGACCCATTTCTTTTGCAGGTGTCAGTGCAAGATTTTCTGTGTTGTGAGGTCTTTATGGTGATGTGTAGGGCATGCTGATAAAATGATCAGACAGAAATTTGGAACTAAAACAAGTTCTAGGTACTCTTACTCTGATTTAAATGAATCTACCACTTCATTTTCAATCTGAATCTACATAACGGTAGAGATGGTGAGCTTTGTGGAGCACCCCACAGTTCACATAAGCTCTCTGGGAGTGTGGTCTAGCTCTTTTCCTTCTGATGCATCAAGATTACCTCCAGAAAAAGCAAGGATTTTCAGGGAGATGATAGTTACATATCCGGGTCTCTTCAGGTGCTTGTGGGGATCTGGCCCAGCCGTGCCACAATGGACTGGGATCCCAGCATAGATAGCACAGTTGGCGTAGAGATTCACCTTGTGGGAGAGTCTTCTCTCTCTACTGTGAATACAGGGATCTTTGGGTAAATAGGCTCCTATCCTAAAACCTTGCTGTTAGGTGAAATTAATTCAATCTTTAACTCCAACCAGATGAGTATTGCTCGCCACCCTTTAGTGGAGCTGGTACAGAACACAATCAGGTTTAACTCAACCTGTCAGATAAACAAAGCCTGTTTAAAAAACCCCAGAAAATTATTAAAAAACACAGTGATATTTGGGTTTTGCAGATATTTTGCAGCCTTTTACACCCCAGGTACATATCTCGCACCTAGGAAAACTGCAGTGAACATTGCCTTTGTGCTTAACAGGCATTAAACTGTTAGGATTTATTTGTTTGCTTGTACAGATTGGAATGCTAAGTTATATTATAACACATATTTCCCTGTAACTTACTACAGATGTTTTTTATCTTCAACTACAAGATAAACATCAGTCATATCATAAAAAATTCCTCTGTATGTTTCCAAAAGGGCCCAGAAATGAATTTTAATGTATAGAATATTTGCATTTCTCCTTCCACTGAAGAGAGGCAGGAGTATAATCTTAACCTTATACTGATTTATACTTTATGGGAATGTACATAAAAGGCCATAAATACTATTATTGCAATGTTGTACCACATTTCATGTGGTTTGGGGTTGAGTTGTTTTTTCCTTCTTACTAGTGCTTCCCAGTTTCATCTGCTTACTGCTTTCCTTATGAAATAACTGACCATGTTGATATAAAATATTACATCAAATGCACCTGTGGACATGCACTCCTGTTTCCTGGATTTTACAAAATAAATAGTTGTTTCCAAGATTCTGCTATCCATCAGAGGATGGATAAACAGCTTTGGTTAATATCGTTCAAACTGCTGATAGACATAAACATGTGAGCTACACTCCTACGTAATTAACACATTAAAAAGGGGCTGAAAGGTACTCATGGAACAGAAGGAAATGGAATTAGAGGAGCAGGGTTGTTTGGCAGGGTAACTAGAAAAGTCTTGCGCTTTGGGGTTGGTAATAAGAGTAGAATTAATGTAACTAACCATATTGCTATAATCTGCAACCACAAAAAGAGAAGGGTTGTGTATGTTTTTTTACATATAATGGCAGTTTATTTCCTAAGATTGCTGTTGGAGCAGAAACCATATTTCAAGTTACTATCACTTAATATGTTATTCATTGCCCTGGGCTCCAGAAACGAGCAGTGAATTAGGTCATGGTGAATAAATACCTATCAGTGTCCATCAAGTGACATTCCTCATCTCTTTTCCCTCTTTCCTCGTTTCATGAGGTATCAAAATCTCATTCTGTTGTTTATCAGGCAGTATATGACAGAGCAAACCTTTCTGGGGGTGGCTATAAATATATTGCTCCCATTACTGCTAGAGTCAACCTCAATACAAATGGTAAGGCTGATGTAAATCCCCCTCATTTTGATGAGGTATGTGCTGCATTTGGTCAAATGAGCACGTTTTAAATGACCCTGAACTAATTGCCTCTCAATGACATGGCACAAGGCCAAAACATGGGCCAGCTCAAGCTGCTGGAGCTGTGAGGTCTCTGTGCTGCACCCAAATCCATCACTCCTCTCTCCCCTTACCTACCAGGACCAATGTTAGCAAACTTACAAACAATGGCTTCTGAAGCTGCTCATCAGCAACTCAATAGTTACTCAATCCTTGTTCTTGGTTTTTTGTTTTTTTTTTAAAGGATCCCATTTCCTTCTTTTTTTCTGATGTCCTTCACTTCAGACAGTTGCTGATGTACTGCTATTTTGATATACATTGACTTATGGCCCCTGAAGTAGTAAGTGAGTGATTCAGCCTACTGCAACTGTCAATTTATAGCCCACAGAGACAACTGATGACACCCAGGCTGTGTGCAGGTGACACCCTCCATCGTGCAAGAGACCTTTCCTCAGACTTTGACACTACTGGATAATGGAGGCTTAGCAATCTACCTAATCAAAATCTGATCAGACCATTAAAATTAATTGGATAGTAGAGTGTTTTAATGGTAATTAGGGGGCTGTAGCATTGTCCAGATTTTAAAATTATATTTATAGCATTTATTTTAATAATTACCTGTTACAGCCACTAGGGCAAATAATAGTGGCCTCATTCGAGCCATGCAAAAGTGCTATGGCTTTATTCACTGCTGACATATGTACAAAGCTCACTGCTGTCCCTGTGGTTGCACTGTTGTGCTCAGTGAAAGCATGGTGTGTCCCCTGAAGGTACTGACCATCAGAAATAAAACTCACCAAGCACTGCTGTGGAAAGAAGTGAACAGATGTCTCTATAGGAAGTTTTCTGAGATTTATGCTTGCAACCTGGATTAAAGAAGAAAAATAGGCTAATTTTCGGTGTGATAATTCCCATCAGCTGGTAAAAAGATACTGCCATTTTGCCACCTGGCTGGAATGACAAGTAGTTTTGGCTATAGTTTCCAATAGGGAAACACTCACTTTAAATATCTAGTTACAGGCCTGTGACTATTTTAGAGGAATGCCCTGAAGGCCTCCACCTTGTCCCTCCTATTTATGCATTTATACTGCTTTAGTTAAGACTGTGACAGCACTTCTGTCATAGTTACTGCATTTTCCAGAGGCCAGGGGATCTTTTTTTAACACCCTAATGTGGTCATAAAAACATGCTTTGGGCTGTAACCTGTGTTTGAGCCAAGCAGCAGACTCATTTGACCAAATTAAGCCTTTCCATCCCAAATAGTTAAGGGTTTTTTGATGTTCTACTTGTGCAAAGCATGAATGCATTTTACCGACTGGGATAAAATATTGCTGGACTACATTTGAGCAAGAGTTCATAGTAGTGCAGCGGTATACAGAGGAGCATAGAAGGATGTCTGCCTTTCACTGGTGTCAGGAAAATGGAGATTAAAGTCATCATTGTGCCACCAAGCACCATACTAAAAAGCTGAGCCACAATTAATGTGGTTCAAGGTCAGCGGGAAAAATGTTAATGGTGGTGATGTGTTTAGACAGGTAGGATCATGGTCTTCCCTACATGTAAGTTTTGTGGGACATTAGAGAGGTGGCTTTTACTCGTAGTATCTAACTTGGCTTTACTTCAGTTTTTCGCTGTGCTTCAAGGAATGAACTTGCAACAATCTTCCTGCCTGTATAGAGCAGATCTCCATATTATTCAGGGAAGAATTTCACATCTGCTATGGTAAGGTTTTTAGTAAAGGAAGCTAAAGTCTTCTTTAGCCTCAGCTAAAAAGGCCCTATGTTTTAAAGAACATTTGAGCTAACTGACAAGAGAAATGAAGTTGAAGCAAATCAATGAAATGTGTGAAGACAACATGAGTAAGATACAGTATATTAAACCACCATGTGACTGCTTTTATTCACTAATAATATGTGCTTAACACAATGTGGCTTAATCCTAGAAGATGCTTAGGATACTGATTTTACAAATGTAGTTAAGATACCAGACCTCCTCAGGGTGTCCCTGTGCAGATGAGCCATAGTGAAGATACCCAGGAACTCTTCTAAGTTAAGCTGAATCTCTGCATATGCTTCTGTCAAACTGACACTCCTTTTTACTTAAACTATACTCAGAAAAAGGCTTGAATCCTCTCCCTACTCAAGTTTCCCCTCAATTATAAGGAAGGAAGGAAGGACTGATCCAGACTTCAGATGCTAGTCTTCAGACTGAGAGTGATTTTTTTGGATTTTCATAGAATCATTAGGGATTGGAAGGGACCTCAAAAGATCATCTAGTCCAATCCCTCTGCCACAGCAGGATCACCTAGACCAAGTTGCACAGGAGCAGATCCAGGCGCGTCTTGAACATCTCCAGAGAAGGAGACTCCACAACACGTCTGAGCAGTCTGTTCCAATGCTCCATTGCCCTCACTGGGAAGAAGTTCCTTCTGATATTTATAGGGAACTGCCTATGTTCCAGCTTACACACATTGCCTCTTGTCCTATCACCAGATGACCTTCAGAAGAGCCTGGCTCCATCCTCCTGACACCCACACCTCACATATTTGTAGACAGTAATGAGGTCACCCCTCAGCCTCTTCTTCAAGCTCAAGAGACCCAGCTCCCTCAGCCTTTCTCATAAGGGATGTGTTCTACTTCCTTCATCATCTTTGTTGCTCTACACTGGACACCCTCCAGCAGCTCTTGGCACAGAGAAGGCTGTGGTGGCTGTAAGAATGATTAGAAGTAGGAAATGAGATTACAGACTTAAAGAATGGGCTTGTTATTGCTACCTGATAAATAAAGTTGATAGAAAAAGCTGGAATGAACTGAAAAAAAATATGATTTTTTAATGAAAGAGAAATATTTATGTACTCTTTCATTAAAGAAGCAAGGTTTATTCAGAATTTGCAGGTATGGGAGAAGACAGTACTGTTTTGGAGGAAGAACTTTAACTATGGTAGGCTAAAGCAGCTGTATGTTTCTAAAGAATTCTCTTTCTTGAATATGATAAAACATAGTATTACAGCTCTGGGTCTGTACGTGTGCATGAGAAATAGATTCTTTTCAAGCCCATCTCCTAACTGGCTAACAGTGGGCTCCACTGAAGCAGCCCAAGGTTGAAACAGGACAGAAAGCAAGTAGTATATTTATCCACAAAGAAAAGTAGTTTGTTTACTCAATACCAGTAACAATAGATTGCACCACTGCACATGACACACTACATAACCACAAGGAGCCTCTCCTTTGTTGTGAAAGGGATCCTAGAGATGGCTATGTTTATATTTACAGTAATTTATGCTAGTGTGTGGCATGATCTTAGAGGTCTTTTCCTACATAAATGACTTGATGATCTCAGCAGTCCTATTTACATGACATCTGAGGATCTGAACAATTCTGTACTGTCTGCAGAATTATCTAGACTGCACAAAAATTATATGCGGATGGTGATTAAAGCTAGGGTAGCTCTAGCTGGCAAATACATTACAGATAAATTGGTATTACTGCCCATCGTTTAAGCCACTGGACCCTAGGTTTGGCAGACTGATTTGATGGTGTTCTTTTGTCTTTTCCCATGGATAATTTTTATCTTCTCTTGCTTCAAAAGCTAACTTGCTTCCTTTGAAGGACAGTAAGCTTGACAGGGTTCAAGCTAAGCTTCTTGCACTTAAATCCAGCACTGCTATTCCCTTACTGAAGCAGCTTTATCTTGAATTGTGTGTCTCTAATATCTCACACCATTTTGATTACACTCCATAGCAGCACAGGACTATGTGAATTCTAGTGCTAAATTTAATCATGTGCTCCTTCAAGGTGGAAGAGAATATATCTTCAAAATTAATGGGAAGAGACAAATTAAATCAATCCTTGGGATCTTGGTTCTGTCTACTTTGCATCAGAGGACGACCCAGAGAAAAGACCTTCACTAGCAACTGAAGCCTGATAATGTGAGAACTTCAGACTACAGTGTATGAAACCCATGAAAAATGGTATACTTCATCTGGAATGTAGAATCAACAAGAATTTAATAAGTTAATCAGATCATCAGCATATGAGTGCACATAAATTTGAATTGTTTCTCCATTATGAAGTGCTTGTCTGTAAATTATTGCAGAGAAAGCCATTTTTAAATTAATGTTGGAGCTATTAGAAAATACAAAGGGCATTTTCATTAATTGGAGGGAGTCTTTCTTTCTCTCTCCTTATCATTACCTTTGTTACCCAGAATCGGTTTAGAACTCAAATTTATTGATGGGTATGATTCAGTGGCATTATTTGTTTAGAATTTGTCCTATACCTGGTGGAATAAACTCATTAAGTGTAAATGAATAGTTATGTAGTCATCATCTAAAATGAGTCACTGCAGTTCTCTGAAGTCATTACGGTGCTTTTGAACACAGCTGGAAAGAAAGCCTCTGTGAAGGTTACTTTAACCACCATTAATTTTCATCCCTTCCTTGGAACGGCTTCTTGCTTACAGACAGCAAGAACCACAGTATCACAGTAATGATGAGGCTGGAAAAGACCTTAAAGATCATCCGGTCTAACCTAAAACCAACCAAGTAAACCTAAACATCTGACATCTATATCATGCCACTCAGCTCTTCATCCTTGAATACCTCCCGGGACAGTGGCCCAACTGTGAGCAGCCTGTTCTAAAACTGGATCACTCTTTCAGCAAAAAACCTCTTCTTAATGTCAAGCCTAAACCTCCCACGATGGAGCTTAAGCCACTCTTCAACAGAAGACCGGGGGGCGCTATCTATCCCAGAATGTAACAAAAATCACCAGAAAAAGTTCCACATTTCTGCTGCCACAATGCATTTGTTTTCACGCTATATGGAGGCTTGAATTCATAAAAAACCCACATCATTTGCAAAAACAGCTGGTTTAAAGTCACAATTTTTGGAGGTAAATATGAGGTTCAGCTTCTCCTGCAGCTGACAAACTTCTGCTACTGAAGGCTGAATGAAGAAGAGACCTTGAGGATTGCAGGGCACGTGGTGTAGTTTGTTTCAGTAAAAATTTCCACAAGGACAAGAATTCTTCATTTCAAGTTAGAATTTCTATAAGGGAATGTACTGCATGAAATTACCGCTAACTTGGGTACAGGCTTCTTGTTTTGAAGAGTTAAATGTCAACTAAAGATTTGCCTACCTGCTAGACATTAGAAAAAACTTCTTTGAAACAGTCATCAGGTGTTGGAACAGGATCACCAGGGAGATGGTTGAATTGTCATCGCTGGACATGCTTAGAGGTCTTGTAGCTATGGAGCTGAGTGGCATGGTTTGCTAGAGTTAGGTTAATGGTTGGACTGAAGGATCTTAAAGGTGTTTTCCAACCTATATGATTCTATGATTCTATAATTCTTAATATAGGTAAACTGAACTACATGATGAAAATACTCACGGCATCTTAAGCACTTATTGTGATGTTCGGTATGAAACAGATTTGTAAAGTGTAAGCAGCAATGTGATACACAAGCAAGATAACTGACAATGGAGTCCTACTCACTTTTTTCTGACAAATGGAATCTCAGTGCAGCAAAGGAAAATGTTCTAAACTAATACAACCTGTCTCAAAATCAAAATGCATCACTTTGTATTCATCATAAGCCTTTGGAATATCCTATTGCTTCAGAGTCTGAGAAGTCCCACTAAAACTGACATTATCTAATCATCTTGCTCACAGCTACAAGCGTCTCAGTTATTTGAGTTTTTCCCTAAACAGTAAGCATGCTGTCTATGTTTCTTCTCCCTGCTTGCTTAGAGGCTGTGTTCATTTCTCATGAGGCCAGAGATATCTATGAAAGGAATATCAGATGCTTATGGTGCTTATAATATTGCCCTCAGGCCAATTCATTCAAAAATATATTTGCTTCGCTGTTTTTACAATTTGCACCTGTTTTTATAATGTGAATGGAGGCAGATATGGTGGTAACTGTGTTTATGCAAGATCGGAGCAAGTGCCCACTGAAGCAGGAGCTTTTCTTTCAGATTTCAAATCATGTCTATGGTCATGGTTCTCCCACGTTAGCCAACAGGGTCTAGTTCTAATTTATTTTATTTTTTTTACACTTTCTTTGCTTTGCTTTCCCCTGGCACACACATATCATTATGGACTCGAGGAGATATTTGAAATGAAACCAATGACAATCTGATATAGTGCAACTAAAGTTTGCTTCAATTAGGAATGCAGTATTGTGCTACACAGCACATTAAACGGTGCATTAGCAGATGTAGATGCTTCTATGAAATTAAAACTGTTTAGTTTGCTGGTTAGATTATTTTTTATTGTAGTACTATTGCAGTTTTCTTATTTTTGACAACACACAGAGAAGAACTGACCCAACCTTTCTTCTCCATTATTAGGTTTAAGAATTGGACAAATGTAGTTTTTCTGTCAAGAAATACTGATCCACCGCACATGAAAATAGCAGAGATAGAAAGGTGCTTTTAAATTGCAGAGATAATACCCAGAAATAGATAGTTAAGCATCTAAAATTCTAATTAATTCTAAGTTGTATAAAACACTTAAAACATTACTTCTACACAGGGCATACATATTTTAAGAATTTACCATCTCTTGGAAGTAAGAAAGTGAAAAGCAAAGCTGGTGAAAAGTTATTTACAGGAGAAAGACCTTAATGCAAAAAGGGTAACCTCAACTTGTTTGAAAAATGCCAAGTTGTTCCAAAAATATTTTACTGGGCAAAAAATATTCATGTAGAAGGGTAGGTCTCCAGTGCAGGAGAGCAAAGCAGGAGTCAGGAAATAATGCAGAAGATGCTGCTGGAGAAGGTTTTTTTGCTGCGCCTCCATCTGCCACAGATTATCTTGCCATCATGGTGAGGAAATTTGCTTTTAGCACCTGAGGCAAACAGATCTCCCAAAATGTTTTTGACCTCTGTTGCAGT
This sequence comes from Upupa epops, assembly GCA_013397515.1. Lineage (NCBI taxonomy): Eukaryota > Metazoa > Chordata > Aves > Bucerotiformes > Upupidae > Upupa > Upupa epops. The sequence goes on from VZRI01012866.1 coordinate 51,888, forward strand.
GAACATTACATGATCTGTTCTTTTTCTCTGGGAGACTGTGACTAACTTGGCCAATCACCGAGGTGTACACCAATATAATGAACAGCAAATGGCGTTTATTACCACGTGGCGTACAACTTATATACCCCATGCCCTTCGTGTACGCCCCTTTCTTACTGATGTAGCAGAATAGAGGGCCTATCGCGTCACATCCCGCAAGCCCGCATGCGCATAATACAACATTTTGGGAGATCTGTTACTTTCTTGTTAATGACCTACTTCTTGAGCTCATTTAAGATACTGGTTCTCCTGTGCTTTTCCACGTCAATGGTAGAATATTCAGTAGAATATGTTCTCTATATTCTTTGTACAAAATTTGCCAGTTGAATTATGTCTGTCCAGGGTATTGAGCTGAAGAGGAGAAGACACATTTGCTTTCTACAGCTCATAATGAAGTGAATCTCCAATTGTCAAGGCATATCATTTGACAGCAGCTCATATTATGGGAGGATGTTTCTATATTCTAACTGGCATGTTATTAATGACCAACTTACTTATCTGTGAATAACTGAGAACAGATCCAATATTCAGTCAGTTCTTACTGCACTTGCATACATTTGCTCCAATAAAACAACACTTAACGAAAGACTGTTCAAAACCATCTTTCTGTTTCATGTATTTTACAAGTGGACTGAGGACTGTTCAAGAAGATACTTCCTACTCTCCTGCTGTTTGAATAGTATTTTTAGGTGACTGGACATTTTCATGTCAAGTGTAGTGATGCTTCACATTACCCTATTGCCTAGAGCAGCACTGTGTGACATTTGAAACTTGGAAACTTGTCTTTACTCATCAGCAGCAAAACTCATGACCCCATCCTCTCTAAAAGTACCATTTTTCTCCCTTTTCTCTCTGAATACTCTAGCTGAATTACTTATGTCTCTGTATTTTCAATATCTTTTACTCAGATTCAGGACCTGTCTCAAATATTGTTTCTTTCCTCCTTTGTCCAGAGCAGCAAAGGTTTTTTTCACCTTCTCCTCTTGAGGATGCATGGTGAGAAGATAGGTCCCCTGTTATGTACATCACCTCTTTGCATGGATCACATTTCCCAAAGGAATAGAGCAGAGCATCAAGGCAGGTGAAGGAACCACAGCAACTACAAATGTGCAATAGACTCTGGGGGAGAAGGTGTTTTTATGACATTCCTAGTTAGTCAAAAGGGCCAATATGCTTGTAAGGTAGCTCCCCTCTTCTCATAGATGTATGTGGCAAGGAGGAACATGGATTTCACTCCCCTCATTGCTTCTGCCTGTTGCTTAACACTGCAGCTCCTGGATCACCATTCTCTACCATATTATATCACATCTTCAAAGGTACAGAAAGTAGACAGACACACACCAAGCCCTTCAAACTGAAATACCGTCTGTTACTTTAACTTTCCTCCCACACTTCCATTAATGTCCTGTATCTACCCTAAAGGGCAATGCAATGAGAGAAGAGAGCTGCTGACCTATTTTACATGGTGGGGGGACTACTGTTACATCCCAATTTACTTTCTGGACATGTTGATTTGCAGCATATGTGTAGACAGGAGCTGTCAATACTTTTAACATCTGATGGGGAAACCTGAGTGAGTTTTGCTGACTGGAATACTGTAATTGGGTAGCTGAAGGCATTTCTCCTCTCCAGGCAATAATGACAGGAGCATTTTATGTGATCTCTCCTCTCTTTGCTTCCTTCAGAGCAAAGAAGGTTCTTGAAAGAAATACGTATGTGACAGATTATAGTAATATGGCTAAGGCTTGTGATCTGTTTATACATTTAGTTGGGTGGAAGAGCTGGTAATAGTGAAGTGTTTTATGGACATTTGGTAAAAAAATTCGAAATAGTAAAATGAAATAGCTATTAATGACCCATCCATTTAGTGCTGTCATTGTACACAACCTAACAGCTGTTAACTTCAGTATTTTTATTTTTGCAGTTGAAAGCAGATTCTCAATAACAAAGCTGGAATCAATCCAAGTCAGATCATACGTAGAGTTAAAAAGCTGCATAATAAGAGGCAGATATAAGACCGTTCATTACAGATGTGCAATATAAAGTTCTGAGTAAAAATGAAAAAATAATGCCATGTATCTTCCGACAACCTTAGTCCCCTTGTGGAGATTGTGCTTGTTTGACCCGATCTACCTAGATTTAGTTCACTTTATTGCTCTTGGAATGTGTTACTCCAAATACTAATACCAGTACATTCACTGTATTGATCAACCTGCCCCACAGTGATAGCATCACCCAGCTCTTGCACCCTGCAGGTGATTTTTTTGTTTCTTCCCCTTCTAGATAGACCTATTGTTCCATTTTCTATTATTGGACACTTGTTCTTCACAAACAGTGTGAGAAACACAGCAAAAAAAAGGGTGCATTGAAATTTTAGATTTAAGCTAACAAACAGTGAATATGTGATGACTTTCTCCTTGTGTACAGCAATGCTATTAAGGAAGCAATAGTAAACACGAATGAAAAGTGTCTTTAATCTCAGCTACTGCCATTCTTGTAAGTCTAAAACATACTAAAAAAGCATTGCTCACAATTAAATAAATTCCTGTTTCAAAGAAGAGTTGAGGATGGTATTTCTATGTTTCCTAGTGCCTCAACAATATGGTTACAGTCTAGCAGCCAAGGTTACTACTCCCTGGGCAGGAGCCATGGCCGTGGAGCCCATTCAAAGGCTAAGTGGCAAGGCTATGCTTTCTTTCCCAGTGGCAATCTGTAGAACTTGTCTATTCCTGCGATGGGTGGTGTTTGGGCCTTTTTTGGAAACACTCTGTGATGCTCTGGCCTGTCTGAAGTCATTCACTTGCTGCCTCAAATGTATACTACTGGCCAGGAAACTCAGCCTTGCTGGGTGGTCCACAGGTCACTCTGGAAACGAAGAATTGTGAGTGGGAGGTGAATCTAAACATCTGGCATAGGCCTGGGGCTGCTCTGTCACATCACATCTGTACAGAGTGGTCCAACTGGGTGCTAGGTTTTCTAGCCTAGCTCTGAACTGTCTAGTTCAGCACAACAAGTTAAAAAACCCCCACTGGTTCAAAGGTGACTTGGCCAGACAATTTGCTCATGCAGCTCTCAAGGAGTGAAATTGCTCCTGGTAACTGTGTGAAAACTTTCAGATTTGGAACCAGGTAAGCATGCTGAATTGAATGAAATTATCAACTAGCACAGACAGGTGTAGACGTCCTTGAGCTTGCAAAAATGCTCCATTTTCATCTTTGCTACTTTTCCAAGGAGAAAATTTTTATCTGAAAATATCTGTAAGCCTTTAGGCTTCAAAATTAAGCTACAGAGCAAAAAAAGAGCATGTGGAGAAACAGCAAGAGGCAGCTCTGGATTTATATTACTTTTTGATTACAAAATGACACAGTAGGTAGAAGTCTCCTGCATCTTTGAAGTTACCAAAACTAGAGCAACTATTTTGATAGGCTTTCTGCAACTATTTCTGATAGGCACTGAAGATGAAGATGTTTTAAAAAACTTGTCTTAAGGTTCCTCATACTGCTATACAGATTTTGAAAGAATTTGCTCAAGATATCAACCATCTTCATAATGCTCATGACTGTTAAAAAGACTAACCATCTGCATTTATTATATTTGGTCAGGTTGTAACTATACACATCCAAGCAAAATGACAGGCAATTTAGGAAATTAATGGTGACCAGCTTAATTTTGTGGGGTTTATTTTTTTCAATTCATCATAATACTGTGCAGCATTATGCGTAATTCCCTGTGGAAGAAACCAATCTCCTAGTACTCCATTTCTTCACCAATTCTTAGTTGTAGACATTTAGCAAAAATAACAACAATAAAAAACGTGGCAATATCCTTCACCCACCCCAGTGATCAGAAGAATTAATAATATCGGAAAGGCTGTATTCAACCTGACACAGCAAGCAATGCAAATACAGTACAACATCTATCTTTACATTCATTTGCAAATGTGTATAGATATGCTTCATATAAATTAATCCTCTATTTCATTATAAGGAAGGAATTATGTCTGTGGTCAAAAGGGTGGGGTATACTTAATCTGATTTAGCACAGCATGTGAAAAATTAATTGAAAGTCAGAACTCCATAGTGTTTATTATAAAGTAATTTCACACCAGCTCAGGATTAGCATGGTAACAGGTGACAATAGGTCATTACTATGTTAATTGAAAGACAGCATGCTTTTGTAAAAAAAAAAAAGAGAGAGAAGAAAAAAGGGATAGAGATAAAATGAAAAGGAAAAAATATTAAATGGCAGTGTTTTATCTAGGGACAGGCTGTAGTTCTGCAGGACACTTTCTAGGGAGAAGATATCTTCTCAACAGAGCTTGCTGGCTTTTTGGTGATAACCTTGCATTATTCACCATGCTGTGGAGCATGGCAGATGCTCATGCGTGTCCTCTGCATGAGTTAGGCTGGATGCTGCTCTTTCCATAACAGCAGGCTGCATCTCCCAAAGTGGCCTGACATTTTCGTCTTGCTGACACTGCTGTCTGGCCCAGGCAGGCAGAAGAGAAGGTGGGCACAAGGGAAGGCAGAGATCATATATTTACCTGGCTGGCTCAAAGGCAGTATGAACACAAAGAAGGGCACTGGGAGCCATGAGATTCTGCAGCTGTTTAACAGAAGAGAAAACTTTGGGTTTGTTCCTTGTTGAGAGGATTAATAAAAGAAAAGGACTTTCAAGCCACCAATGGAAAATAGCTTGTCACTTCAACAGCATGATGAAGGATGAAGCCGGGGCAAGCTCATCCTTCCACTTGAGCTATGATGCCATTATCCTGGCTCTGAATGGGGACAGGTGCCACAGTGCTCAGCTGCTTTCTTAACGCAAGACTTCACAGACACGAATGTGTAGGCATTTCTCATTACACATTGAGGCCAGAGTAAGCAGTCCTGAGCCACTAGTTTCAGATCATTGAAAAAAATCCCAGGAAAATATTTTTCTGGTTTTATCTACATTATAGTGAAAGGTTTTAAATTAGTTTTGGAAGCAGAGGTTCATTCTACAGGTCCTCCACTTGGCAGGATACAAAGGGTACAATATGCACTTGTATGTAGGTGAGCAAGATGGAAAGAACTATTTATTAACTGCATCTGCCACAAAAGGACCTTTGCTAATGATGCGTTATAGTTTAAACAAAGAACCTTTCTGAAACAAAAAGATAATATGCCTCTGTAAAGAAGCCAGCTGCCTTGATCAAAGTAAATGAAAATTCAGAGGCATAGCTGGGACTGAAAATGGGAAACTGATTTTATTTCTTGGAATAAGAACTTAACCTCTTCAGATATCTTCATGTAGCCTGATATATGAGCTGATGAGGAATGTGACCTTTCTGTTCACTCTGCTTCAGAAAAGTTTGCAATGCAGCCTGACAAAATGTGTTGTAATATGTTAATTTTGAAGCAGTTCTGCCACAAATACTGAGGGTGATCTCTGAGACCTTTACATCCCAGAAAAGAATTCTTGCAGACTTTGCTCTCATTTCAAAGCACTCCGATTGTGGTGCTTACTTACCTAATAAAGGTCAAAAGAAAGGAAAGTGTAAATGTTCTTTGATTACTTACTAAAAAGGAAAAGCTCAGACAGGTGCCTTCCCATTCAGTGCACAGTACAGTGTGATGTGCTCTGCTGAGACTGATAGTAAAAGAGAAACACTGATCCTAATCAGATCACAGACTGTCATCTGCTAATCTAAACTACTGCAGCTAAGGTAATAATGCGGTACGAGTATCTCTGCAGGTAGATGGCTTAGGAACCTGCTCATCAGCCATACAAAAATGTGATATAATAGAAATATTTTCACATCCCCCGCAGGAAATTTTCATGGGATAGTTACTGCAAACCACGGCTTCACATCTGATTATGGCCAGGAGATATGATTTTCTCAAGCAGAGTATTGAAGTGGGAAACTTGATGAGCCAGGTTCACCTCTACAGAAACATTTTTTAAAGCATATTAGGTCTGGTGGTTTCTTCTGTGGCCACAACATAATTATTGCTCAATAGCAGCAGCCAAGCCTACTTGTAATGGTTTGTCATGCCTTTGCAGCTCAGTTACAGCTAAATCTTGAGCAGTCCACTCAGGTTTTTGCAACATGCTCCTTCGCTCTGAAGCCGTTCTTCCACTGCAGCCAGCTCCTGTTGTAAGGGCCTGCCTCAGTCCTGCAGAACCATTAGCAGTAGTGTTGCAACCTGCCTGCTGCACTGACTCAGCTTGGCACCCTGGGGATGAGTCACTGTGCCACCCACTACATGTTCTTTCAGTGGGATCTGCCAGCAAGGCACTACTGGTTTTCTGTGATGAGAGCTGCTTTCTGGTCGACATGCAAACAAGCAATTGCTACAGGCGAGAGTAGAGCTGAGGGACTTTGAGACATTGGCACTGCTGCTGATTCAAAGTGCCAGCGATTCCCTGATTTCCGTTCTCCATGTTCTCCTTTTTCCTCTTCATTTAGTTGAAAGAAAAATAATAAAAGGGGAAAGAAAATACCCAGAGTCTCAAGAAAGAAAGACAGAGTGTCAGGCAGAGCATATTATAAACGTGCTGGGAAAACAGAAGAAACAAACCAGGTAAAAACTGCATTGTGAAGTTGCAGACACCGTAATCTCAAAATATTTCCAAAACCCATTTTTTCCTCTTTGTTCTCAGCTATCCTTGTTGTTCACTCTGCTGTTTTGCGATCATTAGCAACAACAGTTCAATTTAAACTCTGTACAGAAAAGACTCTTTTCTCACCTTTCTATACAGCTCAAGGGTAGCTTACACGGCCATGTTATGGCTTTGCCCTTTCTAGATGAGGAATATGTTGATTTGGTTTCAGCTCATTAACTCTCTAAGGAATCTCTTCCAGCTGAGCTGTCTGTGAGGTTGGAATCACCCATACTTCAGGATCGGGGCTTTTTCCCCTTTGAATTTCTGAAAAGGTGTCCCAAAAGGAAGGAAACCCAAGGAGCTGGGGTGTTTATTTCATTATCCTCTCCTAGGATAATGAAAATCTTGTGTGTTGTGTTTGGTGTCCTGGGATTCATAAAGGTTATCAGTCAGACATTTATAATAAAAGTTCTTGCTGCTTTTCTTGGCATGCACGGGGAAGATGGGAGTGTTATCAGTTTGACATTTCTGTCAGAACTGGTATTTGAACCACTGGATGAGTCTGACAAATGCCACCGCTGTCATCTGCTGCTCAGTTTTAATTATATCTGACGGAGGCTTTCAATGGCAGCAAGTAGAAAACTTAATTAGTTGGTTTAAAGGCTGATCTTCAGAGTCTGAAGAATTCAAACAGCTCTGCAGCATTTCTGCATGGAGGCTGCAATTTTCAGTCTGATGATGCAAGTCTGAAGCACTAATGGTCCCACTCGTAGGAAGGAAAAAAAGAAAGTCTTACAGGAATCTACGTCAATGAAAAAACCCCTCACCATTCGTGTACACGATATGTCAACGAGGCAACATCGTTCCTGAGAAACTGCTGTGCTGGCTCGCAGGTGGGTCTCAGACAAATGGTAGAAGGATGCAGGTGAAAGATTGGGTCCTCATGGGAACAGAGAGAAAATGAACATCTGTTCCCTTAAACAGAATGTATACATTTGTTCTGCAGCGGACTGCAAACGCTGCACTATTTGGAAAGAGGGAAAGGCTGGTGTTTTTTCACACACCAATGCACTGCTCAAACAATCTGCTTAAGAGAAGATTGCATTAACAATTTATACTACCTCTGTGTTTTCTTTCAGAGTGTTAACGTGATTATATTTCTACACCATATCCTGGACAAACAAGCATTAGTAAGATGCAATGTCAAACTGCTTATATCATGCAATTAGAAGTTAACAGTACACTCACATACTGGTTGCAGGTTGCCTTTTGGGAAAGAAAGCAACAACTGAAAATATGATGTTTATTTCTAGAAACCCCAGGGCTATGGATTTGGGCACTTAATCCAGCTGCCCTCATGCAGATGTGGACTGATAGAAGGTGGACTTTGCTTATAGATGAGGTCATATGCTCTAGAATGATCCTGCTGGAATCCTTTAGGTTACTGCTGAATTTCGTCATTCAAAAGGAATGGGCTGTATTTCACAACTAAAATGAACCAAGCGCCTTTTGTCTATGAGTTGCAATCAGGAGATAAAGCACTTCATGACTTATATAGCCTGCAGGACTGATTGGCTCCCATTGGCTTCCCCTGCACTTGTAAGATTTGTGCTTGTAATACATCATTGATCACAGAATCTCTGAGGGTGGAAACACCTCTGAACATCATTTCATCCAACGTCCTACTCAGAATGGGGTCAGCTAGAGCAGGCTTCCCAGAGATGTATTCAGTCAGATTTTGGATATATCCAAGTTTGGGGGCTCTCAAGCCTTTCTGGGCAACCTGTGCCAGTGTATGACTACCTGCGTCAAACCCTTTTTTCTTATTTTTGTTCCTCCATTTAAACAGATTCTCCTTTGTTTCAGTCTTTGGTCACTGCCTGATATTCTCTTGCTGAACCCCACTGAGAGGAGTCTGGCTGCCTAGTCTTTACTTCTGTCATCAGGTATTTATACATATTGATTAGATATCCTTGAGTGTTCTCTTCCAAGGCTGCATTCTCAGCCTTTCCTCCTACAACAGGTTATGCTGATCATGTTTGTGGCCCTTCTCTAGACCCAGTCAATTAAAATCCAGTCCAATCCCCCTGCCACAGCAGGATCACCTAGACCAAGTCGCACAGGAACACATCCAGGTGGGATTTAAACATCTCCAGAAAAGGAGACTCCACAACCCCCCTGGGCAGCCTGTTCCAATGCTCCGTTACCCTCACTGTGAAGTTTCTTCTGATATTTATATGGAACCTCCTCTGTTCCAGCTTGAGCCCATTACCCTTTGTCCTATCACCAGGTGATGTTAAGAATAGCCTGGCTCCATCCTCATGACAACCACCCCTCACATATTTATAGACATTAACATATTTATAGACATTAAAGAGGTCACCTCTCAGTAAACCCATGTATCTCTACTATTTTAGAGAAAAGGATGTTGTATGGTATCAAACACTTTACACAGACCCAGGTAGATGGCATACATACATATTTGTTTTGTGTGCACAAGCCCAGACACAATGCTCTCCACTAATGTGATCATTGATGGTGCATGTTCAACATGTCATGTCCACCAGAAAACAAGGGTTCTTTTCAGCAAAACCATTTTCCAGTCAGGTGGCACCCAGCATATATTGGTGCAATGGGTTGTCCCTTCCCAGTTTCAGCGCTTGGCATTCCCTCTTACTAACTTTCAGGAGATGCCTGTGGCATCTTTCTCCAGCTTGTCCAGGTCCTTCTCAATGGCAGCACAAACAGGCGATTTGTCCACTACCCTTCCCCATTTTCTATGATTTCAAACTTGCCAGCCTGGTCCAGATATAAATGATGAGATGGGGGTGGGAAAAAATATGGAAATGTTATGGTTCCTATTGTGTTCTCAGTCACAAATTGAGTTGAACTCTGTGGGATCCCAATCCACTGAACCTATACAGGTCCATGCACTCCTGTATGACCAGATAACAAAAAGTGTGCAGTCAACTTCACTGGTCTTTTCTGCAAACTTTTGTACCCATTCTGCTGCACTATCGATGGGCTAATGAAAAGACCCTATTGCTGTGAGGGCAGGCTCTTTTCTCTCTTTCCTGTGTTATTTTGACATAAGGAAAAGCTTTTTCACAGTGAGGGTAACAGAGCACTGGAACAGCTGTATATACAAGCTAGGGTTTGTGGTTTTTAGTGACAAGAAACTCCTCACAGTGAATTCACAGATTGCCCTTAGATAAATTCCCAACTCCTCAGGACCTTGCAAGCTTTTGTGTTTTTGTTTTTGTTTGTTTTTTTCATAAACCTCCTGCAAGTCAGGTAGCAGCATCCTCTTTTCATCAAGGAGCAGACTTTAATTCATTAAGATTAGCCACGTTAAATCCACATTCTAAAGAACACAAAGGCTTCCAAAAGAGCTGGAAGTGGCCACATGGTCCAAGTGTCTTATTGAGGTCCCTAGAACCCAGTGAGTTCCCATTCCTTCTAAACAAGCTCATACAAAGGGTGTATCCTATTTCTGCAAAAGCCTCAAGTAGACCTGTCCTTTTGCTTCATGGTGGCTGCATTTGCCAGTGCAGACTCAGCCTTTTGGCTGGGCTGCCATTCTTCATCATCCCACTAACACAGTTATTTCTGCATTATAGACCCATTATTTGACACTAAGATACCTGGTTAATATATTAGCTAAAGGGATTCTGAGAATAGTCTGCTGCCTTTAGCAGGGAATATTGGATGCCTTTGTCTTTGAAAAGTCCCACTGGTCTATCCTTTGTGAATGGTTGTAAATTGCTTACTGGAACTAAAATGCCATTTTTTGTTCAATTCTTTCTTGATTTTACCCAGGAGATAAATAGCAGCTGTTGAATAAATAGCTTGGTGTTGCTCTCGGTCTAAAAGAGACACATGACTCTCTCAGTATATGCTTTCAGAGGTCTTGAAAAATGAGGAGAAAAAAAAAGAGAGCATTTTATATCCAGTTACCTGTTGTCCATTCCTCTTTTGAAAGGCATTAGTATGCTTTAAGACAGAAATTTTTTCACTCTGTTAAAGCTACGTAAAACTTAGAGGTCCTGCCTGAATTAGCTGGACAGACGTCCTCCACAGAACAGCATTCCTGAAGAGGGAAATAATCTGTATTCTGGAGCAGTTTACTTTCTATTCCTAGAGTTAACTTAAAATCTTAACCTAGAGAATAATCTAACCACTATCTCAACTTTGAGATCACTGCAGTCAAGTGAGGTGATCACTGAAGTGTAGGTGATCCTGCTGTGGCAGGGGGATTGGACTAGATGATCTTTTGAGGTCCCTTCTGATCTCTAATGATCCTATGAAGCCTTGAAAAGCTTTCAATAGTTTTCTCCATTTATGCAAAGTTTTCTCCATTGACGCAAAGTTTTGGAGGACGGGCAAATCCTGAAGACTGTCTTCTTAGTTTTGCAGAAAGCAAGGATGGTAGTGGCAAAGCAAGATAAAGGAAAATCACTGTGATTTCCCTTGGAAATTTTTATCTCTTTCACAAATCTTTTTAAAACTCCCCATAAACATCTGTTTATCTGGGAGCAGGAGCCACTTTAGAGCCACTACACGTAATGGGAGTGTAAACCCTATAGTGGCCATTATTTCTCTTCACACCCACAAAAGTGGTGAGGCATTCAACATAGCACTGAACGCTGAGATGAGGTAAAATATGAGACATTCTGTAAACATAAACCTTTTAAAATAAAATCATACAGATGACATAAAAGTATAAAAGTTGTTACTGACATGAATAATTCACTAACTACTGCATGGTATAAGTCACCAACTAATGTGTATTACGTGTCACTTAATAGTGGATGTATCTGAAGAAATATGGAAATTGGAATACTTTAATAACTTTCTATATGAAAGATGATGAGACTGCCTAAATGATTAAGAGGAAGATATGTTATAATGAACTAAAGCCACTCGAGTGTAAGGTAATTTTAATTCAAATCTCCATCTGCTTATGTATAATTAAGACTCATTTAACAAGTTAATGCCTAACAGAGGGAACTGATAAGTTTGGTATTAAAGAGCTTAAGAGAAGTAAATTAAACTGTCGAGTTTGAGGAGCTTTCATTTGAATTGCCTGTATGTGAACCAAAACACAGTCTTCCAGGTGCATGTCTTTACCCTGACCGTGCAGCCGGCTGCCAATCCTGAGGAGAAAAAGGAAGTGACAAAACAGAATATCTTTTTTATATTTTAATTTTTGATATCACGTCAAGTCAGGAGTATGACAGTGCCTTTGCTGACATGAATATTTATACTGTTCAACCTGCTCACTATATACTCTCTATACACCATTAAGAAGACACTTTGCATGCCATCAAAAACATTTCTGCATTGCAGAGACTGACAGTGGGGTTAAATAACCTATGAAAATTGGAGGGTTGCCTTTGATGTGCAAAAATGTAATATTTTTATCTGTGGTAAATTTTATATGATATTCAACTGCTTAACTTTCTATTTCATTCTTCATTCAAATATCTTTCTTGCAAGGTCCAGTAGTCAAAACAGTGACTTCAACCTTTTCATATTTCATCTTGTGATTCTAATTTTCTTGTGGCTTCTTAGCCACTGTCAAGATGAGAGTTTTCTTTATCCAGTTCGTACTTAAAATTCTTCATGCTCTCAATTTTTTTACTCTGCAGCCAGACAGACGTCAGCTTTGATTTGTTCCTAGTGCTCAGCAAAAACTTAAAACACTTTCAGGAATGGATTTGATGTGTAAATACTATAATATGTCCAATGCTTGTGGCAGGTGTTTCCAAGTGAAGTATTTGATGACCAATACCTGATCTCATTAAATGACCAACGTAAGACACTGATGCAGTATTTGAAGTTCAGTCTTTTATTCCTAGGCCAAAGCAGATTTTTCTAAGGTGTTTTAGCATCAGCCTAAAAGCAGGAAAATTAGGGACTGAATAGATTAAAATATATAAAATGTAAGAACAATTAGAATTAGAACCATGTCTTCTTAAAGAGAGTTTTGGGCATTGGAGGTCATTAATTCAAGAGAAAGTGAAATGTTCCTTTTTCATGCAATCACAGAGTAATATACAATATTTGTAAGTCTCTCCATTATAAAAGATTTGGTTTAATATGTATTTTGTTTCTTGCTGTGTGTCTCACAAACATGGGAACATACATTTTAAGAGGTCTTGCTTTCCTCCAAGACGTAAAAACACTCTATGAACAGAAGTGTCACCAAAGCCATTAGTAGCGCTTCAGCAGAATGAGCTTCAAGTGGCATAGAAAATGTACCCAACAAGCCAAGTAACCTACAAATGACTAGAAATGGAAACTTACAGTTACAGTCAGACAAGGGCTTCCATTAATAAGCTGATTGGCGAGAAAAAAAATAATAGTGTCTTTTAGCGAAATCCCCCTCAGTATTTATTAAAGTTCAGAGAAGTCTTGCTTATAAAAAATTGAGGGGAAAAAAGAAAGAGACTTAAATTGCAGGATAAGCTTACAAAGCCAGGAAATTAAAATTTTAACCCAAATTTAAAATCCAAATACAGAAGATGGAAGTTTGAAGCTCATGCCTATGCCATGAACCAGTCTACAGTGGGAGAAGGCTTATCATAGGATCATAGGATCATAGGATGTTAGGGGTTGGAAGGGACCCAAGAGATCATCGAGTCCAACCCCCCTGCTGGAGCAGGACAAAACTATCTAACACAGATCACAGAGGAATGCATCC
>VZRI01012866.1:68297-82403 GCA_013397515.1 Upupa epops
TCAGTTGCTCTTCCCTTGACCACTTGTGCTGCAGCGCCACTATAACAGGCCATCAAATGAGTTAGGCAGGATTGACCTCTAATGAAGCCCTGTTGGTTACCAATCACCTTTTCATTTTCCAGGGGTCTCAGCAGGGCCTTTAGGAGGATCTGCTCAATGACCTTGCCAGGCACAGAGGAGAGGCTGACTGGCCCTTTCCAGGGTATTCTTTGTTTCCCTTTTTAAAGATGGGGGTGATGTTTCCCTTTTTCCAGTCAGCAGGAACTTCACCAGACTGCCATCATCTTTGAAATATGATGGTTAGTGGCTTGGCACGTTCATTCGCCGGTTCCCTCAGGAGGTGTGGGTGGGCATTCATTAAGCATCTCGGCCTTCTCCATATCACCCATGACCAGGTCTCCATTTTCCCTCTGGAAAGGCCCTGTGTCATCCCTAGCCTTCCTGGATGACACAGTCACTTCTGGATTCTGGGTTGCCAGATGGTGCTGTTTTGTGTCTTTACTAAAAAACCTAAGCTTTCTGCAGAGAGATAGTGATGCTCTGACCCTCATCATAGTCTAGTGAGAGTAAAAAGCAGTACATACACCTCAGTGTAAATCAACTGTCAGTTTTACTTTACAGGACATATTAGTAGTCAACACCGTGCTTGTAGTTCAGCCCCGCTACTCACAGCTGTCACATAGAGGATGGTATCTGAGACAAACCCTTTCTTCAAGCTGCTTTGTCTGGTTTCTACACAATTCCCTCCAAAAATGTATTTCAAAATACCTAACATGGCTCACTGGCCAAAGAATTCTTGTTTGTCAGATAGTGTTCTTTGCATGAAAGCCATCTTTACAATAGAATTTCACTTCTTATCCTCACTGCAGTCAATGTTTTACACCACTACACAAATTTTTTTCCTTGTTCAGAATGAGATGAGTTGGACCAGGGTAATCAAGATCCTTAATTACCAGTGACAGAAAAAGCATCACATAGCCAAAGCCTCTAGCATCAAGAATTGGACATTTTCCTGGCATGAAGGAAACCCACTCACTCCTGGAAGGGAGCAGGGACTCAGGCTGGCTGCCTTGGCACATGCCTCCCAAATCCAGAGGTGATGTAGCAGTTGAATTTTAATCCAAGATTAACAACATTTGAAAAAGTGGCCAAAATCCATATGTGATGTAGTTATCTGTAACTAAAACGTGGAACAAAGTGCCTAGCCTCACAAATGCAGCAGCAGTCAAGGAGAATGCCCTTATTTATACAAAGATATGATCTGCAAAGAGAAAGCGTTTTGAAAAAAGAACCCTGTATGGAAGCTGTTTAATTCAAGGGTTCTGTTTTATAATTTGTACCAAGAAAAGGGAGATGAAAAGTAATGTTATTTACATTTAGAAAAAGGGAAATATGATGCATCATGATATTAATTACTAATTCAATCCCTACAAGTCCAGAAAGGTTAATGCTGAAGCTGCTGTATCATCTCTTCTGAGATTCTTGTACTTACAGAGCAATGCCTCAAGCACAGACTGGATTTAATCTCTGATTGTGCTCGTTCAATTCTGGTAGCAATGTTATCAGTTTCTTTCTTTTGAAAAACAATAATCTGATGCAGTAGGTTTAGTTCATCATCACAATTGTAACACAAACATAATTTTCCCTTTAAGGATACCATCACTGGAGAGAAGACTCAGAGATCACACAGCTTTTAACCTTACAATCCTCCTAAAACACTGGCAGTACAATTGTCAAGTGACACAAGAGAACTCTTTCTACAAGGCCATCTTGCTGGCTTCATAGGAAAAGTTACCTCCCATTGGTTTCAGCTGGGTAGCAGAGTTGGGAGAAGGACATTAACTTCTCCCCCCAGCAGTGATGCAACCATGATAACACATTTATGCAGCAGTTCTTCCCTGCTTTTTGGTCTTTATCCCAGATCTGAAAAAAAAAAAAATTAAAAAAAATCTCTTAAGCAAGATCTGGTCTTGTTCCAGTTGGAAGGCTTTTTTATTTTTATATTCCTTCATATGGAAAAAGAATAGTTCGCACAACAGACTTATTTTTTTTCCTTTCAAGATTTATGACAACATGAAATGTATTTTGGTTGTTATCTTTTAATTTGCCTTGCTGCTAAAATGCTATTTTCCTCATTAAAAATGATGACACTTGGAAAAAACTGCAGGAAACAGTAAACTGCCTGCGGGATGTCAGTCTTGAATTTCACTGATAAAAGAACTGCGGGGATGAGCAAGTTCAATGCCAAGTTCTGCCCTGTAGAAAACACAGCTGAGAGCACTGAACAGTAAAATACTTGCCTGCCATTCAGCCCCTCTGCATCACCACCATGGGTGGCTTCACACCTTAGCTTTTTGGTCTCATGTTTACTTTCCATGCTAGCGGGAATGACTGAGGCAATTCATCAGGACACAACAAAACACTTCTGCTTAAGACTGCATGGGGAAGAAAGAAAATGTCACTTAAAAACTGTAGTCAAGAAAACATCAGGATGAGGAGTAATGGATGCAAGCTTGAACACAGGAAGTTTCACCTCAATATGAAGAAAAACTTCTTTACAGTAAGGGTTATTAAACATTGGAACAGGTAGTCCAGAGAGGTTGTGGAGTCCACTTCTCTGGAGGTGTTACAGACCTGTCTGGATGAGTTTTTGAGTAGTTTGATTTAGACTTTTAGGCGGTTATGTTTTGCAATAAATTGTATCCTGCTTGAGCAGGAGGGTTGGACCCGATGGCCTATGATGGCTCCTTCCAACCTTAATAAACTGTGTAAACTGTGTGAAAACAGAGAGAACACCTGGGAACTCTCACAGACTAAGGGTTAGGCAGATGATGAAAGAGGAGGATGGTGGCTATGATCCTATCTGGCTGGTATGAGCCAAGCTAGAAACCACATCATGATGTGCCACCAGTAATATTATTTCCTTTTGTGCCTCACTAAATTTTGACAGATCTCCCAAATTTGGATTCACTTCCATTCAGAGCCTAATAATATCATGTCACTATAAATATTGCTTTTTATTCTAATAATTTACTATTGCTTAAACTCTTTCCCAGTTAGGTGTTTTCTACCTTTATTTCTCAGTGATGTAGTAATGATACTATGTTTTCTGAAGACTCATGTTCTTCTGTGAATGCGAGTATCATAATAGTTTGAGAGTAGCTCTGAGTCATGATTTAACAGTGGGAAGAAAATACTGTGTCCAAGGGAAAGACATAAGAGTAGCCATTACCTGGAGCTGAGGGCAGGTTAGGAATGAGTATGATCACTGGAATGCAGCAAGGGAAACAGCCAAATGTATGTGCTCTGATGCTTTCAGAAGAACACGTACCTTTCTAGATGACTTAGGTTAGTCACTGACTCAGCTGGAGTTAGGTTGACTCACCTGGAAGGACAACCTGGAAGACCCTCAAAGCAATACTGTACCATTCAGTGATCCTTTAATGGAAACAGTATTTTTCAGTGCCATATGAACAGCTGTATGTTCAGCGAGGATTTAGCATGACATTTCCCTGAGTCTGGCAAGGAGAATTCACTGATTGTCAAACTGTGAACTTGGTGGCATAATATTCCCAAGCATTTGGGGAGCAGTGTTCTTACAGTTTTCATGTGCTTGGTGATGCAGAGTGCACTGCCAATGCCTACAGGTGCCTAAAGCGGTTAGAAAACAAGTGATTGATTTCTAGGATTAGATAATGTGGAAATACTGTAACGTGCCTTTCTGCATCTATAAGCCTATCTTTTAAAGCCTGATATTGTCATTTCAGCAGCTAATCCTGATATCAAAAGCATTTCCATTGGTTACAAACTGCTGTGAGTCATAAGCAGACAAGAAGAATAGGGGTACTGGACACAGTCTTTGACCTCACTGAATGCCCAAGTCATTTCACCTTGACTTAACTCACTGCACAGCCTGGTTATAGCAGCAACTGAGCTGCTGTTTAGAAGACACCCAGTGGCAGGTGGTGAGGTGACTCTGCTCCATGGAGAGAAAAAACAGCTCCTGCTGGGGCTCTTCTAGCAGACTTGAGTGTTCCTCAACAATAAAATTCAAACTTTAACTCATTTAGTAGCCTTTCATTCTCTATTTTTCCTTAACCAACCTTCTATGAAAATGTCAGTGACAGTTACTGCTAGTTTTTCTTGCACAAGACTGTGGCTTGAAATTAGGCACATACTCTGTTTATGTTTTGCATGTGTAGAACAAATAGCAAACTATGGAAAGGATCCATAGCAGTTACCTGACAGCATAATACACAATAACACGTCAATTAATTGTACAATCAACCAATAACAGCAGGCAAGAAAAAGCCTGAAAAACCCACTCAGTTCTATGTGTTCTGCAAAATGTAAAGCTAGCTCATAAGAACTAATCTACGTAAACGTGTCCTGTGTTCTTGAAATATCTGTATACCGTAAATATCATGAATCTCTCTTTAATGGTAACTGCTCAACTGAAATCAAAGGACTCTTGACTTCTTTTTTCTTAAAGATAAGCAATAATTTATTTTTCTTTCATCTTCACAATTATCACATACTGCCCAGCTACATGACCAGTGCCACTACAATACACAGGAGAATTGCCCACCTACACTTTACTTGGACAAATACAATTGCAATTTACAGATTAAGTGTACTGTACAATGTGTAGTTGGAAGGATGTCATTCTTGTCTTGTCTATATGATGGGATGTGGCATAAGATTTATAAACAGATGCAATCTAAGATGTAAAACTTCAAAATTTGTTAATCCAAAGACACAGTATAAAGCATTTTGGTTTGGCATTGTATTGTTATTAAAGTAGAAAAAAGAAAAACTATAGAAATAAATCCAGGTATTAACTTACAGGATATGTATTAGGATAAGAAATTAATTAACTTCTCCACTTTTTTTTTGCTTTGTTTTTCTTTTTCTTTTTTTTTTTCCTACAAATGAGTATTATGAATATATTGCAGAGTAAAGAAAGATTGCCAGATAAAGAAAGTACCATTATATGAAAAACAAATGAGAAATTACCAGGTAATCTTGCTTACAAAAAAGGTCAAACTATAAACAGTCACAAAATATATAAAAATGCCACATTGAACGAGGCAATCGTACTCTACCTAAACTGGTAGTATACTCTCTGAAAGAAGTTGTGTTCATACAGTAGTAACTGATAAAAAGGCATTGTGCACTCTTGTGCCATCTGGAGATTTAGCACCGTGTGTCATCAGTTCTTGGATTGTCATCCAGTTGTCCAAGATTTTCTTGTTTCTCTTTTTCATCATCTTTTTGTGACTCAGTTCAATAATGTTTATTTCCTTTTTGCCCTCGCTGCCACTCTGCGGACTTTCCTTAAGACATTCCAGCCTGCTCCTCATCATGAATTCCCGCCGCCTCCTCTGCTCCTTAGCTCGCACCAAATGCTGCTTCCGCTCTTCTTTGCTCCAATAACGACCCATCTTCATCTCACTCATTGTGTCATCATCTGTTGTCATCCCACTGCGCTCCTCTTTAATTTTTAAGGCACGTTCTTTAAGGATTCTGTCTCGAACTGGTCTCTTTGTTATGTACCTTGTCCCATCACTCCTTATTTTCACTTTCCATTCCATCTTGGGCTCTGCACACTTCTGCGAGTCTTTGCACATACTCACCAGGCTGAGCTGGCTTTGTGCATACTCCACAGCAGACTTCTGCTGGATTAGTTGCATATAGCTTTGATAATGCTTGGCATGAGCAGGTATATTTCCATACCTGTAAGAAGAGCTGTGATACGGTGACAGGTAGGGAATGTGCTCGCTGCTTTGCTTTTCTTGGTCTGTGAATTTGCCACTTTCTGAGGCCAGCATTGCAGTCTCAGCAGCACTGTTTTGCTCAGTGGGTTTGGTTTTGGCTGAGGTTTCCTCCCTGTTGCTCTGTCCTGAGGATGACTGATTAGCCACAATTGTGCTTCTCAAGTTTTTCCTGTTAGTGATGCTGATCATCCTCTGGAGAGAGTTATCAGGGGACCTCTCCACTGTCAATGGAGTGCTCCTACAACTTTCAGCTGTGTTGTAGGCACTAGAGCTGTCCTTGTCAGACTTCTCAGGGTGCTCCATGATGTCATCCAGTTTGCCTCTTTGTAAATCTATGCTGGTGTTATAATTCCTGAACCCTTCATTGTGTAAAGCCCAAATGTCTCCGTACTGATCACTCACCTTTTGGAGCCGGTGAGCTTGCATAATATTCTGACATTCTAGTTCAATGTTCCTCAGTTCCTCATTGAGAAGCTGCAGCTCATGCTCCACTCCATCCTCTCTTCTGTTGCACTCTATCATGCTGCTTGAGTAATACACGTCGTACTCCCCGTGGTTTCGAATCTTGCACTTCAGTTCCAACAGCTGCCGAAACCTTTCACATTCCTCCTCTGGGTTTCCTATGAAGTCAGATTCAATGTATTCCCCAGACACAAAGCTTTCGTTGCACTGGAGCTCAACGCTTCCTAGCATATCTTGGCTGTGGGCCAGTTCCCTTTGGCTCTGCAGGGTAGTGCTGTTTTGCTCCTCAGGTGCATTTTCTTGCTCTGAGCTCTCATCATTACGCAGACTTTCATCCGTAGGTCCCACCCCACTGTCCTTCTCATGATTGTTGGATGATGAGGTTGCGGTGTCTGTGGTGCCATCCTCCTCTTCATGCTTCTTTGGCTACAAAAAATGACCAAACCAAAATGATTATCAAATTCAGCCCACATCACGTGACAATATTTTCCAACTCTGTTCAGCTTAAACAGCTGGGATCTCATGTAAGCCAAATTAAAATGGATCACTAAGCAGCAGTTCTGCTATTGCTCATAGCTTTTAAGCATTTCTGAGAGTCATACTGAGCAAAGTAGAAGAATTACAGCAGTAGTGGCATATCTTCTAAAGCCTGGAAAAAATATTCCCTCTCTACCTAAGCCATCTCTTTGCAGGGCTTAAAGATAATGTTCACCACATGGTACATTGGTTTTGATTCTGGATTATTCACAGAGATTGGTGGAGCTGAGATCTTCCCAAACTTGTGAAAAAAAACCTTTGCAGTGGTATGGCTTCAAAAGCATGGAGCAAGCAGCCAATCAAACTGTGACGAGTACAATCTAAGAGGGGGTAACAAGACTACTGTTTATTTCCAACCAGTGATCTCCTAGTTTGCGTCACAGAGATGAGCAGGGTTAAAGCCTGCAGAGGGATAGCCTGTTCCACTACAGTCCCCATGGCCTTCTCTCACACTTTTCTAGTAGTCTTTTTCCAAGATTGTTCATTCTGAATTCTAGGAATTTGCACAAGTAGACCCTTGTTAGTGTTCATGTTCCTTAGACATAAAACCAGTCTTTTACCACTAAGTGTAGAACAACACTAAGTGCTTACCCTGGGCATAGTGTCAAACTTTTAGGTGAGGGTTTTTTGTGTTTGTGTTTGTTTTTTAATTCACACTTCACTCATTGTACCTACTCTATTTGTACTCTCAACCTGATTAGATTCTCAAACAATGTGACAAAACACCTCTCTGAAGAGACAGGCACTTTTTATTTTCAAAATTAGATGAGCAAAGAATCATGTAGAGTGCAATTTATATGGCCTGGTTGCCAAATACCTAAATGAAGCCAGCAATAACCAAATGACATTTGTTTTCTAGGAGACATAATTGCACAATTATGCATAATGGTAGTAATAACGGAAAGAAAAGGCACAGTGCACCTAATGAAAGGCAACAAACTCAAAGAGGCCACTGTCATAATTCTCTTTTTCTTGGTTTTGACAGACAGTAAAACAGAATGAAAATGTGTCTCCTGACACAGGAGATGAGACCATCCTTTCTCTTCTCTTCGCATGCATCTCCTGATCACATGCCCTTCATCTGGTTTCCTTTCATCAGTTGTTACGAAAAAGTAATGGCGTAGTCTCAGAAAAATAAAAAACACCTCCACCTCTCAAGTGAAATGTAATAGTGGAATAAAGTAAATATTGAAAGAAACAACAGCAAGAGAATGCAGTGTCTGTGACAGACCAGCTAACAATGTCTGAAAATATATTTTAGCTATTTTTCATCAACAAGATCTGCAAATCAAATCTTCTCTTTAAAATAGCAGCATGTGTTTTGTGCTCATCTTTTGATAACAAAATACAAAACAAATGCATAATTCTCATGTAGCTCTGGAAATCAGATGGGAAATGTGGCCCAAATCAGGAGAAACTCCTTGAATTTAAACATCATGGGACAGAATATATTCAGTGTTAGTCAAGGTTCAGCATTTCTTGATGTTACAGGGTCAGAATTTTCTAGAAGATGGATTTTGAAACTGCAAGGGACAAAAGCATAATTTAATGAATATTTGGCAAGTTTTAAAAATCCAGTGGTATGTATTGAGGTGCTGGAGTGGGTCTACAGAAGGGCAGAAACTTTGGTGAAGGGTCTGGAAAAGAAGCCTTATGAGGAGCAGTTGAGGAAGCTATTGCTGTTTAATATGAAGAAAAGGAGGCTGAGGAGAGATTTTACTGCTCTCTACAACTATCTGAAAGGAGGTTGTAGGGAGGTGGTTATTGGTCTCTTCTTACAAGTAATGAGTGATAGAACAAGAGGCAATGTAGGGATATGGTTTAGCAATGGGCTTGGTACAGTTAGGTTGGCCTTAAAGCTCTTTCCTAAATGATTCTATGATTTCTCCATCTGAGATCCCAGAACTTTCTATTTACCCGCTTAAAGACAAAGCGTGACTTCTTGTCACAGGAAGAAGCACTATGAACAACAGTACCAGTAACACCCAAAATAACTGTTGTAGAATTGTTCTGTAAGTTATCTTTTTTTTCTTTCCTCAGATTATGAATTGGTATGAAGGTGCATAAAGTGTATTGGAAAATCTTTTATTAAGGCTCTTGTCACATTCTTCCAAAGTAGCTGCAACACTTTCTTCCCATTTTCAGGAGCAGCTGGAGAAGTGGTGGGAATGTAACATTTTTCAACATTGCCTGTTTTCTAGGAGTTCCAAAATATCACATTTTACACAAAGAAAAAAGCCAGCATCTGGAGAATTCTTCAAGGAAACCAGGAGTAACCAGACAGAAGATCACCCTGACCAGCCAAGTTGCCATGGTGGTCACTGGAAATGCTGGAGATTTATGTTTAATTTAGTATTTTTATAGTTTATTCCCTCCAGCTTATGCTACATAATATATTCCCATCCCTTCTTTCACATGGTTTGGAGCTGCTCTAGCTTGTATTGACTTTCTCTGCCCACAAACCTTTCAGTAGAAAGAAATGTGGCTCCAGTCTGGGTCACCTGCATTGTACCATGGTCACTGCAACCCATGTTTTTCAGTGCTCTGGAAAATCTTAACTACTGGCATGAGGGCGAACATCTCCACCAGAGACTTGAAGGGTACTGCTGCAGAACAGCCTGGAATTTGGGAGCCTGTTCCATGGTTCAATGCAGGACTGCACTGACACTATTAAACAAAGAGGGCCAAGGGTCTTTTTTGACCCTGACGATGAGTGACACATCTGGAACAACTTGTATCTTTCTAAACAAACCCATCTTAACACCCTAAAGAGAGTGGACTGTGGGTAACACAATAACACAGTTACACAGCTTGCAGGAGCTGAGTTCTGCAGCATGGTGCTGCATCATCATAGAATGTACTTGAGCACTTCTGAAAAAAAATCTCATTCATGTATCTATTTTTTTTAGTCACTTTCCAATACCTACATATTGGAAACAGACTTCACAGTTTTTATCCATGCAATTAACACTTTCAGAATTAGTGGCTTTTGTTTTTCCCATCACTCTTATCAGCAATGTAAACTTTGCTCCTTCAACCTCCACTTGTTTTAGATTGAGTG
Source organism: Upupa epops (assembly GCA_013397515.1). NCBI lineage: Eukaryota > Metazoa > Chordata > Aves > Bucerotiformes > Upupidae > Upupa > Upupa epops. The sequence goes on from VZRI01012866.1 coordinate 78,135, forward strand.
AATATAATATGCTGCCATCTACTCATAATTAACATACACACACAGGATGTAAACAAAGCAAACCCCATCTTCCTAGTCTAACAGAAAGCAGATGGGGGAGACTGATCTGACCAGATGCTTCTGTTATGCAGCCACCTGAATATCAGGGAGTCACCTCAGGTTCCCCTCCCTGTCAGAGAGAAGCAAGTGCCTGTACAATCAGATTCCTCTGAGCCTAAAGCAGTCATCCATATTTTATTAAATCTCTCCCCAGTATGTGGATATTTGCAGCTAGTTCGTCTAAGAAAATGGAAAGTGATACAGATACTTATTGTACTGCTTGCTTTTGAGAGAGATTTTTCAAAAAACCCACTGTGACTCACGAACGGTAGCGCCCTGCATTTCTGTACTGGATTTGTCACGCTTGCTAGAGCTTCTAAAGTTGTGTAGACTGAGTGGTCTTTTACAACATGAGATTATACTAATTTTACTTTGAAAGGTAGAAAGCCCAATTCCAAGTTAAGTCCCTTCAGAAAAGCAAGAGCCAGTCTCCAATTGTAAGTGGTTTTGTCAGTGTGGTCTATTATCTATGCCAAACAAAGTGCTTGTTTTCAAACAAATTGTTGTCAATCTCTTCTACAATTATTTCTGTTTGAAATACCAAAGGGCTCCTTACGCCTTTTCTTTGCAGTGAGAACTCAGATAATGAGAAGACAAACCTGGCTGTGTGTACAATCGAGCAATAAATGAACCTCAAAAGATTCTGTGTTTCAGCTCCAGCAAGTACTGATGCCTATAAAATGGCTAATCTAGCAGGAATTCAGACACTGTTCTATTCTCATTTTACAATTTATTGTTTATATTTGGAGTCGAGACCCATACTGCTACTCGAGGTTGAGGGCAGTGACATTCAGTCAAAGGTTTTAATAGGTGTATCTGCTGCATTGCCTGGTAAGTCTCTGACAGTAGGAAGGAGTCTGACCACAAGGAGAGGCATCCTCAGTGGCAGACTTACAAGAAGGTACTCCAGCCATGAGGGAAGATTTGAACTGATTTCAGTGGGACACTAAAAGGGAACATGTTCTACTGTAAACACTGTTGTTCTTTTAAAACAGGCCTCTCTCAAAACAGAATTTCCTCCAGATATTGTCACTGCATTTCAACTCTGAGTGAACTAGAATAGTTTTAAAAATCCATTTCTTTCTCTTCTTAACAGGTTCTGATATATCCTATGATCCCTACTGATAAGAATTTCTGCATGGCAAATATAAGGTATTCCTCTGAAAGTTATCTCTGCAGCTGAATGAACCACAATGTTGTGAAGGCAAAGAAACATAACGAGTTCTACAGAATGGAGAATTACATCATTCCTTGAGGTTTATTGGACTGTTTTATACTGAGAAGGCACAATTCTTCAATGAGTTCTATGGAGAGCCTCAAAAAGATACAGAAAAGACACAACGATGTACTTGATTCTTCTGTAACAAACTGTGACAGCTCAAACTAAACATTAAAATGGCATTCTGTAGGACAGTTATACTGCGTGTTTTTGCTGTGATTTGTAGGATTCATGACAGATATTTACAATCCCCGATATCTACATTTTGGTTGATATACATTTGTGTTGGAGCAAAATCTCCACTGAGCTTGGCCACTAGCAGCTGCAACCAGAGTGGTTTCTCTGCTCTGGTGGATTACATGATCACCTCAGGAAACTGCTAGGATTCCCAGCCTAACAAGAAGTAAAAAACCATCAGTTTTCTGACTTGCCAACTCACTACATAGAGTTTAAAGAGACAGCAGCTGTCACAAATTACTGATGCCTCATTACACACCAAGCTGCTTTTGATTGATTTGATTACTCATTAGAACGGCAAAGAAACGTCTGGCTGTCCTAGAATCACTTCAAACAACTCAACAACAAACACTGACAGAGCACAAGTGACCCTGATTATTTTTTCAGGGATTGCTCTCTTCCACAGTAATGTAAAATCTCAGTAGATGAAAAATAATCCTTAGTTTAAGAGCCCACCAGGGAATAAGCAATCTCAATCCTGTGAAACCACTTAACAGAACACCCCTGTTCAATAATTAACATTATATACAGCCCAAATTCTGAGAAAAAGCCAAAATCTGACACAAAATTGTGAGTGGAAGGTAACAACAGGCCATCTGAAGGCCTTGCAGAGGTTTGTAGATAGACTTGCTCAAGAATTCCAAGCAAATGTGGGGGTTTGTGTGAAAATGGTTGTGGAGAACGTGTTCTTTCTGACAAATCTTTTGCTATCCAAGCCAAAATTGGTGGTTAAAAAAAATAAACAAGGTGCCCAGTATAATTTCAAAGTGGCTAGTAGTCAGCACATATAAACTGGGAAACGTAGTCTGGCTCACTGCCTGGAAAACAGGGTCATAACTGAAAGGCCACTATAAATCCAGTTGCAGGTTCCCCTCCCTTCTGACGCTGGAGTTAATCCGCTTTTTGTAAAGAACAAAATGTTTATACTGCAAAGGATCTGCAATCCCATCCATTATGTTCCAGATAGTTGAACTTAATAATTCCATCAGTGCCTCTGTCCTATTGAATATTTATGTACAGTGAATAGCTTTAATGTGAGCCATCACCAACGTCAAGGCTGGAGGGTAGGTGAGGAGGAAAGAGGCTAGATGAACCCACAGGTCTCCAGTGCGGACAAAGTGGTGAGCAATTTGAAGCCAGGTCTCCTGTTGGCCAGAACATCTGTTTCAGGAGTGGTCAAGGTCACTTATGCCTTCCACAGTAAAGTGCAACAAAGTTCCACCCCTGGATGAAACTGTATGGCTGGGGGTGCACATGCATCTTTGCCAGTCACATAGCTTGCAGCAAATACGGACAGGTAAGAGCTGGGATAGCAGTAAGCTGAGGTTAATGCTGCAATATGCTTATTAGTCTCCATTAACAAAACAAATGCTGAGCTGTGCGCTGTCGGTGTAAGAAAAATACACTTGTATTACCAACACACTTGTTATTTATTTGAAACAATTCTTCCATCTTTTTCTGCAAGCTCTTTGGTGCAAGGACTGTCTCACACCTTGCATGCATACAGCAAGAGGGACACCTACCCCAGGTTGGAGCTCGAGGTGTTACACTCATACAATTCATTAAAACCCATTTTTGACACAAAATATAACAGCATTAACCCCAAAACCATCAAAATTAAGGAAGAAAATAATCTGAGAGTTCAGAGAAAATGAGAAATCTGCACTTATAACAAACTCTTAGATTGTTTGCTAATGTCTCCTACTGGGCCTAGGCATCTATTGTTCTCCCTTACCATGCACTGCAGTTCACAGCATTTTAGAGCCAGAATTCTATCAAAGCCTTTGACTCCATTTTACAGTGTACCATTTCATTCCCTATTAACTATACCAAGTAAGATTGCAGGTCATTCATTTAGTAGCAGTCCTACCTGCTCCACCTTGTTGTCTGTGTACTGAATTGCTTCATTATGCTTCTCTTCCAACATTTCCGCGTTTAAATCCTCTAAGAATTCATTCCTTTCATCATCCAGCCACCCCTCCTCCAGCTGCAAAGAATACATTAGTACATTATATTATGTTAGCAGGGACACATGCTAAAACAGGGTAAATCCAAATGGCAGTGCTTGACTAGTCCTTTTTATCCTAATGATTCTCTTCAGAAAGCCAGGAGGTATGAGTTCACATCTCAAAAAAGAGAAGAAGAAAATGAAAGATTAAAAAAATGAATCTCTTGTGTCTTTTATCCTTTCTTGAAACAGTATGACTGATTTTCTCTCGTAATGAAGGGGACTGCAGAGCACAGACATTATTTCCTTTCAAAAGGTATGAAAGGCACAGCACATAATCCTGAAGCTGTCATGTTCATTACCGCCATGAACTCCTGTGCTGAAAGAGAGACACATTACTAATAGGGCCAGGAGGCAACTGGGCTAACAACCTCCATCCCGGCACCGTGCCCTGCTGCCCCCACCTCAATAGAAACCTTATGTTGCATTTCTGTCACTGTTTTCCCATTGATCTTCCAGGTAAAAAAACAAACAGAAGTGGGTGACAGAAAGAGGGACTTCAAGGGAGGTGATTTTTGTTCGTGAAATGTGCCTAGAAGCAAGCCTTGTTTGTTTATTTTCCCATCTTCCTCAAGATATAAAATAATACTTTGGCATTTCATAGATTCATAGATTCACAGAATGGTTCAGGTTGGAAGGGACCCTAAAGATCACTTAGTTCCAACCCCCCTGCCATGAGCAGGGACCCCCCCCCCCCCCCAACCCC
>VZRI01012866.1:83815-96905 GCA_013397515.1 Upupa epops
AACATACGTTTTGTTACTGATGGATGCAAAGAAACCCTTCTTTCTTCCCTTTATCCCCCTGGCCAGATTTAATTCTATCTCTGCTCTTGCTTTTCTAATCTGAATCCTGTCTGCACGGACAAGTCCTCTGTACTCCTTCCAGTCAGCCTGCCCCTGCTTCCACTGCCTATATACCTTCTTTTTGCACCCAAAGAAGTCCTGGAGCACCTTGTTAATCCATTCTGGTCTCTTGGAATTCTTGCCTGCTGCCTTCTTTCTTGGAATGCACGGCTCTTGGGCTTGGAGGAGTTGGTCCTTGAATAACGACCAGATCTCTTTGGTGCCTCTTCCCTCCAGGGCTTCATTCCATGATTCTCTGCCAAGTAGATCCCTGAGGAGGGTGAAGTCAGCTCTTTTGAAGTCCAGGGTTGCAAATTCACAACACATCCTCTTAGGTACCCAAATAATCTTAAATTCCACCATTTCATGACCACTATAGCCAAGACTGCCATTGAGCTTCTCTTCACTCACCAGCTTCTCCTTGCTGATGAGGACAAGGTCCAGGACAGCAGCTTTTCTTGTAGGTTTCTCTATCACTTGGATGAGAAAGTTATCCTCAACACAATCCAGGAGCCTCCTAGATTGGTGCCGTGCTCTGTTGTCCTTCCAACAGATATGTGGGTGGTTAAAATTCCCCATGAGGAATAGGGCTTGTGAACTTGAAGCTTCTCTTATCTGTTTATAAAGGGACTCATTCTCCAGGTCTTTCTGGTCAGTTGGCCTGTAGCAACCCCACTGTGGTCTCCCCTTTCCCTGGTCTCCCTTTGTTTCTCACTCATAAGTTCTCTGTTTGTTCTTCTTCCCTCCCCAGGTGGAGCTCCATGCATTCAAGTTGGTCTTTGATGTAGAGGACAACACCCCCTCCCATTCTACCTTGTCTGTCTTTCCTAAAGAGTTTGTATCCCTACATTCCAGATGTGAGAAACATTCCACCACATTTCAGTGATACCAGTGGTATCATAACGCTGCAGGCACGGCCCTGCCCCTACTGAAGCTGAAGACAGTGTCACAAAAGGGCAGGAGGGGATGCTCTGGTTATTGTCAAGTAAGTACAACCTCTTCTGCACTCTTCCCATTTTTCTAACAGTCACCCCTGATCTAAAACAGCAATTCTTCCCTTTTTGTTCACTGTGCTCGTGTGCACATGGCATACAGCCATTTTTATCTGTTATCCCTTGCCAGATGGCACACTGTGTGCCGGAAGGGAAAATACTCATCAGTGGCACTCTTGGCTCTAATGGTGATGAGACAGTAGCAGAAGGAAACACTCATTGTTTTGCTGCTGGTGAAGGAACCAGAGGAAGAAGATGACAAAATTATTAAAGGTTAGAAGTCTTAGCATTAGACAATTACAAGAGTACCAGCTATTCCTGTCCCAAGATATTGAAAGCAATGTAGCACAGGCCAACACCTACAGCAGGATTCCTACTGAGCCACAGATGTCAGGCAGAAAAGTTACACCAAACCAGCAAGAACTAGTTCAAAGCTGCACAAGATGTGATTGATGCTGTGTGGTGCTTCTACCTGAATACTGGCAGGAAACCACCATTTCCTTCACAAACTCTAATGTGTTTTTGCCCATGCCCGTGAACTCCTTCCTCTTATGAAGAACATAAGTCTTTCACCATTTCCCTTGGCAAAGCCAAGTTTGGGGTTAGAAAGAGGGTTTTGCCTCGAGGACATGCAATTTTGATGTTTGTCCTTGATGGAACTTGCAAATCCTTCTTTGAAATATCTGCTGCTTGTCACTAGTTTTCTTTACTCATCTTGTTTGCTTTTTTCCCCCAAAGGAAAGCATGCACACAGCCTTCCTCTCCCTTAAACAACAGTTGAATTTCCTTCACTTGAGGAAATTGCAAAGGTTAACAAATCTGAAGGACAAAAGATGACTCCTGCTTGGGTAAATCTGCTGCTCTGATTGTGGCAGATCCAGCACCTAACTAATTGGAATGCTTTTGTTATGCTACAGCTATTAGAATAAAAATAAGAGTCTGGCTTAGCATACACATGCACACACATACATGTGAACGCACACACCTGTGACATTCACTTACAAGTTACAGAGCCTGTGCGCTCACCCAGTGTTCTGTTTCAAAACTTCATTATTCATTGGTACCCATTACAAAGATTGTTAGAGAAGGTTTTTCAACCTGTTAGTGAAAGAATATGCTGAGCAGTTACTCTTCAAGATTGCAGTGCTGCCATTTCTCTTTTCTATCTAGACAAAAGGCCTGCCTAATCCAGTCTTACTAGAGTCAAAGCACACAGCTAGCAGAAATCAGTTTGTGGATAGTATGATTTCTGACATACTATGGAATTTTCTTCAGCTTTGTACAAGTATGTCCTTGAAATGTAAATTAAACAACAACAGAACTCAACACCAAGGCCCCAAAACAAAACACGTGCTATAATTTGAAAGGAGCAACCACAAGGGAATCTATACTGATGCAGCTAAGTAACTTATATTGATACAACTTTTTTGGGTTGACTAGTCTAAACAAAATGTCATCAAAGGGAGCCTATAAGAAAGATGGGGAACATTTTTATCGAGTCCTGCTGCCACAGGACAAGGGGTAATGGTTTTAAACTAAAAGAGGATATATCTAGATAGAAGGAAAACATTTTTTAGAATGAAGGGGAAACACTGGAACAGGTTGCTCAGAGAAGTGGTAAAAGTCCTGTCCCTGGAAACTTTCAAGGCCAGGCTGGACGGGGCTCTAAGCAACATGTCCCTGCTCACTGCAGGAGGGGTTGGGCTAGATAGCCTTGTAAGGTCCCTTCCCACCCAAACTACTTGGATTTGATGATTCTGTGAATCTGTGATTCTATGTAATTTATAAGAGGGTTTGTTTCTGTTCCCTACTGAAAAATAATAAGAATAATATTTTAACAAGTCTTCCAAAGCTTCCACTACTTCCAGCTATGGCTACAATTTTACAATATAACTGGAGTCATGGTTTTGTTTTGCTATACCATCATCATTTTTATGGGAATTGCTTAGATTCCTGAAAAGCATAAAAGAAATGAATCCTGCAATTCTGACTCTTTTATAACTACTCTATTCAAGTTGAGATTTCAAGTGGCACTGAATTACACATACTCAATTTAATTTATACAGAGTATGCAGCTAGTGAGCCTGAGAGTATCAGATCAATAGCCTGAGAGACAAATGATAACATAACCAACTCTGAATTGTTGGCAGATGGAGAGAACAGTGACAATATAATGTGTTTTTGCTTTGCAATGGCCTATAAACAGAATATGAAGGGAGTGCAAACAGCACTCTTCTTCTGCTCTACCTCTCCTTCAGTCTGATGATCAACCTAACATCTGCCCCCTGCAATGACATAAAATATTCCTGGTGTGCCAAGATCCTTGACACAATTTAATTTTTAAAACCACAGAAATGTTTCTAAAAGTTTTTGAAATCTCACTTCCCAAGATAAAATTTATAATGAGGCAGGCTTTTGTGACCAGGCTGCTTTGAAAAAAATAAGATCTAGGGTTGCTGAAGTGTTGTAGGGAAAGTTACACAACTGGTGCATAAAAGAACAAGGTATATGTCTGCTTACAAATGCAATGCTAGAAAGAGCTATCATCAATGACCAACTACTGCTTTGTATAAGATCATATAAATGATTAAGTAAAGTATGGGAAATTTATCCCGAGAACAAATAAGAATAATCTAATGAGTAATACATAGTTTTCAAGTTCTGCTTCATATTTTGCTATTATAATGTTAGTACTTCCAGCATTATTTGTATATCTGCTTATCCATCTTCTGTAAAAGAATTACTCTGTTGGAGAAAACAAGCCCTAGTAATCAGTTTAAGAAGGACACAGCTGCTGGAGGGTGTCCAGTGTACAGCAACGAAGAAGATGAAGGAAGTAGAACACCTCCCTTAGGAGGAAAAGCTAAGGGAGCTGGGTCTCTAGACCTTGGAGAAGAGGAGGCTGAGGGGTTACCTCATTAATGTCTACAAATATGTGAGGGGTGGGTGTCAGGAGGATGGAGCCAGGCTCTTCTCAAGGTCATCTGGTGATCAGACAAGGGGCAATGGGTGCAAGCTGGAACTTAGGAGGTTCCATATAAATATCAGAAGAAACTTCACAGTGAGGGTAACGGAGCATTGGAACAGGCTGCCCAGGCGGGTGTGGAGTCACCTCTGGAGATGTTCAAGACCCACCTGGATCTTTTCCTGTGTGACTTGGTCTAGGTGATCCCGCTATTGTGGGGGGATTGGACTAGATATCTTTTGGGGTCCCTTCTGATCCCTAATGATTCTATGATTTTCTTTGTGGGCTAAACAAGGGCAAAGTTCTGCAATTATGTGTTTCTTCCTTTTGTCAGGAACTTTGGCTTTCCTATTTCATCACAGTTCATCATTCAAGTGACGGTGAATGTATGGTATAATCTGAGTTCTGCTTCAGTGCATCTATTTAGTCTAACCTGCATCTCTGGTCTTGCAACCAGCAACACAATTTTCTTGCATTCTTCGCTGGAGAGCAACGCTACTGCCTCTTCCCGATTCTGGACATCTTGGCCATTTATCTAGAAAACAAATGAAAGTGGCACATTAGTTTCTATTTCCAGAAAGCAACACACAATAAAGGGCAGATATCAGCTCATTTGGGCTGAATGTATGGACAATGAAACCCGCACAACGGGCTGATCTTCACCCCTCAGTGGTAAGTGCCTTCACTCAATTACGCGCTTACTGTAAGAGCTGCATCGATTGTTGAAGGATGGTGGACATCAGAGGAAGCAGTTATGTTCATAAATGTCCAACCTGTGCCCTGGTAACATACATCTAGCAACACAATTAACCAGCCCCTGACAGGTGACGTTCATCTTTCTCCGTTCAGAGTAATGGAAGTGTCACTCTGAGATAATAGTGCTGGTGGAAGCAAGACTGGTAATGCTACAGCTGAAATCAGTCACACTGTATCCTGGTAGAGAGCCAATTAGAGAGCTGCAGCATTATCTCTCACCAGGCAATACTTACAGGCCACTGCTTATTGCTACTCCGTTTAATCATTTCATATTTGTGTGGACAGCTTAGTATCCAGAACCACACAAAACATATGTATCCCCTTTACAAGGGGATAATCAAAATAAAAGTGATTCTGCAGTAAGAATATGCTTTTCTTGCTAGCTTTCTCCTGTTCTGTTGCCTCATTAAAACAGCCACTCCTTGACTACACGGTAACAAACACATTTTGCAATGTCCAAAACCCTTTACTGAAGGAATCGAGTATAAGTCTTATTTTCCGTATATATTTGGTTTTGTCCAGTTCACAGCACAAGAAGTGGATTATTCTCATTTTGACAACATAAAAACATCCAACTTGGTCTATTTCAAAATAGGTGAAAACAAGACTGAGAGACCAAAGGACATGAATATTTCTGGGAAATAAAATCTTGAAAGGGTTTGATTTCAAAGTAGCAAGGACTTCCTGGTTGAAAAATAAAGTTCCATTTCTGCATCTCTGTTTGGCCTGATAGCCTCAACTCAGAAGCAAAGATCAAAGAAAATCCCAGTGTATCCTGATTATCTAACCAGCACTGTGTAAAATGCCTGTGACCCTTCAAGCTTACATGAAGGGACAGCTGCGGTTTGTGGGTCATCTGCTCAGATGACCTTTCTGTAATACAGAGCTGCCCTAACCCAAAAAGCAGAGATGCACCCATGCAGGTGCAGGAGAAGAGCTCCAGCACCCAATCTCCATTGCTGCCCTGGCTAACACCTGAGCAACCACCTTTTGTGGACCCTGGAGGTGGTGGCTCTGCTCTCCCCATACAGCCTGAAGGTGCCCACCCCAGGTGCATCATCATGGGGGACAAGCAGGACTTCAGCCTGCCCCGCAGCATTTTATTCCCATGGACAGCACTTATCAGCCTGGAGGTTTGGAGCTAAAAATAGCAGTTTAGGCAAGTCTCATTGGGACTGTCCTTATAAAATATTTTCCTTCATAACATTTAATGTGAAATACTCAGTCTATTCTTAGATGCTTAAGTTTGATGGGAGAGGTGTAAGGTTTGTGAGGATGCTAAGGAGGCAGTTTCAGCCTCAAAAATCTGAAGAAATCTGTGAGAAATACACAAAACAGTGAATCCCCCCCAGTCTTAACCAATGCCACCCAGGACCCACAGAAAATGTCCCCATACTGAAGGTTCCCATCTTTCCCAGCCTCAGTGTAATCCTCTCATAATGACACTGTCACTTTCCATTTCTCTGAGTTGTCTCATCAATAAGAGCAGATACAGGGTCAATGTGTCTTCAGATATTAAAACAAGCCCCACATAACTCTCTAGGTCTCAGCTTCAATGATCAAACTCACAGCTATGTATCAGCACTTGCATGAAAGTAATGCTCTAGTCTACAACAGAATGACAGAATTATCCATGCTTTTCTCTCCCCCCCCCCCAATCTTTACTCACAATTGAAATGCATTTCATACAACTAGGTTGGCTATCTGCTTCACCCAGAAATTTTAGAAAGCAAGGAGAGGAGCTGAAAATGGACCAAACTTCTACTACCTTCTATCTCATTATTTCAAAACAGAGCAGGAACAGAAGTTCTTTTTACTCAGTGAAATATAGTATTTTGCCTGTATTTCTAAAGCTAACAGTATTATTATATTCTTGTTTTCTTTCTTTGGTAGGTATTTCATAGAGAGACACAGGAGGCAGCACACTGACTTTTTCACTTCTAACTGCACCCTGTGAAGTGTTCCCACATCACCCCCAGTACAACCAATACAATGTCCTTGTACCCCGGCATTTGTGTCTTCCGGGAGAGAAACATGGTCCAAGCTGTGAATATTTTCACATTCTCAACCACACAGACAATAAACCTACAGTCCTTAAGTGAGCTCTAACTTTATAATTCATTATTTCCTATCCAAAAGACAGGCCACTTTGGCAAGCCGGCTCACAGATCCTGTTGTGTCAGCTAGACTCCCAAAGCTCATACCACAGTAAGAGACAGAGAAGCAGGTTTCAACAAAGACATTTCCTGCAGAAATGAAAAGACTGGAGGGAAGGAACCGGCCCATCTTGTGACAGCATGAAAGCTCACATGGCTAAATTAATGAGGGACAATTACAGAACTGGTAACAGAAAAGTGACTGGTTACATCAAGAACCATTTTTGTGACAAAGGTCAAAATAGAAGGGAAATCAACTGGGAAACAGAAATAAAATGCTACAATACAGCAAAGATTTCCCATTCTACTGATTTTTGCTAGCTGGTTTGTGATTTTGTCACTGGGGCAAAAAAATGTGCTATGCATTGTGAGCTGAAAATGGAAACCCACTGCCACTCTAGTCACTTCCATCTCTGTGCAGGTACAACACCCTGCTCTAGAGCCAGCAGCAGGCCACTATCATCCCCAGAGGAAGTGTTGTATCACACAAACTTGTCTTTGGGGCAACTTCTTACATGAGTGGATCAATAGACATAAAGAGGAAAAATAAAAGCCAAGGTGGTGGCCTAGAAAAAAACCCAGGAAAGCAATTTAACAAAAGCCTAATGAAGCCGCTCCTCAAATATGTTCATCCTTCACTAGCAGCACATTTTTAGTATGAATGATGTACCATCTATGCTCAGCACAAGTGAATTTTAACCAAATTTAAGCAATTGGTGAATGATCAGCAAGCCTCTGACACCCATATTTATATTTGCAGGGTCCTGGGTTAGAGTTTGACACTGAGATGAACACAGCGAAAATGAGATTTGCTAATAAATACAGCAACAAAGAAGAAAATACAAGGGACATAAGGGCATGAGCCAGAATGAGTCTGTCATTCTCATTTTTCAGTGGCCATGCTCTAGCTCCCAGCTATTGTGTTAAAAAACAGACAGACATGGATTTTCTCATCGATCACAGTAACAAAGAGAACTACCTTCCCTCATTAACAGTCCACAGAGAAGACGGCACTGTGCATTTGTCTGAAGGAAGAGTGTAAGGAAGAGTCTATTGTCACATACTTGCAAAATGCGGTCTCCTTCATGGATCCGGCCATCTCTGGCAGCAATGCTGTTTGGATCAACCTGCACAGGACAATATTCAGAATTGGAACATGAAAAGATTTTTACTGGAAATAAAGCTGCACAATGACAGAGCTTGAAAAAGCACTCTTTTTTTACCCCGTACAGAGGCAATCTGAAGTTTCTTTAAAAATCATATGAATCCAACAGTTCTTCAAACAATTGTACAAGCTTGTTTCAGATAAAAACCTAAAGAGTGAATGGTACGGGAGCATATGATTTTCAAAGGAATACTTTCCTACGTCACCACCAGGCATTAACCTTCAGTTGTCATAGCACTAAGAATCAATGAGGAATTTCTTCTCTGGAGGTCCCTACAGACTGAGATGCTTCTGTGGCAGTTGACACCTCTATACAAATGGGCCTGTCTTTAGGGGAAAAAAGCAGGTGTAGATTTCTTTCATAGAAACATTTTTACTATTGGATTGTTATCTCAGTTATCCATCTGTTATTTCCTCTGGAATTTTGCAGCTTATGAGGAGACAGCAACAAATCCCAAAGGATCTATATTGTATAGATTACTCACAGGTACTGTTTATCGCTCCTGGTCTGAGCCAGTTAATTTGAAGTTACTTTAACCTAAACAGATGTTTAGGACTCCATTAACAGTTTATCAAAGTCACTATAGCTCATCCCTGAGCAATGACCTACTTTTCATCATGGGGCAATTCAATCTATCACCTTTCACTTGATGGTTATCTTAAATAATTTATTTTGCCTCATCATGCCATAAGCTCTTTTTTTCAAACCAAACATTGGTGTTGAGCATTAAGGTTGCAGGTTACCTCCTCTACAGCTGTTAGAGATTATTTCTACTCGTGCATCATCATAGAGAAATTTTTCTGAAGTGCTTAATCAAGTATGAAAGATGATACATAATTACATGAACTTTAAAAGGCCTAAGGAATTTCTACGACGTAGGAAAACCAGCATCCTGGAGTGTATTAAGAGATTACTGCACTTTATTTGTACTCACAAAGTCAAAAAGAGCTTAACAGCAGCACTTAGACAACTGATGAGAGACTTGTTCTTGGCTGTTTTTATATTAATCCCTTATTCTTGTTCCAAGGCTGCACTCTTCAGTTTCTTTGACATTGCTGCTGGCCTGTGAATGTGACATTATCCCTGTGCGCTAATATGTAGGTAAATTCTACAGATCCTCTGTCCATGAGCTTCACTCAGAATTTGCAATCACAGAATCAGAAAGTACCTCCAGTTGGAAGGGACCCATAAGAATAATTGAGTCCAACTCCCAGCTCTTTGCAAGACTACCTAGAACGAAACCATATCACCAAGAGTGTAATTCAGGCACTCCTTGAACTCTGACAAGCTTGGTGCCACCTCCCTGGGGAGTCTGTTCCAGCGACCAACAATGCTGTCAGGGAAGAACCTTTTCCTAATGTCCAAATTTGCTTCAACATGTCAGAAAAGTGACAAATTTGGAACACAGCTCACACAGTACAATCACCAGAGAGCTTGGACTCTCAAGAGCTCTGCTTTACCAAGAAAAACAACCCTCTTTAAATGCTTGAGACTCAAAGGGAGCTAGTGCTCCTGGAAGTCTTGTGGCCTGAGCCTGGGAAACACTAACAGTGATATGCACTGGGTGCTATGTTTTTTCATTGTGTTTATTCCATCTCAGTATCCAATATTCCATCATTTTTTTTGCCAAAACCCCCAATTATTAGTATTTCTGACATACTCCTTTCAGAAGCTACTCTCTCCACCCACCTGTGGTATTTCTGTGCATACCACAACTGCAACATGCCATGAATAGTAATATAATGATTAACCACCATTATGATCGCTGAGACTTAGGAGGGGGAAATGCAAGGCATGGAGAGTTTTCTCCCTTAAACACTGCCTGATTTTTACCATAAGGGCAGATTTCTTTCAAAATTCAGGCCGTGCTCTGACACCTTTGTACTTTCCTAACTATCATGCTGTAGTTAAAAGCATTCACATTAATGAAGCTCACTAGTAATAATTACACTACTTGAACAACATAATTTAAAGGGGTAATCTAAATGAATTAAAAGTGACATGCACTGGCTGATGGCCAACACATCAGCACTCTGGTCTCAGGACACTTGCTCTTACATTGCTCCACCACGACTACCTCCCACACTCCTCCCGATTGCCATGTCCTTACCTCGCTGACATAGATCCCTGTGTCCTCCTCATCATCAGTTCTGTAACAGACAGTAAGTCCCAGCTTCTCCTGACTGCTAATGCGGCACAGCTCCACCTCCTGCAAGAGAAGACACAGGATTTGGCCAAGGGTGAAGAAAATTGTGTAGCACAAGGGATAATAGAGGCTCACTTACAGTATATTACATACTCATTTCAGTCCCATCTCATCAACCACTGATTTATAGGATATAAGACAGTCTGGTTAGATATCAATCAACCATCACATGAGTGCCACTCCCTTCTGTCAGCAATCCAAACGAGAAAGCAAAAACACACCCTTCCATTAATAGCAGAATTGCTTCCCTGGCCAGCTTAATGCCAAATCTTCACTGAAGTAGCTGTTAGCTAACAGAAGAATGCTTCAAGGATTCTCCTGTGTTGCTGAACAGCCGCGGCATCCTCCTCGATTGTGACATGATGCAGAAAACACATTTTTAGTGCCAGATGTCCCAGCAGTGACATCTCATAGAAGGTGCAAGTTTTAGGGGCAGATGGTGCAGTGATAACTACTACATACACCCATCCGAGTTAAGCGTCTTTAGGGTTTCACAGGGGAGTCATTAACAAAAACGCAAAGCTTCACTTGGTTTGAACACTGTGAAGCAATTAATTGTAATAAGGCTTGATGAATCCAATAACACAGAGTATTAGCTTGGTTGTAAATGGAAAGCTTTAGTTGATAGATGTATTTAAAGGGAGTCTGCAAGTGACATTCAGAACTTAATAGCTTCTGCTTCTCACGGCTGTGCAAAAAGAAGAGACAAATCCATACTTCAGTTCTCATTCTGTGATACAGAAATTACTCCTCCTCATCCCCAGAGATATCATACAGGTTAACCCATAAGCAGGCACAGGGTGCACAGCAGTGAGGACTCACTACTGAGGTGGGGACCAGGCTGTGGGGACCAGATGTCAAAATACAACTTATAGAAAAAAAATGCAGTTCACAAATGAGTTATCCAAGGAACCATGCATTTTCATTTCACCTGAAAATCTTTCAAAAAATTCACTGCTATGGCTCACTCCCCTTGGTCCCTCACTGGTGTACACTTCCACAAGGGTTCAGTACCTGCATTCACCCTACAAATTTCTCCCTGAAACCCAGAGACTTTTTGTCTTCATGAAGATGATGTAGAGAATACCACAAAACTGGTAGCATTCTCTAGTTTTCCTTAAAAACAGCACCAGTTTTAAATAGGGTGTTAAGATGAGGAATTAGTCCCAAGTACACATGACACATTGAGTTTGCAGGAAGATGGGACCATGTTTTTTTTTAGGGAAAAGGATTGCAGTGCCCTGATTTTGGATCCGGGATTGGCAGTATGTGTATGGAAGGGAGGCCTGTTCAAAAGCCATAATAATTGATGCCTCCAGAGGGAAGGAACACTTGACTAGAACTGTAATATTAGGCAGAAATTACAGTAACAAAATGGCTTCAATTACAGCAACAAGGTATACTTTTAAAGAATAAAGAAGCTTGCAGTTCCTTGGAGGCCTATAAGGAAGCCTAAATACACCATAAAGGACACAGACTGGGACCTTTAAATCAGGGCAAATGAGGAGCTGTGTGCAAGCTGAAATCCATTGACTTTCATTGTCTTGCCAGCACAACCTCAGTCTCCCTATGCTAAGGCTGGACAGAGGCCCTGAGGACCGCTAGGAACATAATTTTTTTGGTTGGGAATGACCTTGAAATTCTTGTGGATGCTTTGTCTCAAAATGTGATTACAAAGCTGTATGAATGGCTCAGGCTGCAAACAAATTGAATCCTTTAAGTGTTCAGGCTCAAACAGCAGAATAATTTAACCATTTAGGGCAAAAAAATGAGGATGATCATAGAAGGTCCATTCTGGGAGTTCAAGACATTTGCTAAAAATGTCTCTGGGAATGAGCTGATGACAAATATGAGTGACCAATACTCTCTGATTGGGATGCACCAGCCCTTCATTTTTCCACCCAGTAATAGAGTTTAGATCCATGTACTTGGTATTTTTGGACTACCTCTTTCCTAAATAACTGTACAGGGATTAGTCTGATGAGAGCACGTGGCTGTGGCCATTTAGAAGCTGTAGACACCTATGACTGAGATACCAGTCCTTAGCTTAAAAGATTCAAAAAACACATCATGCTTTTCAGTCTACACACAAGTACATACTCAAGTAGGAACTTCAGTCTAAGGGAGAAGCTGTATAAGGTCTCTTGCTTTGCACTGGATGCCATTCTGGATGTCTGCCTTTTCCCACTGCACACCTGCAAGACTAATCTCATAGCATCTTCCTTTTGACAGCAAGTGTGATATATTCTGGTCACATTCAAACAAGTCAGGGGTGACAGAACATCTTTGTAAAACTTAAAAACACTTCACAAATATTAAATAATCTTTCAAGCCAAATCTTTATGCAGCTAGTACATATGAAACGACTGCAATGGAAGGGCAAAACCGAGATACTAAGAACCTGGATCATCATGGTCAGATACGTTTGACATTGCATTTTGTGACAGATGTTTTTCGTGTGGTGGCTTCTTTCCCAGTTGGTATTTAACAGGAGAAACAATGAATTTGGCAGCAATAATGAATTTGCAAAAATGTGATTTCTGTGTCTGAAATTCCTTTAGATGCATACACATATGCATGCATATGCACACACACACACACACACACAGTTCCTTCCTCTTTAGGTTTTGTGTGCGCACATGTAGGGACTGAACTGACAGCATTCAAAGATCATCATTGAAAAAAAGTCTTTGAGAAACATTATTTGAAGATTCATGAAGTGTACTGACAGACAGATGGAGGAAGGAGAG
>VZRI01012866.1:96930-300032 GCA_013397515.1 Upupa epops
GAGAGAGGAGAGAGGAGAGAGGAGAGAGGAGAGAGGAGAGAGGAGAAGCACTCTAGGGGCAGCTGCTTCTCAATAAGAAGAGTATCCTGCTGCCAAATGACAGGAATCAATGCCAAATTGCTAAATCTTTGACTTGTTGCTTCTTTTCTCTCTGTGGACAGAACAATAATGTGGTGCACTGCCGTGGTGATACCATACTTTAAAGTGTTTTGCCATGAATTATTTGGATAAAAGACAGCCATGGAAATTAGAAAAAGGACTATCCTGTCTTGAAAGACTAGGATACAAATTTCCAAGGTATCTGACTTCTTCAGAGACAGAAAAAGACAGTGAAGAGGTGCAAGCCATGCTCCTGGACTGAAAACTGGTTATACTGGTCATCCTTTAAAGTGATGGAGTATAGGCTGTAGCCTCTGGCTCCCAGTTATAGGCTGTCATTCACTTCAGTGATGGAAAACCAGTTTACAGGCTGTCAGCCTCAGGAGACATAAGACCAAACAAGGAGCTGTCACCTCTCTGTGGAGGGAAGGTTAAGTTATTACTGTTATTTCTCTCAAGTGGTGGAGAAGTAGATTACAAATGTCATCAGCTTGGCTGTTGTCTTTCTAGAATTGCTGAAAAGAGATTAAGGGATATGAAAAGAGACCTTGTAAAAGTTCACATCACTTTACAGTTATAGTGGATCATTCTACTAAAATCTGGATTATGAAGAGCAAAGCTGATGGTTTGTTAGAGAACAGAACACTCCAGTGACCAGACATGAATGAAAGTTATTCACTGTGCTGGAATAACTATATTCATGGAAAGCTCATCTGCCCTATTTTCCTTTGCTGACCACTCTGCCAATGGTGTCTGCCAAGCCATGCATGCCTCTGAAATCTTCCCCCACTTTCTGTCAGGAGCAACTGCTTGCTGTTCACACTGTTCAATCCACTTATAGTGCAGCTGTGATTTGCACCTGCCTCTTCATTGCCTGTCAGCATCTTATACTTCCTTTCAAAGAAGCCCAACCTGGTACATCTCTATGCACCAACACAATCTTTTAGTCTTCATCTTCACAGCCATTCTCAGTTTACTCTTTTCCTAAGCCATATTTCACCCATATTCAGAGACAGCAACCTCACTCAACCTTTTTTCTCATTTCCCCTCAAAACACTTCCACTGTCAGTAAGTCTCTAGCCTCTGCATCACCTTCTTTTTACTCTCACCTTCTAGCCCATCCTGTTATCTCACCCATAGAAATCTGTAAAGAAATTACTGCCTGATAAGCAGGAATTCCCATCGGATCGCTTCACTATGTTTGAAGCATGCATACAGATGGGCACTACCAAAATAACCCATTATTACTGCCAGTTTGGTCTCCTTCCTCTCTGTCATCCTCCGATCCTTGATTTGCCTTATATTCTCACACTTTGGTGCAAGGAAAAGAAAATTTTGTATGGGTGTGAAACAAGACTAGCTCTACCAGCTCAATAAAATTAGTTGTGATGAACATCAAGCTACCTTCTTCCTTAGTCAGGAGCCTCTCACAGCTTGTACAAGAAATTCCACTGTTTGGAGGCAACTGTGTGGCTTTGAAACTCAGAATAAAATTGTGATCTGATGTTTTCCTTGTCCAGGAACTGATGGGAATTAAGAGGGCTCAGGGGATCCCTGCTTATTTTTGTGATAATATTATTTCTGTTGAATTTTACCTACTATATTCATAGAATTAATGAAGAGTTGGAATACTTTCCATGAAACTGTAATCATTGGCCTGCTCTAGTGCAATGGAGTTTTATGGTGAAGAACACTGCCCCAGCTCTGAAGAGTTTAGAATCCAACTGCTCAACACTATATTGTTTCCTCTCCTACATTAATTTTTCATTTTGTCCACTCATGACAACGAAATGCAGTAAGCCTATATTCTGCAGACCGGCATATCTAACAAAAGTTAATCAATTATTGAACATTACACTGTAGTACCAAAAAGGTAAACTCTGGCCTTGGCTGCCTCATGCTAAACATGATGTTGTAGGACTGAGAATCTCCTGAGACTACTATACTGACAAGGAAACGTGCCAATTCCCTTTCCAGTCTATTTGTGTATGGAAACATTCCGACCCATTTTCAAAATTGAATCCTTAAAAAGAGGTTGCAATCACAAATGACAGAGGATTAACTTACTGGTTGCAACATCCAAAAATACACATTTTCTGAAAAAAAACAACATTAGATGTCATTTAGATTACTGGGCATATGTTTGAGATTCTTCCCTGGGTGATGCTTTACAGTGAGGAAGGAAAATTTCGCTACCTTCTCAAATTCATAACAACTTGGGAAAAAAGTTAGTAAGATTTGGCCTCATAAAGATATTTCTAGTAGGTTCCCAGGCACTTTCNTTCCTCTTTAGGTTTTGTGTGCGCACATGTAGGGACTGAACTGACAGCATTCAAAGATCATCATTGAAAAAAAGTCTTTGAGAAACATTATTTGAAGATTCATGAAGTGTACTGACAGACAGATGGAGGAAGGAGAGNAAAAGTTAGTAAGATTTGGCCTCATAAAGATATTTCTAGTAGGTTCCCAGGCACTTTCTGTCTTAAAGTCCCTATTCCCTGTTCAGTTTAACTGCTTGGTTGCAGTCACCTCATGTAACTTTTTTGAGCAATGCAAACACAACCAGAGGACATAAAAGAATAAATTATTACAGCCTGATTGAAAGGTACTGTAGAAATATTACAAATACTCTACATCCTTCCAATATTCCCTATCTGCTTTTATAGCAATTGTTGCACACAACTAAAAGGACCAAAAGAGACTATCACAAGCATAATAGCTATTGAGTTCCCTTCACCAGTACAGTATATCAGAGTAATGGGTCCCATGAACTCTGTAACACCATTAGAAGGGACGGGATGGAATCAAAACGCAACAGTATTTTTCCTATATGGATGGTGTGTGACCATTTTGGTTAACATTTAAGTCTTCATTACAATGAGAAAATTATCTCCCTGTTGAGACACAGTAAGGTACTAAATTAGTTTTAATTAGTGTTAATCTCTAGTGCAACAGAACTCGTGATTTGTCATTTAGGGTTTGCATTTTTGTGACGTAGCACGACAGAGGATTCTAAACATGATCAAATATTTTAATTTCTTAGCATCAACTTGCATCTAATATGCCCATTTTAATCTACATTATTTTCAGAAGAAAACAAAGTCAGCTTTTCATGCTGTTTAGATATAGGTATAATCCAGCCTGTAAAACCAAAACACTGTTCTTTCTTCTGTCTCCCCTTTGAACAGGGGAAACAAACATACAGAAAGAAGTTGCTTTTCTATTTGCAAGTATGAGATCACCATGTTTTAAAGTAGGAGCCAACTCAACATTACACATATAGCTTTCAAAAAATTATGGCACCACAGAGTACTTGAGATAGATTCTTTCTGATAGTTTGGAAAACTCCTTGTATGGTGAAACAAACAATGCAATTCTATGCTTTATCTTGAAATGAATTGAAAAGCTGTATCTTGGCTCAAGCCTGGAAGATGGCTGACAAATTCCATCTGCAAAGCCCTCAGAAATGTAATGTGTTTTAAGTTAACAAATTCAGTTATTCAGCAGTCTATGGATGTCTCTCTGGATTCAGTAACTTTTCTGCACCATAGGATGATTATCACCAGCTCTTGGATCAAAACCAGATCACAAATAGTTGCTGGTGACTACTAATGCAACATCAAGAAAGCAAATACAAAAATTTTTAAAAATGCTGTCATAACAGCCATAAAGCATGATTCAGTTGTTACCAGTTAGTGAATTAGTGTTTGCCACTATATAAGTCACCATACGCACACTCAGAAACAACCTCGGTTATGAGCTCTCTTTCCCTTTATAGACCTTTATTAGGGAGAATCCCAAACTTTGACCCCATTCAAGTTGTAGCTGGAATAGAGAAGGCAAATGCCAAAATAATCTCAAATTATCTGGCAGATTTTATTATTATTACACCCTTGTTTTCCTCAGTTTCTTTTATAAGCAGTTGTAAAGCAGTATCTTTGTGGCAGGCTAGCTTCAGTGTTGTAGCCTCGACTACACTTTTGGAAGAAATAAGGCCTATTGAATACAGTGAGTGAACCTAATACCTGACAACCCAAGGTGGAGGACCATAGTATTTATCATAAAATTTAAGAGAAAGAAACTCCACAAAACAATAAAGCAAAGTAAGAAAAGAGCTGTTAATTTTCTTTTTCTTTTTGACCTGTAGTAATAGCTGAGAAGCTGTTTTTATGTTCACCTTACTAATGGTTTAATTGACAGAATGATTAACTGAATGAGTGAAGCACAAAAGGGCAAGAACTAAGTGCTTACAGAATAGTTCAATGAAGAATTAACTGAGGAAGTACATTNGGTTGCAACATCCAAAAATACACATTTTCTGAAAAAAAAACAACATTAGATGTCATTTAGATTACTGGGCATATGTTTGAGATTCTTCCCTGGGTGATGCTTTACAGTGAGGAAGGAAAATTTCGCTACCTTCTCAAATTCATAACAACTTGGGAAAAAAGTTAGTAAGATTTGGCCTCATAAAGATATTTCTAGTAGGTTCCCAGGCACTTTCTGTCTTAAAGTCCCTATTCCCTGTTCAGTTTAACTGCTTGGTTGCAGTCACCTCATGTAACTTTTTTGAGCAATGCAAACACAACCAGAGGACATAAAAGAATAAATTATTACAGCCTGATTGAAAGGTACTGTAGAAATATTACAAATACTCTACATCCTTCCAATATTCCCTATCTGCTTTTATAGCAATTGTTGCACACAACTAAAAGGACCAAAAGAGACTATCACAAGCGTAATAGCTATTGAGTTCCCTTCACCAGTACAGTATATCAGAGTAATGGGTCCCATGAACTCTGTAACACCATTAGAAGGGACGGGATGGAATCAAAACGCAACAGTATTTTTCCTATATGGATGGTGTGTGACCATTTTGGTTAACATTTAAGTCTTCATTACAATGAGAAAATTATCTCCCTGTTGAGACACAGTAAGGTACTAAATTAGTTTTAATTAGTGTTAATCTCTAGTGCAACAGAACTCGTGATTTGTCATTTAGGGTTTGCATTTTTGTGACGTAGCACGACAGAGGATTCTAAACATGATCAAATATTTTAATTTCTTAGCATCAACTTGCATCTAATATGCCCATTTTAATCTACATTATTTTCAGAAGAAAACAAAGTCAGCTTTTCATGCTGTTTAGATATAGGTATAATCCAGCCTGTAAAACCAAAACACTGTTCTTTCTTCTGTCTCCCCTTTGAACAGGGGAAACAAACATACAGAAAGAAGTTGCTTTTCTATTTGCAAGTATGAGATCACCATGTTTTAAAGTAGGAGCCAACTCAACATTACACATATAGCTTTCAAAAAATTATGGCACCACAGAGTACTTGAGATAGATTCTTTCTGATAGTTTGGAAAACTCCTTGTATGGTGAAACAAACAATGCAATTCTATGCTTTATCATGAAATGAATTGAAAAGCTGTATCTTGGCTCAAGCCTGGAAGATGGCTGACAAATTCCATCTGCAAAGCCCTCAGAAATGTAATGTGTTTTAAGTTAACAAATTCAGTTATTCAGCAGTCTATGGATGTCTCTCTGGATTCAGTAACTTTTCTGCACCATAGGATGATTATCACCAGCTCTTGGATCAAAACCAGATCACAAATAGTTGCTGGTGACTACTAATGCAACATCAAGAAAGCAAATACAAAAATTTTTAAAAATGCTGTCATAACAGCCATAAAGCATGATTCAGTTGTTACCAGTTAGTGAATTAGTGTTTGCCACTATATAAGTCACCATACGCACACTCAGAAACAACCTCGGTTATGAGCTCTCTTTCCCTTTATAGACCTTTATTAGGGAGAATCCCAAACTTTGACCCCATTCAAGTTGTAGCTGGAATAGAGAAGGCAAATGCCAAAATAATCTCAAATTATCTGGCAGATTTTATTATTATTACACCCTTGTTTTCCTCAGTTTCTTTTATAAGCAGTTGTAAAGCAGTATCTTTGTGGCAGGCTAGCTTCAGTGTTGTAGCCTCGACTACACTTTTGGAAGAAATAAGGCCTATTGAATACAGTGAGTGAACCTAATACCTGACAACCCAAGGTGGAGGACCATAGTATTTATCATAAAATTTAAGAGAAAGAAACTCCACAAAACAATAAAGCAAAGTAAGAAAAGAGCTGTTAATTTTCTTTTTCTTTTTGACCTGTAGTAATAGCTGAGAAGCTGTTTTTATGTTCACCTTACTAATGGTTTAATTGACAGAATGATTAACTGAATGAGTGAAGCACAAAAGGGCAAGAACTAAGTGCTTACAGAATAGTTCAATGAAGAATTAACTGAGGAAGTACATTAGAGTCTGACATGTTTTAATAAACTGGCTGTAGAGAAAAAAAAACCCTCATCCATCTGAGCTAGTGCCACTCTTCTGAAACATAAAACAGAAGTGCACACATTAAAATGAATATTCACTCTTCAGTATCATCTTATTTCTGCATCTACACTAACCTCTGGTTGGTACGAATAGCAGAATTTTTTTTGCTCTTCTCATTTTTTCTTAGGGTTACTATAAGAAGATTCATTAGCTTCTTGTGAATGGTTTCTGTAAACTATGGAAACCAATTGAAGCTCACTCAACTTCATCACTGTGTTTAGTAATCCCAGGTTTCCAATTCATATCACTGGTGGTGACATAAACACCTGGATTGTTATCAGGCAGAGCTCCAAACAGCATCTCACTAATCACATGAACTCTTCCTCCATATGACTGGAAGGCTATAACTTTTCTGGACTACCAAATCAATGGTCATTTACATTGTTACCTTCCATAATACTTAATCTTCATAATGCCTCACACTTGTCATGAATAGCAAGTAATTCTGCTCTTGAAATGAAAATAAACAATACAAACAGAACCAGCATGATCCCTTCATTCTTCTTACAGGAGCTGTTCAATCTAATGAAGTCCTAGGAGGGTGGAGAGCTAGCAGTGGAGCCACTAAAAATAACAACTCATCTCCAATTCAGAAAAGATGAGAATGGCATTACACGTTACATAAAGGCATACATTGCAAATGAGCGTGGGTGTAAAACAGGAAACAATTGCCTGGGTTTGCAATAAAAAAGCATCATCAGCAGAATAGATGGGGTTCTTTAGACTTCCTTTTATAACACCATTTACTCTAGCTCTGAATTTGAACCATGTAGTAAGAGTTGCGACTGTCACATACAAATGATCAGGGTATGTGCAATGCAATATTAAACACTTAAAGCCAATGCTTGGTGTTTCAAATAAGTATCACATTTCACCTCACCTAAATCATGTTTCCAACTCCTTTAACTAGGCTTTCTTAGCAGTTATGTCTCCAACAATGACCAGAAGTACTTTGAGGAAGCTCAGTAAAATGATGTGTAAATCCTTGCATCAGTAAAAGTCACCATACTGCTCTATTTTAAATATGACAATTACTTTTTTCCTGTGGGCTACCTATCTTGGTTAAGGCTAAGAATATGCGGTTGCCTTCAACGTACACTTATGAAAGTAATTTAATTTAAGGGTTGATATTTTGTTTTCAGGTTCGGGGTGGGTTTTAAATATTTAATTCACTTCCATGTGTATCTGTGTGTGCAGTGGGGGAGCAGTATGTGTGCATAAGTTTATATATGAGTACAGAGATACAGGAAGTATGCATTATACCTGTGTGGAGGTGTGTGCAAGACAGGTCACTATCACCACGGAGAGGCTTCCCTGACAATCACCAAACAATTCACTTAAAAGCATGACTGCAACTTGTGAAAGCACAGTGATAGAATGTATGTACAGTTATAATGAGAAAGAAAGAGTGTCAGAAATCCCACAGTTCCCAGAACCAGAGCAGTGACATTTACAGCCATCTCTGGACCTTTTAATGACAAACTCTGTAGAAGACCAACTATTTAGTAATGAATGCAAAAGGTGAAATGGCAAAAGGAAATGAGGACTTTCCACTTTGCAAGGAAAGCTCCTCCATCGTAAGATAGAGCAGTCAAACAAAAAACCCCTCTCTGACTTGACTTCCACAAAATTTGCATCTTTAGGGCAGCTGCTGCAAAGAAACAGCTCACAGGAAAGGCTATATAAAAGAGATGCCTATCACTGCAGCTTTCTTACATGTACCAATTAAAAGCCATCAAAAATTCCTGGGATTCTGGGACTGTCAGACTGAAAGGAAAGTAATACCACAGGCAAACAAAGCCTCTGTAGACCTGAGAACTATCCTATCCCCAGCAAGAGGTCCTCCCTCTTGTCAAAAGGATTTTCCAGGAAATACCGTAATGTCTATGCAACACAGGTAAATTCTGGGCTATGCAGCAGAAGTATTCAGCATGAAACAAAGTGCAGGGAAACTCTCTTCCACTTTCCAGCTCATTGCAGAGTCCCACTGCATTCTCTTCATATGAATACACTTGTAGTTAAACATCTGTAGTGGATTTAATTCCAAACACTGACCACATCCACCAGAAAAAGAATCCTTCCATTGGAAAAGCAGAGCTCCTAACTCCTCTGTTATCTTCACCATGGAACATAACAATAGTTGCAGGACTGTAGCAAAGTATAGTCCAGTTTTAGAATCCATTCTGTAAATACCTATGGACACTTACTACAGTTCAAGATTTACCTTTTAAAGCAACTGCCATTCTCAGGTTGTGAAAATAACCTAATGAAATAAGGTCCTTTTTTTTTTGCCACCAACATTCCTGGTATGTCCACTTATGCAGATTTTATATAGACAAGCACATCTACAATGTACTTGTGGGCTATTTGGATGGAAATAGAAAAGCTATGGAGCAAGACAGAGCCAGCGTAGATGTAAACAGGTTGGAAATGCAGGCAGCTGTGCTATTACAAATAAAATTGCATTCCCCACTGCCTTCTCACTTATCAGTTTTGACAGAACACTGTCCCATCTTCTCATAAACAGCATCGAAAAGGACAAATCACTTTGGTGTCAGATTTTACAGAATGGATTTGATTGTAGCTTACCACAAAGAAGCAGAGGGTTATCTCCATTCCGCATGATCTGGGAAAAACAATGCTTTTGGGGCTTGACCTTGTAGGGTAGTCTCATTTAATCCTAATTTTTTTAAAGTCTGATTTAGTTTTAAGAATCTCTGACACAAGACTTGTTTACACCAAAGCAGAAAGGAAAAATACCAGCATTTATGAAATGCATAATCCAAAAGAAAATACAGTGAAGAATGAGAAATATTTAAAAGCCAAGTCACTTTGCAACTGATCCCTGCTACAATTATAGACACACATTGCTTTGTGTCCAGACAAAGAATGCACCAGGAAAGCAGGATGCTGCAGACAATGATACCAATGTTAAAAAGCAAGCGAGAAAAAAGAAAAAAACTAGTAGCAAAAAAATACCGCTCCAGAATTAATATACTGACCTATAGGCACCCATTAATAAAACATAGTCTTGCAACTGTGGAAGAAGAATTTGACTCTATAGATGATGAATCCTTTGATATTAAAGCTCCATTGGATATGGGAATTCACTCTCTCCCTGCAGCTCTGGAGAGAAGACTGTTGGTGAACATTACTCTTCTGTGTACAAAATCAAACAATGGCATAAGTGGAAGCATGGCAAGCCTACCAGTCCACATTCAGTAGTGTGATGTGTGATGATCAGTAACAGTTGGATGTCTGTAAGTGTGAGGAGGGAGACACCCAAGCGTCAGCTGAGACTCCCCACGGGTGAAGATACAGCAGATACTAGTTGAGGAGCAGATGGGGGGAATGGCTTGGAGCTGGACTATGAATGTGAGAAAGTTTTGATCACTGCACTATGAGCAAATTTAGCACTGCAGTAGGAGGAAGAGTCTAAGCATATGGGAATGAGAAAAACACAACTTTTAATTCTACAGGCCTTGTAGGCTTTTTGTGGCTTTTCTGATCTACTTTTTAAGAGTGTTGCAAGCCTTGAGCTTAAAAAAACATGGTGGACTTTACAGTGAGTAAATGAGTACCTCATAAAGAAGTTGAAAGGAAGGGGGGAAACCATCCTTTACAGATTACAGGCTTCCTGGCTGCAAAAAGCTCAATGGCTGACAGTATATCCTCCAGGAACTGACAAAGATCTACTCAAACCTGAGTTTTCCCCCATAGCTAGCATGCATAATACCAAGTCCTCAGATCCCTGTTAAGCAGATAAATAAAATAAACAAAGCTTATGAAAAGAATTAAATATAAAGTATCCTAAATGCTGTTAAACATTTTTTTTCCTCCTCTGTTGTCAGGATGATCACACTTGTGGGAAAGTAAAATGTCCTCAGCATACTCTGTTATTTCAAAAAAGCAATGGTGTTGCTTTTCTCCATAATTCTTCCACCTCTATATTAATTCTCCTTATTTCTGTTCTCTCTCCATGGTGTGGTATGAATGCTAATTTAATAAAAGTACTTAAGTATAAACATATATTTTCCTATGTTAATATGCACATACGGTTTTATGTGCTTGAAATCCTTCTAGTATGCCATCCCTGGAAGCAGCATAAACATGGTACTCAAGGACATGGTTTAGCAGTATACTTGGTAGCATTAGTTTAATGATTGGACTTGATTATTTTAAAGGTGTTTTTTTAATCATAACAATTCTGTGATTCTATGTTCTGCACTTTAGAAAACGATGTATTCTTGGTTTCTGAGCAGACAAATCCACGATGAACAACTTACACATATAGTATTTCTCAATAGTCAGCTTTGGTCTTCACGTTCTGCCTTTCATGCAATGTAAGTGTGGAGTTGCAAGGATATGAGAAGAGTTTAAAGTATAATTAATTAGCTGATGATATGCAAAGTTGAGCTTCCTTTTCACTAATCTTAGATTTCACATTCTTACTTCTCATAGAACAGAGTAGATGGGAATAGCACACACAGGTGAACCTTATGTTAAAATGAGAAGTAGACAGAGTAATAACTATTCCATTGTGCAATGTGAGCGACAACTGTCACATTGGTTCACAAAGGAGTCCTTTGCTTTTGGACAGTTTTGACAAAATGTAAAAGAGAGGTATTATTATAGGTATTTGAAGCTTCTCATATGGAAAAATAAGAAATACAGCTAAAGAATCACTGTATCTGAGATATCTGAGCCATCTAAGAATCTGAGCCATTTAAGGGATGTATGGGAGAAGCCTCTCAAACTTTACCAATTTATTTTTGTGTGTGCATGTATGAGCTTTCCAGAATTTGTTCCCCAATCTGTTTTCCAAACAAAATAGCTTCAACCTAAGATGTTACAATGAACCTTCTCTTGGTTATCAGGTAGGAATAAGCATTCCACATGTAGTTAGAAGTCCATTAACTAATTGGGGGACCAGAGCACATTTTCTCTGAGAGGAGGGTAGGAGAACTGCACTTTGTTAAACTTTGGAAGAGAAAGATATTCTTAACGAGATCATATTGCTTCCTTCAAGTACGAGATGCAAAGGTCCAGAGAAGTCAGAATCAGTCCCTAGAAGAGCATTATGATAGCTGCATGAGACAATAAATATGAGTTGCTTCTTAGGAAGTTCTGATTAGATATTTAGGGAAATGCTTTTCTCCATGAGGGTAGTATAACAGTGTAAGAGTTTTCCAGAAATAATGTAGACCAGGTACTATAAGACATACACAGATGCACAGATCATTAGGGCTTGGAAGGATCTCCAAGGGTCAAGTCCAACCTCCCCACTCAAGCATGATCATAGAACCTAATACAGGGTACAGAGAACTGCATCTAGATGGGTCTTAAAAGTCTCCAGACAAGTAGACTCCACAACCTCCCTGGGCAGCCTGTTCCAATGCTCAGCAACCCTCAGTAGTTTTTCCTCACATTGAGATGGAACTTCCTGTGCCCCAATTTACACCCATCACCCCTTGTCCTATCACAGGGTATAAGTGAAAAGAGATTGTTTCTTTCTTCTTGATATCCACTCTTCATGACATAATCACATACAGTGTCTCGTCATAATCTTCTCTCCAAACTGAAAAGTCCCAGACCTCTCAATCTCTCCTCGTAAGACAAGTGCTCCAGTTCCCTAATCATCCTCATGGCCCTCCATTATACTCTCTCAATCAAATTTCTGTCTCTCTTGAACTGGGAAGCCCATAACTGGACACAATATTCCAGATATGGCCTCACAAGGGCAAAATAAAGGGGAAGGAGAAGCTCCCTTGATCTGCGGGACACACTCTTCTTGATCCATTCCAAGATTCCACTGGCCTTCTTGGCCACAAAAGCACATTGAAGTTTCATAGAGTACCTATTGTCCACAAGAACTCTGAGGTCCTTTTCCATAGAAGTGCTCTCCAGTAGGTTGTCCACCAACCTGTATTGATGATAGCCCTTCACTGGTGAAGGATTCTGCACTTATTCTTACTAAACCTCATTAAATTCCAATTTGTCCAACACACCAGTCTGTCCCAATCTTCCTGAATGGCTGCATAGCCATCAAGTGAGTCAGCCAGACCACCCAGCTTAGTGTTATCAGCAAACTTGCTGAGGAGACACTCTATCCCATCATCAAGGTCATTAATGAAGGCATTATACAAAATGGGATCCAGCATTCCTGGGGAACACCACTGATTACAGGTCTCCAGCTAGACTCCACACCATTAATCACTACTCTTTAGACTCTGTTATATAGCCAATTTTTAACCCAAGTCACAGTCTGTTCTTCTATCCCACACTTCCTAAGTTCATTCACAAGGATATTATGGGGGACTGTGTCAAAGGCCTTACCAAAATCAAGGTAGACCACATCCACTGGTCTCACAGCATCTACACATTTGGTCACAATGTCAATGTCATAGAAGGCTATCAGATTAGTCAAACATGATTTCCCCTTGGTAAATTCATGCTGACTACTTCTGGTTACCTTCTTGTCCACCATATTCTTAGAGATGACCTTCAGAATAAACTGCTCCATCATTGTTTCAGGGATAGAGATGAGGCTGACTGGTCTGTAGTTGCCCGGACCTTCCTTTTTACTCTTTTTGAAGCTGGAGGGACATTGGCTTTCCCCCTGTCCTCAGGTACCTCTCCTCTTAACCACAATCTCTCAAAAATAATGGGGAGTGGAAGAGCAACAACATCAGCCAGTGCTCTCAACAATCTTGTGTACACCTCATCAGGACCTGTAGACTAATGAATATTCAACTTTTGTAATTGATCATTGACCCAGTTCTCATTCACTATTGGAATATCTTCCCTCTTACACTCCTGTGAGTGAGGGCCAGCCAAGGGACCAACGCCCCGTGGCCAAGAGGCCCAGCCACCCCACAGGGCTCTGGGAGAAGATAAAGGAAAGAGCCAACAGAAAGTAAGAGAGAAAAAGCTCCCCAGCAAAGAACGCCCTTGCACTCCCCCTCTAAATGAGTCACAAACTCATGAAGTCACAATCCCCTTTGGAAACCCTCAGGTCTGAGCCACCTCCATGGAGCTNTGGAAGAGCAACAACATCAGCCAGTGCTCTCAACAATCTTGTGTACACCTCATCAGAACCTGTAGACTAATGAATATTCAACTTTTGTAATTGATCATTGACCCAGTTCTCATTCACTATTGGAATATCTTCCCTCTTACACTCCTGTGAGTGAGGGCCAGCCAAGGGACCAACGCCCCGTGGCCAAGAGGCTACAATAGCAAACCCTTTTTTCCCCCTAACCTAGAACACGCATATATGCTGCAGCTCTTTCTAAACATGTTTTCCAACTCTTCTAAGTTGATTAAAGAACCTCTTCACAGCCTTTTTCTAGTCAAGAAACCTTAGACAAAGTCCAAAGGTTTATGGGTTGTCACAGTTGCAGTTCAAATCAGCCGAGAATCACTTGGCTTAATTATCTTTCACACTTTACAATAAATGTAACCTATTGCAGGTAAAATAATACTTTCTTTTTGCTGTATTTCAAAATGTTACTGCCAAGCACTTGGCATTGTAAACATAATCATGCTGCCTGCCTGCTTGGGGCCTGAAATGTGTCAGAAGATTTATCTGCCTCATCAGCACTTTCTAAACACCCAGGCAGCCAATCGAAATGGGGAAGCATAACAGATGTGCCAACATCTGCTGCACTGAGCATTTATCTGGACAGCAGAACATGTAGCTGTAGATTCAAACTCCTAACCCGTTACAATTCTACACATCTGGACAGCTTTGATCTACAACCATGTGAAAGTTCTTTTCTAATATTAATTAAAATCAAGTTGAAAATGTAATTTTTCCATTTTAGACAGCTATGAGAAATATACCTCCTTGTAATTCAGTTTATGCATTTCAGGCACAGCAAAGGCAAAATACTATGCAGAAGCTAAATTTCAAGTTGAGCTCTTATAAAATTAGAAATTCTTAGAAAGCACTGAGCTAAAATTCCACCCCATCCGTGGTCGTTTGCTATAAGATACATATGTATTACAATACTTGTAGTTAAAATACGTAAATTTTAATTACATACCTGTCCCTAAATCTAGCATATAAAATGACAGGCAATGACTTTTAAAATAAAGGTCTATGAGCACCATACCCATGCTGACTTTCAGCTGTTCAAACTTCTGTTGCACATGGAAACATCCTCCACCCCCAAACACATACTAGTATAGGTTGATGAAATACAAAGCAATCATCATCTGCTTTTTTGAACGCACAATACAGTTTCACCTGTATTCCTGCTCACCAAGCCATGCCCTCCAGGAATGACTATCTCATTCTCTTTGAAGAGATGTCTCATTAAACAAAAAAGCAAACTTCCAGAGAAAAGACCTCTCCTGCTTTTTTGATTTTTCCTCTGAAGGCCCAGCATGCATAATACTGAAAGCTTGTTTAAAGTCCATTTTCTTGTAAAAGGTTGCCTCTTGTTAGGGGGATTCACCAATTGCTTCCTGGGCTCTTGAATTTCAGGAAGCTTTAAAATAGTGACAATATAATAAGCTGTTTAGCATGACCTGTGTTATTTTTAAAAGAATATGTAAAATAAAAGATGTTCACCAACATTTTGTCTGCGTGGCTAGATTCCACGTCTACAAGACTAACTAAACAAACTTTCAAGCAGAAGGCATTTGAAAAACAGCATTAATAAAACCCTTGGAAACTTGTTCACTGTAATGCATATATGGAAGTATGTGCTATAAAAACTGTCTTAACAAAGAATTTCTTCAAAACAAAAGATTTATAGTCCACATGTTTCCATAAATGTGGAGATATCTCCAGCACATTCCTATTCCTTTGCTGAGCGAAAACCTCATACCATATGTTGCAATGTTGCCCAGCAATAAAGTGCTATTGAACTAAGCTCACTTGTCTTCATTTTCCTGGGAAAACAGCAGCTCTGACAATAATGAAGAATTTTTATTATCTTTGAGGTGAAGCGAGGAGTAACCCTGTGTTTGTTTAATGAAATTATGAAACAAAATGAGTATCACTGACTTACATATTTCCCCCCAGTTATGGCACACAATAAATGACCATAACTTCAATAGATTTGCCTTATGTCAGTTTTGTGAATTTTTCTCAACACTCACTCATGATCTTCTGCAGTTGTGGACACAATTCAGATCACTAAATTGGGATATTCATTACTTAAGGGAGGTGAGATGACAGCAAATTCATCTTTGAATGTCAGAATGTTGTGATGACATACAGCAACACACACAATTAACAAACAACTGTTGCAGAAGCTATCCTGGCATCCTCTTCCATCTAAACGATTCAATGACTAGCAAGGAGATGCATTACAAGTAAAGGCTCCTGGGTTTTACTGCCAGTTCTGTCACTGACTGGTTTGGCAAGTCACTCAATATGACTGTCCTTAGTTAACCTCATGGTGAATTTCTGCCACAACACAGGACACAGCAACACTGAACAACTTCAGTGGAATGGTGTTAAGCTTGAATAATTCATACACAAATAGTTACTTCAATTCTTAAAAGACAGATAAAAACGCAAAAGGAAAGGACTGCTCCTTTTACCATTTTGCCCATTTATAGTTGGTAATGATTAGGAATGAAATTACACATTTATTATTGTCTCCATGCAAATTATGCCAAATTAAATACCCAGGCATTTTAAAAATAAAATTGCAGTGAAATACAAACCTAGTGCTGCAGTATGCTGCATCCTAAAAGTCTTCTTTTAATTATTACACAGTGTTAAAGAATTACAGCAAAAATAAAAATTCCAGTGCCAGTCTCCATTTTAACTGTGACCTTTTCAATTTTTAGTCTGTATTGACAGTCAGCTGGATCACAGGCCAGGTGTTAGCAGCTCAGAACTACTTTTGAGTTAAAAGAAAAAAAAATGTTAGGGAAGGCCTTATCATCAGTGTTTTCTCAGGTCCAACTGAAACAACTCTAGTAATCTATTTACTTGTCCAGGAAATTTCCTCACAATCTATTCAATTAATAGCTTTAAAATACAGACTTTCTTTTTTATCTGGATTTTAATGATATGACAGGTAGGAATGGAAAACCCAAACACTGCAAGACCCCAGAAAGAGTATCCTAAGTTGACCACAGATCACAGGCACACACATACCTGTTTATCTCCTTCGTGATACCTTTAAACTGCAGATACTATATAATATCAAGAATTGCCACAAGAAATCAGAATACTATTGTTAGTAAAATGTCTCTATACCATGGGGCATCTGTAATTCAGTCATTACCTCTAGGCAGTAATGATCAGATTGTCTGAAAATAAACATAATACAGAAGATCCAGTTCAGCTAAGCCCACTCTGAGCTGTCACATCAGTCCCCCTACCACAAAAGCTGCAGCATAACATAAGGCATGTGTTATAAAGTGACTGCTTTTCCATTGAAAGTCTACACCACACCTACCAGCAAACCTCTTCATATCCTACTTATCACTCCAGTCAGGTCTGATGACAATAGAAATACACAATCTCACCCATCATTTCAGCTTTTCTACACTGTAACATCCATGTCTCTATTAGGATCCTCATTATTTGATGCTTTCTTTTATAAATTAAACACAGCAACTGTTGAATTTAAAAACTGCCTTTTATTCACTAAACAGTATCTTTTGACTCAGCTTTTAAGTAGTTAGGAAAAAAAGAATCCAATAGCACTAAGCAATACAGACAAAACAATTAGAACCTGATAGCACGTCACAGAGGAACTACAGTAATTCTGCCCCCTCGTACCATTGTCATCTTACCTGAACATGGCCTGAACTTGACTTGAGTACCAAAATATGGTTTCTCTCTGTTTCTCCCCTTTATACTACTAAATATCAAGCATGACCTAATTGCTGAGCAGATTAATTCTTCACTACATGCAAAGATTTTTAGAAAGCACTTATCTAAAAAACATTTTCTATTTTGATGGTTGCATGCCCACCATCTGTGTTAGCTTCAACATACAGAAGCACTCATTAGGTAGCAAAACAGAACAGCCTGACTGCAGTGATCTAAGCACTGGCAGTATGTGCACAGAAGCTATTTCCATAAAAAATGTTTACTCAGGTGTTGGCAATTGAAGCAAGAACTCCAATTGCATTGCTGCAATTGCCTGTATTGCACACACAGGGCTGTTTGCAGGCTATCACAGCTCTGAAGGGAGCTATTACAGGCTATCAGCTCAGTAACCCTCATGTTAAAAAGGTCCTAAATATGTATTCACAAAACGGGCAGACCTGTTTGGTTTACTGGTTCAAAAATCCACGTGTTGAAAAACCTTTAAATATGAACTCACAGGACAGGTCTCTTGACCCATTACAGCAATGGTTGGCCATCCAGAAAGTCATAGAATCATTAGGGATCTGAAGGGACCTCGAAACATCATCCAGTCCAATCCCCCCACAACAGCAGGATCACCTAGACCAAGTTGCATAGGAACACATCAAGGTGGGTCTCAAACGTCTCCAGAGAAGAAGACTCCACAACCCCCCTGGGCAGCCTGTTCCAAAGCTCCGTTATCCTCACTGGGAAGAAGTTCCTTCTGATATTGATATTGAACCTCCTCTGTTCCAGCTTGCANGAACCTCCTCTGTTCCAGCTTGCACCCATTGTCCCTTGTCCTATCACTAGATGACCTGGAGAAAAGCCTGGCTCCATCCTCCTGACACCCACCCCTCATGTCTTTGTAGACATTAATGAGGTCACCCATCAGATTCCTCCAAGTTAGGCACCCAGCTCCCTCAGCCTTTCCTCATAAAGGAGGTATTCTACTTCCTTCACCTTCTTCGTTTGTCTACACTGGACACGCTCCAGCAGCTCTGTGTCCTTCTTTGACTGATGGGCCCGGATGAAGTCTCACCAGTGCAGAGTAGAGGTCTCTTTCTCCTACACTGCTCTCCAACAGGTCAGTCCCCAATCTATACAGTTACCTGGGGTTGTTCTTGCCCAGATACAATACTTTACACTTACCCTTGTTGTACCTCGTTACATTTCTCTTCACCCAGCTCTCTGCCTTGTCCAGGTCTCGCTGAATGGCAGCACAGGCTGTTGAGGTGTCGGCAACACCACCCAGCTTTGTGTCGTCAGCAAACTTGCTGACAGTGCACCTTAATCCCTCATCAAAGTCATTAATGATTATAATCACAGAAAGTGATTGAAGAGGACTGGTCCCAGTACTGATCCTTGGGAGACTCCACTAGATACAGGCCTCCAAGTAGACTCTGTCCTATTGACCACTACTCTCTGACTTCTATCCTGCAGCCAGTTCATGACCCACCTCACTACCCAATCATCCAGTCCACACTGCCTCAGTTTGGCCATGAGGATGCTATGTGAGACTGTGTCAAATGCTTTACTGAAGTCAAGATAGACCACATCCATGGCTCTGCCATCATCTATCCACCCAGTTATGCCCTCATAAAAAGCTATAAGGTTAGTCAAGCATGACTTCCTCTTGGTGATCCCAGAGATTACATTTTAGCAGCCCATGAGAACACCTATTCAAACTGCTGATCTGAACAAAATTACTCCTTCTTACTGATTAAGAGGACTTTGTCTCCTTAATTTTTGCATTTTTTTTCCCCTGGAATGTAAATTCAGAAATTAAAGAAGTGTATACCCCTTAGTTTATTTACTTCTGTCTAGCACCAGGGTCCTCTGTTATTCTTACAAGAACAAATTTTAGAGCCATGTTTAACACAGTTTCTGAAGTCTGTAATGCTTTTAGTTCTTTCAACTTATTGGTACCAGAAAGTGTGATGTTATTCTAGCATTGCATGACACAATTCCAGCAACAAAACAGCCATACACAGCTAGACTGGATGGGCTGGATGGGTTCATCCTGATATCTTTGTCTCTCTTTCTGTGATATTGACTGCAATTGAATGTTTACAAACCAGTCAACTTCTGCTTTATCTTCAAAGTCCTCATGGGTACTTGGCTATGCCAGAATTTCAAATCTTTGATCTCTTTCTGCCAACACTAATTGATGCTGGCTCTGACCCCTGTCTCAATATCTACCAACAATTCAGATTTTGGAACAAGTTTTGCAGCAGCAAAGCAAGAAAGCCCAGCAATCCTCCAGGTTTGTTACCTTTTCAGCCATTTCTTTAAAACATGGTATTGTATGGAGCCTGGTGAGCCTCACAGGGAGTTAATCCTTCCAAAACAACTGGCTCATATTTTTGCTTATTGAGCTGCAGCAATCTGAGCATAACCTACTGGGTTTTTCTAACTTGCAAATGGATTCAATGAGTCTTGTGCCTAAGCATACCATTACCACTGGAAAAGAGGAGGCTCAGGGGTGACCTTATCACTGTCTATAACTACCTAAAAGGTGGTTGGAGTCAGGTGGGGGTCCGTCTTTTCTCCCTGGACACTGGAGACAGGACAAGGGGTCACAGTCTTAAGCTCCATGTCTTAAGCTCCATCGTGGGAGGTTTAGACTTGACATTAGGAAGAGGTTTTTTACTGAAAGAGTGATCCGATTTTGGAACAGGCTGCCCATGGAGGTGGTTGGGTCACCATCTCTGGAGGTGTTTAAGGTTAGGCTGGATGAAGTGCTGAGTGGCATGATCTAGATGTCAGATGTTTAGGTTTACTTGGTTGGTTTTAGGTTGGACTGGATGATCTTTAAGGTCTTTTCCAGCCTCATCATTACTGTGATACTGTGATACTGTGAAGTACATCTCCACAGTGCTGGCTACCATTTGTGATTCTCTTATTTGTTTCTTAGGGTGATAACTCTGGTACTTAAATGCCAGCATGTATCTGTAAGCAAGTTCCAAGCTGATAAAAGCTTGCCAGGATGTTCCCTTCCTCTAAAAAACATTCTTGTTTACAGCACCTAAGTTGCTAGTAATCTTATTTCTTTATTTCCTAATCTGTCCAAATATTTTGCATTTGTGTCTCAGTATTGTTGCATTCTTCACTTACAAACCATTTCTAGGAATTCATGAAGTGTTGTTCTAGTTCTTTTGCTACTTACCATCGTGTTTCAGTCCTTTTCTGAAGGGTTTGTGTTTGGTTTTGAATCCATTAAGAACACTATTAAGATTGCCATAGAGACCCTATTTGTATCCTTCTAGTACACCGGGAAAGCTAATGTGCAGTTTGGAAACTGGCCCATACTCCTGCTATGGGTTTTTGCTATTTGTGATTAGCTAAGGTTGTCAGCAGAAAGTTACTATGAAACAGGGAACTCTGAGACAGTCCTCCTTCTACAGAATGCACAGTCATAACAATAAACACCTTCCCCAAAACAGAGCAGCATTCAAATGGTGGAAAACAATATATCGTGCTTCCTACACCTAATCTGTAACCTGCTGGGCAGCATGAAGAGAACTACTGCACCCTATCGTCTTGCTGCTTTCACCCTTAGATGGTGGGTGGACAATGGTGATTTTGTAAGTTTTTGCCTTCTCAAGTGCTTGAGGACTCTCTCCTTTTCTCATGCTGCTACAAAGCACAGCAACTTCTGGAGTGATGCTGGAAATCAGATCAGATATTCGGGTCAGGGTAAAATAACCCTTCTAAAAATCTTCTTTGTAAAAAAATAAAGGTTTACATCCATTACACAAAGGTTAGCTCCGGTATAACTGAGGAGACAAAAACCATTAGGGCGAGGGTTGGACTGAGTGGCAGAACAGGGTACATTTAAGCCAATACTACTGTAGCGACATTGACGGCATTGTGCAGCCTCTGCTCCACTAACTGTCCTGCTGCTTGTCCTGAATTAGCAACAGCTGCTATTAAGTCCCTTTTGACTCAGACCTTTATAAATATTTTTCTTTTTTTTTTCTTTTGAAAAAGCATTGGAACAATGCTTTAATTTTTTTCAGTTACCAGGTTATGGCAAAGGAGCTTAATTAATTATGTTTTACCTGAAAAAACAGATTAGACAACCAATGAGTAACCCAAATCATAGTATTACCGTAAAATACTGGCTTGTGTTTTTGGAATGTCTTTCACATTTAGAGCTCTGCTCAGTAAAGACTCCAAGATGTTATTGTTTCCCCTTCAACACTTTCTTATTTAGTAGAAAACATTCTTCTCCAAGGAATCTAAACAGTTCATTCCCTATTTAAATTTCACATGAAACACCTTATTTCTGTCATTCAGTGAATTTGCCTTGGGCAAGTGATTCAAAATTGACAGCAAGTTAATGACTATGGTGGTGTGATTAGTAGAGACAGATAACTGAAAAGCTGCCCAAGTATTTGCTGTTGTCACAATACTTAAGCCAGATATTATTAGGGATTAATTGTGGTCACAAAGAAGGCTTGATTCCATCAAGTAGACTCTAAAAACTGTTAGTATTTTAATATATTACTGATGTTCTGATCAAGAACTGCAAATTCTTTTAGAATCAAGAATCATTAGGGATCAGAAGGGACCTCAAAAGATCATCTAGTCCAATCCCCCTGCCACAGCAGGATCAACTAGTCGCACAGTAATATGTCCAGGCAGGTCCTTCAGAGAATGAGACACCACAGCCCCCCTAGGCAGCCTGTTTTCAGCCCTAACAAAAAGCTCTGCATCAACAATACACAAGTTTCAAGCTTTGTTTTCCACTGGTTAAGTGACAACTACCCTGTTTTTGTTAACAGATAAACTGAAGTCAGAAAAATCCAACTAATCTTTATATTGTACAGATTTAGGGGTAGCCTAAACTGACAGGAGTTTCAGTGTTAATTTACCCAAAACTGCAGCTAGTATCAAGGCTTAAGCATATCAACTATATTGCTAAGTAGCTGCTCTTATGCTCTATGAATTCTATGCTTGTAAAAGCAACAACTGAAGCAATTATTGGAATTCTGCTCACTAACCTTCTAACCATTTTAAAATGTTCTTTTTAGATGCTAGCATTCTTTATTTAAATATTATTAGGAAAAATATTTTCTATTACATTTAAGGACGAAGCACACACTGACAGCAAAATTTAATATAATGTTCCACACAAGGAGGCAAAGCAGAACTGAAGCTCTGAGACTCCTGTGCTGTGAGAGATCACATCAAAATCCAACTGGGAAGAAATAATGATTTCACTAATCCCTAGCAATGATTTTTTGAGGAGTTCAAATAAAAGTTTGCTTGTTCTGATTGAGAGTCACTAAGTTGATGTTATTTATTTTTCTGCTTCCTAGGGGAAGAACTTCAGATTTCCCAAGCTGCCAGAAGAAAAGAACAATGGGCTGAACTTACAATGGAGCGTATCAGCTGCTAAAGACACAATAAAAAATAACACACCACATATTTGCTAAAGCTCTTACCATTTATTTAATTTCCAAATGTCAGCCAGTTATATGAAACCTTTAAAAAGGTTTCTGAAAGTAAAGCAAACAAGGGGATGGGATAATTCAACTTTTAGATTAAAGATTTAACTATTTATAACCAATCTTTATCTTTATATATATATTTATATTTATTTATATATATATAAATATATATCAATATATGTAAATATATAAAAATATATATATTTATTTATAACCATACTTTAAAATACAGTAACTTGAACTTAAGCAAAGATTCTGTTTAGTAATAAAAAGAACCATATATTTCTTATGCCGGTCTCTCCAAGTATTTTGTTAAAAGTATGACAGTGGAAAACATGAAGAGCTAAAGACTAGCTGATAAGAAAACTATTTAGATATCGAAATGCAAATCAAATGAACAGCAACATCACTAACCACCATCAGCCTTGTCACTGAAGAGTACAATGATCTAATGTTGGGGAGCAGAACAAGAAGTAGTCATCAGAGAAACAATTGGTAGACCAGACTACTGAAATTAACCATTCTTGAGAGAAATACCTTGGAGCCAAAGCTCCAAGTGGAATCTCACACACAAAGAGGTAGAGAAACAATAGCTGGACAGCGATAAGCTAATGGTTTGAGCTTACTGCTACCCCCCAACAACCTCCCCTTTTGTCTACGATCTTCTTCATACACATGTAACACAATATAAATGTCAGTCCTTTTGGAGGAAGGAGTGAGATAGAGTGTGGAGACTGGTATGGGAGAAACCAGAACCTGGCACCAAAAGATAGTAAAGGGCATCCCAGTGGGTTTTCCTCTCCTCCCCTCCAGACCCCAGCTCTGGGATGGTAAGAAAATGTGCCTTGGCATATTCATTGTGTGTCTGTATCTAGTTTGTTTGTTTGTCTGTCTGTATCCCTTAAAGGTTTATAGTGCTTTCTGCAAGTTAATTTATCCCCAGCAATCTCAAATAATGTGTATATAAATGTTGCATGTCTGATTAAATACTACTAGTCATAAGTGTCTAGGTGTCCAACCGATAGCAGATACATTGATGCTGCTATTCATGAAACCAACTGCTTCCTAAAAGGAGGAGGGGACAAACAGCATAAGGGCTGATTCATGATTGTCCAGTGTTGGACCTATAGTAAACAAATACTGTTACTGTTATCTGACGGCTGCTGTCCATGAAGGCTAGCTGTCCCTAGCCCCCTTTAATCTCTGGAGGACCAGCTGGAGTGAAGGAGGTTTATTCCTCACCAAATTTGTTCCCTAGTCCCGCCTTTCCCACAACAATTAAAACCAGTCAGATTTGTGTTACAGAGCTCAATCTCTTATAATTGCAATACTTGCAAAGTCAAATAGCAAAAAGCAAATAACAGAAATCACAATTATTTTCAAAGTTGTAGCCTGATCTTACAAACGCTCAAGTACACTCCCAAACATCTAGACAATCAATCCCTATGGCAAGAGATCCAAAGGAAATCAATTCTTCAAATTTGGAAAAAAAAAAACCCACAAGGAAAACAATTAAGCTCCCAGTTAGAATTTTCACTTTTGGAAAGGTTTGCTTTAAAGTGTTCAAACTCCAAAAGCAAAACATCTGAGCTACCATCTGCAGTGCACAGAAAGGGAGCATGTGTCATAAGTCTCCTGGACTTGTACGTAGTCACCCACTGTGGAATTCTGCTTCACATTTCACTCGTGTGTTAGCCTAGCTTCAGTAAAGTCTGTGATACCACATAGGTACAAAATAAAATGCTCTTTGGTGCTGATTTTTTAAGAAGTTTTCCTACTCATATTTTTCTCAGAGGAGCTTGCCAGCAGCTGTGCAAATACAATATCTGTAATAACAGAGAGAGAGAGGCTGCAGTGTGCCAGTGATCTTACCTCATACTCAAAGTCCTCTGCTCTATCTGCATCAGCAGGCAGGCTGGAAAGATACTCATTACCTTCATAAAATTCATGCCCCGCTGGATGAAGAGAATGGCAGCTATGTGGAACAAAATAGTACAACAAGAGTAGATGAGATTTTTTTAAATTAAAAAGTGATAAAAAACCCCACACTTCTCTACAGTTTTATCATTTCTGGATGATGCTGAGTAGCCTGACAGCCTGAAAGGAACTGTACCAAGTAGCACAGTCTGTTTACTTTCCAAAAGCTCACACTCCAGCTGAGCTAATTTTGTAGCTTCATTTTTTGTCAATTTTACAAAGTCTGTTTTGGGACAACTACTAGTGACAATGGCATTTGTCACTATGCTCGTATGACATTTGTCATATGCTCATTGACAGAGTGCTCGTAAAGGTTTCTATCTCCAGATTCACACGCTGTATCCCAGTCACAACCAACTCACTAATTATCTGGTTATAAATGAATGTCCACAACCTACTACCCACTCTGGGCTCACAAACTGGGTAAGAATTCACATTATCCTATTCTGTTAAAGTGGTAACAGAGCTGTGAAGTGCATTTGAGTGACCGCATGTCAGTAAACTGCACTGTTACATGGGATTGGAGCACAAAGAAGGAACACTGTACAATGTCCATGTCACAGTGGTACAGCATTTGATCCAAGGTGGTATCCCAACTACATAGTGGATCTATTAGCAGAGGTAGGAAACTTCTCCTTGTTTACAGGACATGGGAACTTCAATTACAGTAGCATCCAATTCAGTAACATCCAGTAAAAGCTAAAAAGTACACATGTACCATGTCCCTAGCTGTGCTGCAATAATCCAGCATTTGGCTGTCAAATACTTTTTGAGATAATTATCTACTGATTTTACCTAGAACATCTACAAATGGAACTACATCAAGTCAAAAGTCTTATGTTCTCCATTAGCATCAATCTTGCAGAGTTGCATGCTGTGTCAAGAAGTCAGTGAAAAAGCTCTAGAGCTACCATTTTGCAGGCTACAGGCCAAGGGCAAGGGTCAACTACTGTATGACAGTACTTATGAGGTGGAGTCCAAATAAGAAGATGCCTAGACCCTATTTCAAAGAACTCTACTGAAGGATAATTTAATCCATACCATTTGCCATATGACAGGTGAAATTTTACTTTGGATGTCTTTATTTTTTGAAAGGTTTTACTTTTGATAAAGTGACCTTTAAATTAAACAATTTGTTTCCTTAAGGTTTTGGTAAGTAATTTAGAAGAACAGAAAGCAACAAGACAGCTCTTACTAGGTTTGAGGAGGCCTTTTTGATCCACTGGAACACAGAAATATTTATCTTGTTGACTACAGTTTACCTTTGAATGAACAAACATATGAGCACAAAGTAAACGGGGCAAAGATTCCTGCCTGTAGCTCTAATTCATAAACAGAGTTTAGGAAAACTATCACTGAAGTGGGACAGAGGTTATCAACAACGCTTATAATTTACTTGAAGTGTTCCTAAGGCTTTTTCAAGAGAAGGCTACAAGCTTATCACTGCAATGCTTCAACCTCAGAACTAAACAGCAGAAGATAAACCATACCTGTCTGAAAGTAGAAAAGGGCAGATATCGGGAACTGGTGGTGTGGAAGGCCTTAGTTTGGCCAGTGCCATGATGTGCTCAAAAGTGATGTCAGTCTGAGTGCAGGCATCCACAAGC
The DNA here is from genome assembly GCA_013397515.1 of Upupa epops. Lineage (NCBI taxonomy): Eukaryota > Metazoa > Chordata > Aves > Bucerotiformes > Upupidae > Upupa > Upupa epops. The sequence continues at coordinate 123,293 of VZRI01012866.1, forward strand.
TGAATATCCTGAGAGCTACCATGAGCTTTGGTAATTGGGGCTCGTCGTAAAACCTGAACTACAATTGGTTCCTTGGCATTGCGAAAAGCTTCCACCGCTTCTTCATGAGTAGCCTTAGAGAGGTCCTTCCCATTGACCTAGAGAAAACCAGAAAATCATAGCAAAGGTTACTCAGAAGAGAAAAGAGAACACAAAAACATGAGTATAAAATATTAATTATTTGTGTGCTACATGAAACCATATGCTGATATAGTGGCATACTTATAAGAGGTAAGAAAAGCTCGGAGGAAAAAAAAAAATGCTTTAATCTTTCCTAGAAATTCAAAATGGCTTGAACTCTTCCATAATTGCCTCAATGGAATGCAAATGCAGAAAAGAAACTACACTATCAAAAAAGGACACTTGAAATTATTTCTCTCATGGTATTTTATTCACCTCATAAAATAAAAAAGAAAAAGGAGATGCGCCTTTAATTGTCATTTCCAGTATTTTCTGTGGCATACAACTATTCTAAAGGATTTCTGGCACAGCATTGTTATTAATGCAGATGTCAATAAACATGTCTCTGATGTCTAAAAGGAAACAAGGCCAATTTTCAGTGTTTTGTCACTTATCAGCTATGGCTATTATACAGTCATTAAGACCAAAGATAGCAAGATTTGACTAACACAGTCAGCAGCTGCTCTTTTAAGGAAAGAGAGATCTAAATCAAACAAATGGAAGAAATAATTTGCTACAATCAGATGAATACTAAACCAGAGAAAATTATGCTGCAAATGCAGCATAGCTTGGCAAAGCTGAAAGACTGTGGCAAGGTTTCTCCCCACTACAGGCAAAACAGCAAATTTTTCACAGTCTAGATGAGGTCTTAGGGTAGTATAAAAGGTAACTACAAGGCAGGGTGATACAAAATTCATATGGATTTAGGTGTTTAGGGCAAAAGTCCAAAGTATTGGCCCCCTACAAAAGATGAAGGCTAATTTATCAATGGTAGTCACAGCGATGTGCAACACTCTTACACAGAAAATATCATTCAGCTATTTCCAGAACAATGGGACTGATGTTGACTGCTACATGAAACCTAAATATTGTGAGCTACTATGGAGATGAGAATATCCTTTGCTGGGGTAAGAAGGCAGAATTTTCTAGTAAGAAATATGAATATCTGACGGGTACCAAAACCTGATTAAAATTTATATCCCTGGGAAAATATCTACACTGGCAGAAAATCAGGATTTCCCTGCAAGTACATGTCCAAATTAACTCTGTTGAATAGATAATGAATTCTGAAAACTTCTCCTTGATGAACTAAATCTAAACCCTGCCCAGAAACAGGACAGACTGCATAACTGACTTATTCTGAATACCTGCAAATACTAGTGGAACCACAAATATATACTCCACATGACTCTTTCATTCAAGAAATTCTTGGAACTTGCCAAAAAAGAAGCCAACTGAAAAGAGCCATTCAGTAGACTTCAGTAACATTGTTAAGCCCTCAAGGAGATACATTTGCAATCAAAAGTGTCATATTTGAGAAAACATGTATAACTGCAGTCTTTTCTATTCATGTGGATGGCTGTTGACAATTAGTTACATGTATAGATCAACACTGAACACATTTCCAGAGCATGTGCTTAGGTATAGAACCACCTTTTCTCTGACACAGAAGAAGCAGTGTTGTCATGTACATGTGGACTTGCAAAATAACCATACCATAGCATAGTCACCACTGCAAAGGTCAGTCGATTGTCCCAGCTAGCCCAGCTGGACTATGTGGTGAAGAGAAGGCTAGAAATCATTTGAACAGATTTCTTTACCAAAAAAGCCCAACCTCTAAACTCCCTGCACTAAATCCCTGCCTGGGATTCCCAGAAGTCCCACACCACTGCAATCAAGAATGTGAACAAGCAATATGAACATCAGCTAACAGGCCATCTAAGATTAATGCATAGGTGTGTTTTTTCTGTTGTCTGAAGCTGAAACATATAAGGTTTCATGTTAAGATTTCATATTTTAAATTATCATCCATCAAATTGTAACCTTTGGCTACACTAATCTAAGCTACGTGAAAAAATAAAAGGAAGGGCCAGTACAATCAAAGAACAAGTTTTAAGAAAATAAATGTCCCCATGGAGTGAGCTTCTTCAAACTCTGTCCAGTAGCACAAGTTACATTGCCAAGGCATTCGGACTCAGCCCCTTCTAACAGAGGCAATTACAGATAAAGCTTCAAGCCTGGGCCTTCTAGTCACTCTTCAGTTCCAGTCCCTGCTTCATTCTTGCTTCTAACTCAGATCATATCAAGGACACAATTTTCCACAGTTTCTGGAGTTTTTATAGTGAATATCGGATAGGCCCTCTGAGTAATTCTCATTCCTAAGGTCCAAGGAACAGAAAAATTACTTTCCTGCCTCCCAAGACCCTTTTAATACTTAAGTTTCAGACAACTAAATGGTGTTTCTACCAGAAGTAAATGCTAGGGAATAAACATCACATAACATTTTCCCCCCTGTTCAAATAGAAAATACAATCCTTTGGTATACCTGCAGAACTACCTGGCCTTTGACACCATTTCACCACAGATTAGGTTTAGCTGACCATCTCATCACAGATTTGCATCAGTAATGCAAAAACATTTTTGGATATATTTGGGGTTTTTTTCAACCAGAAGCTCTGTTTATTCACATTAGTCAACACTTACCACTAATTCTGGGAAACAGACAAAAATTCACAACAATGTCATTTACAAATGACATTCATTTTAATTCTAAAATCACATGACTGTGAAAATATTTTCATTTATCTCAGGAACCTATGGCTGACCTCTAGTTTCATTTAAATGCCTGTTTAATATACAGACATTGAAAATGTTTGTTTCTTTAACCATAGGTCTTACTAAATACAAGCTGTTTAGATTGTCACTTGAAGTTCATCAACACACTTTGTTGACCTGCATAAAGGTCACCTAATTTACGAATGCTGCCTTTCTCTGAAGAAAATCTATAGCTGAATTACTCTGTGCTGGCAGCTGTCTTGCCCACTTGGGGCAGGGAAGAGAAATTTTATTTTAAAAACTAAAGCCAGTACTACAGATGGGGTTGGAAGCTCTCCTCACATAGATTCTTTAAGGGTTTTCTGCCTGCATTATCCCTCAATTTAACACTCACATATAGTTACCCTGGGAGCTGTAGACAGCTGAGCACTTATTTACAGCAAGCCACTTCCAGGTTCTTAGTGGATGATTAAATAAATTCCTTGCTTCAGAAAGGTTACTTTCAGTGGAATCCAGGGTACTATTTTAAGTGGATAGAGAAATCAGTTGCTTTTAACAGTCAACACAAAGACATGGGAATACATTTGTTGTAGCAGATGGGCTAATTAATCCACAAGCAAGTTGTGAATGTTAAGTAAAGAATATATCTTTTCTCATGTAAAGCATCGTCCAGCCCTGTTTGATTAAGCCTGTGTTTAGTGAACAATCTCACCTTGCTTTTGGACACACTGCAAAATATGGGCCACTTTTCAACATATCCTCCCAAAATGACTGGTGACCACTGCCTGTATCTGGACCCTGGCCATCCCCTTTGGATCCTTGCTCTAAATACAGCCCACATGCAAAATGTCACCAACGCCAGGAAATAAACAAGAAAATGGGCTTTGTCTTTCATGCACAAATCAACCAACATTGGCCAACTGCCACTGCTAATTCCAACATCGTTGTACACAGGCTTATTCCTACTCACTCTGAGGGGGACATCAGAGAAGGAAGTGGGGATGGGACTAAATAACAAAGCAGTGACTATAAAAAAACATAGGCAAAAGGCTCATAAGATATACTTGTGCTCCAGATTCTAAAAAACCCAAGGAAAAGTCAGTCTTTCAGTGAAGACCATTACAGGACTTGAGGGCCTGCAACTGATAAATGAAATAGTCTTGTCTTGTAGCATTCTTCTGCTCTTGATTATTTCTTTTAACACACACCAGAATATTTTAATCAAGAGGTCCAGAAATGTTGATATGCTTCCTGTAGTCTTTACATCCTCCATATTATGAGAAAAAGGGAAAAACAGGAAAAAACATGTGTAGTCCTGTGAAGGTAACCATCAAAAAAGGTGTCACCTTTATCAGTGTATGAGATAAATTACTATCCTCAGCAAATAGCTGGCATATGCAAATGGAAATTTAAGATCAACTCTGTGCAGTGGAGAACTTCCATTTAATCAGTAAAGGTAAAAGGAAGGATAACTGGAGCATTCTGCTACAACAAAGATGCCCAGACGTAAGGGTTTCCTAGTGAAGCGACAGCAATGCTGTCTGACATGATGATGGAGTTCACACAAGGCTCACTGTCCTAGGAGATTTACAGACCCATGCAAAAGATGCCTCTAACTTGACAGGTGTTAAATCTGCGCTCATCACAGCAGTCTCTTCACCTCCAATCCCTCAACCTAAAGACACCAGGCAACCACACCCTGAGTGCATCCCTGGATGGCAATCAAAGAATCAAACACTGCATCTTAGTTTGACCAGTCCAGGAATTTGTGCCTTCCCTAACTACAACAGAAGAAGAACAAACTAATACCATGTTTCTCCCAGACTTACAGCTTTTGGTACATACAGACTCTGGAAAACTTAAACTGAGAGCCAGCAGCTAAAAGGTGCTTTGAATAGGACAGGTGAGCAAAATAGATGCATGCATTGAGAAGGATGGTGCAACTCCTATGCAAACGTGATAGCTCATCTACAGGAAGGGCGTTTGACATGCTGACTTTTAAGGTTACAGATCAGTACTAAGCTGCATTTATTCAGCAATTAATTGCAAAGATAACAAATCCAGCCATTACCCTATACCAGTGTCTCAGTCAGGGTTCATGCAAGATCACTAAAGGAACAACTTCTATTATGCTGGTTAATGACATTTCCTCTTCCTTAGCCAGATGAGTTAAGCAATGATTGCTCCTATTCGACCCTTTGATGGCTTGACTGAAATTTTGTCCTCCCTCCAAAAAGGTACGCAGCTATCCAACACTCAGGCTCCGGTTGCTTCCCTTGGGCTGAACCACAAGCTTGCAACAAGAGTCACATCTCCACTGCCTCTAGAGCTGAAGTTTGTCCTGTTTGACAGTTTGTATAGCTGGGTCAACAACACCAAACAGACCCAGTAAGTGTGCAATACTGCAACCTTTTGTGCATCTTCTTAAGTGTAACCAGCACCACTTTAATTTCCCACTGTCTTGCAGAAATCTACTGTGTCTGAAAAGCCTGTGCAAGGCTAAGCCTTAATAGAAGACAAAATAAATGCTACAAAAAATAAAACAGAAATATAACTATTTCCACTCTGTAAAGTTTCCTTCCAGAGGAAGAAAATTCTGACTTCTTGGCAATTTTGATAAACTAAACAGCATCTGTCAGCAAAAAGCACCCTTCTTTCAACAGATCTCAACATGGTACTTTATTTTGTTGGTTTTCCTCCACAATTCAGGTGTCTGTGGGCAGGTCTGACCACCTCTCTATGAAGCATATGACACATCTCCAAAAGACCCCAGCAGAGGTGTGGACACTGCCTGGAAGTTGTTTAACAAGCTATCCTATGGAATTCAAAAGATTTTAAAATAGGATTGGAAAATATGCTCCAGATAGATGTACAGGGTGTGGAGAAATAGATCTCCCCACAACTGCAGTACACTACAGCAAACTAGTCATCAAGGTTACTAAAATCCTTGTGCAAATTTTGCTCTCCACCGAATCACTTATGTTTTATCCATGTTTTTGCCTTATCCACTAGGTTTTCTTTAACTAAAAACAAAAACCTCCCACGGTTACAAGAAGCATCTCCCAGAACTTTGTGTGCAGAATCATTCTTTATACTTTGAAAGAGAAGCCTACTGTTAGTAAGGAATCTGAAGATGCCTCCTTCACACACACCTTTAGGAAGAGATTTGGAGTTTTAAATCCCAAATTGACTGACAAACTAATTGCGTTCAACCTATTTGGTATAGGAAGAGGATGGCATTTTAGACACACACCTAGAGCGTGCTTCCAAGCTGTCTGGTTTAAGTACAACCATCATTCGCCACAAACGCTTTTCAGCATTTCAATCTCTTCTAGCACTGTATGGAAAAGTCTACCCTGGGAGGCTACAGTCCACACCTTCAGGACAATCATACCTGTTCCAACAAGTTTACAAGTGCCCCTGAGTTAGCAGTTCTAATCTGTGGCTGAAATGTGAACTGAATTCCTGCACTTGAGAACATGGGGCTTGGCAGTCTGTGTTGCTAGTGAATGCTCACTCCACCTCCCCACTGTGTGGTAAAGCAATGTACATTTCACAAAGGGCCTTTCAAGTGTTCAACAACATCAGAAAAGCTCAGAAAGCTCAACTCAGAAAGCACAGCAACACCTCAGAAAAGATTTGCTTGAGCTTTGAAAGAGAAAATAGACTGTTACTTGCCATTCTATTGGTTTGTAATTGAAAGGAAAACACTGAACTAGATCTAAAAATCACTGTTACTTTCATAGTGAGCTGCCCAAGGACAGGTAATAGTAGACATGATCTGTGAGGATCTGTTATTCTCCTGTTCTGACATCCTCAGATATGCATGGCAGACCTGTTACTACACTCTGTGGCCATCTTTCTTGTATCCTCTCCTTGCTGGTATTCCCAGTCTTACTCTCATCTCTTTTGTTGGCTACCTCTGATCTCTGTTATCTCCTCTCTCAGGCTGTCTGCTCTTCTTTGCCTTTTTATATGGTGTAGATCCCTTTCTCACCAGGGGTACCCTCTCATGCCTGCTGATTCCAGTACCCTCCACCTGCCCTTCATTGAATTCTCCGTGAAGGCTTCCTGCTGCCGTCTCACTGAACCTGTCGCCTTGTCATCCTCCCACCATGATTAGATGGCCTGAACTCTCATGAAGTCTGCCTTCACCAGTACCTCCCAGTACCAACATAAATGCTCAGCTAACCCAGATGGTGATGTAACAAGGCTGGACTGTATTTACTATGTAAATTGCTTTTATTATTGACAAACAGTTTTTATGATTACATTAGGATTCTGCCTGAAGGCAATAAAGCCTAAAATGGCTGTGGCACTCATAAAATATGTTGAGTTAGCTCTTGATGGAATTAGACCATTTATTACGTTAATCATTGCAAACCTTTTTGATTTGTGGGTAAGATATATAAATCTATCACAATATCTACCACATACAGCAACTCTTTGATGGTGGGAAAAACGCAATCAAGGGCCAGTCTATGCACTCAGAACAAATGATTTCTATCTCTAAGCCCTTGCACCACATGCTAAATTCTCCTGTGAACTTCATGGTGTCTGCTCTGCCACAAGCCCATTCTCTAATTTCTCTTCCAGGGTATGCATTTTTCTTAGGGAAGAAGCACTTCAAAAGCTATTTGCTATTAAAGTTTTAGAAGACCAAATTAACAACATTCTTTAATCATCTACAATTCCCAGAGAATAATGGGGAGGCTGAACAGCAGATCTCAGGACTCTGTAAATAATGTAGTCACTTTTCTCCTTTTCAGGAAGTCATAGTAATAAAAAAAAAATCTCTTTTTCACATCTAAAACATCCCTCCCCCCACCCAATTCTTCCATGAACTCAACCACGGCTGGTATCGCTGCACGAATGTTACACTTATCACTGTCATTACAATTCATCCACGTAGAGATGCCTGAAACTCCTGGTCTCCTCCTAACTGAGTAGTTTAAAAAGATAGATGGCTGCCTTCTGGCTAATTATGGGAGTCCTTTCATTGCTGTAAAAAGACTTTTTACATCTCAAGTGACTTTATAAGCAGTGAATAATGAGACTTAAAGTCTTTGGAAAAGAGTCCACTGATCAAATGCTAGGATAACTTATGGGCACAGTGACCTTTTCCTCAGTGTGATACTCCAAACTGCTGCTGTTGGCACATTATTAAAATTCTCCATTTAAGGGAGCAGTTAAGAGCAATGCCGATTTTATTTTTTATTTTTAAATTCCCAGAGCTGAGGGCTAATTCTTGTCCACACCAGCTGTGCAGAGGCAGGACAGAGGGCTGTGCCAGTGTAGACAGCTGGCTAGATCTCACTTCCCTGCTCCCACTGCACTGTCGACACTGGGAGCCTGAATTTCCCTAGGCACAGCAGTCCTCATCCCAGCAATGGAACACGTCTCTGGCAGCAAGGCTGCCAGCAAGTGTGCTGGGCTGACTCTTACAAAGCTGCAGGAAAGAGCAGCCCACAGCACACTGCCTCCAGTCTTTCCAGTGAGTAGAATTTTGCTTTGGCTAAGAGGGTGCTGCAAGTGCCAGCATTTCACACTGCAAAACAGCTGCAATCTTAAACCCAACATTAGGGCACTGAGCCTGGTCCCAATCCTGACTGAATCCCTGACCTGTTCCCAGGTGCTGCCACACACCTAGCCCAACCTGATGCCTTGCTTGGCTGCCAATCCTATGAAGTGTTAGTGTGTTCCTTAACAGCACACTGAGCATCTGGTTTAATTTCCATCTTGAAGTAATAGAAAAGGCTCCTTCTCCCTTGAAACAAATCTTAAGAGGGTTCCTTTCATTATTTTTATAGTTCTTATGAGGAGAAATATCTTATTGTGAAGGCAACAGTGCACCAGAACAGGGTGCCCTGAAAGGCTGTGGAGTCTTCTTCTCTGGAGACTTTCAAATGCACCGAGATGTGTTCCTGTGTGGCCTGCCTAGGAGATCCTGCTTTGACAGAGGCTTGGACTAGATTATTTCTAGAGGTTCCTTCCATGCCCCAACACTCTATGATTCTATGATTCTCCCATGATGCATTGACACTAATTTAAAATTGCTGTTTCCTATTGATTTTCATGGATTTACTCCAGCAGCATATTAACGATTTTTTTTGGTCATAATAGTACTTTGCAAAATGAAACATTTAAAACATACTCTTGACAAGCTCACATGTATTTAGGTTTGCTCAGCCATGGGGTCTAACTCAGCAAGAGATTACAATTAACTTCATCCTACCTCTGGAACATGGCACTCAGCAACCTCCTTGATCTCTTTCTCAAAGAAGAAAATGTGACTTCAGAGGAATCACTAATTTGATAAAATGAAGCAAAAGAGTAGGTCCTACCTGGCGCACAAAAGTCCAGTGGATGCTTTTGTACCAGAAAGTTCCCAGTAGCAATTAGGCAAGAATTTTTATTTGAAGATTGAAGGGGCAGGTAAGGTTAATGAAAGCATGCTTGTACACATTTAGTTACACACAATGAACAAAAAGAAACTGCATATAAATGCACAGAAGATGGATCTTGTGAAACATATTTGTATCTGTTCCACCCTATTTTCTTGTCTCTTTCCTTCCCTGCTTTGATCCTCCTTTAAAGACTATTTAGTCATGTAGGATTATTTTTCTACTGAGTGATGGCTTTCTGCGCCATTGTTTTTTACTGAAGTTTAATTGCCAAATTTCCCAATCCTTTGTGCAGGAAAAGTGGTAAAGGATGTGAATATTAGGACCAGCTTAACTCTACCTTATTTATACGGCACAGTAGTAAAGCTGCAGCTACTTCCTTGATGAAAATAAACTACAATTGCTATTTCTGTGCCATGGTTTCTATGTCTGTTCTTCCTTCATTTCTCCATATCTCTGCCTTTCTTCACCACTTTCTTCCTCTGTTTTATTCCTTTAGCCACTTTGGCTTCCCTCCCTTATCTTTCTCTTACTCTTTTGGCTTCTTTTACTTTTTTTGGTTTAGTCTGTGCAGCATTGTCTGCAGCTTTTTGGTTTAGTCTGTACAGCATTGTCTGCAGCTGCCACTCAGGTATGGCTTCAGTATGTAGCACTGCAAAGGGAATGCAAGAAGTTTGCATGTGAAGCACCTCCATACTGGCTCAAGGAAAGAAAGGAGCAACTGGCTCGTTTCTGGAATGGACTCTCAAAAAACCAGCAAAGGGCAATTTAATGAGAAAGTTCACACAACACTCATAATTTTTCTTTTCTCAGGCCGTTCCTGGTGTATGCTGAGACTGGGTGTATGTCAGAGCTGCTGCTGCAGCTCTGCAAGGCATGTCAAGGCTGCTATGGACCAAATGGATGAGAAATACGATGGGGACATGACACATGGGTGGTAGCCAAGGCTGTGCAGTCAACTGGCCACTGAGTACACTGCCTGAATCACATCTGTAATGTTGCCTCACAGTACTATAAATATCATTGCAATCCAAGTAAATTTTGAAGAATCTCCATGTTAACAATTCAGAGAGAAAAAAAAATGGCATTTGGATATGTGTGGGCAGTTCTTGCTGCTTTCACTTGCTGTGCACTGACATCAGATGGTGCAGTTCAGCATGGAGAACAAAAAAGGTCTCTTTTAACATCAGGAACAGAAGAATTTTGTTTGTAGCAAGAGTTCTCCCTTAGTACATAATGAGATAAATACATAAAGAGATTATCCAAAGTAAAGCCAGCATGAACGATTCATTTAGAACACTGGAAAAACACTGTAATCTACGCTTGATGACTTCTATACTTAGAATCATAGAATCATCAGTGATCGGAAGGGCCTCAAAAGATCATCTAGTCCAATCCCCCTGCCACAGCAGGATCACCTAGAACAAGTCACATAGGAACACATCCAGGCAGGTCTCGAACATCTTCAGAGATAGAGACTCCATAACCCCCCTGGGCAGCCTGTTCCAATGCTGTGTTATCCTCACTGGGAACAAGTTCCTTCCGATATTTATGTGGAACGTCCTATGTTCCAGCTTGCACCCATTGCTCCTTGTCCTATCACTAGATGACCTTCCTTGAGAAGAGCCTGGCTCCATCCTTCTGACACGCACCCCTCACATATTTATAGGCATTAATGAGGTCACCCCTCAGCCTCTTCTCCAAGCTCAAGAGACCCAGCTCCCTCAGCCTTTCTTCATAAGGGAGTGTTCCACTTCCTTCATCATCTTCATTGCTCCATGCTGGACACCCTCCAGCAGCCCTCTGTCCTTCTTGAACTGAGGGGCCCAGAACTGGGCACAGTATTCCAGATGTGGTCTCAGTAGCGCAGAATAGAGGGGTGGGTGTCAAGCTGCTAACCACCCCCCTTCTGATCCCCTCCAAGATGCCATTGTACCTCTTGGCCACAAGAGCACATTGCTGGCTCATAGTCATCCTGCTGGCCACTAGGACCCCCAGGTCCCTTTCTCCTATACTGCTCTCCACCAGGTCAGTTCCCAACCTATTCTGGTACCTGGGGTTGTTCTTGCCCAGATACAAGACTCTACACTTAACCCTGTACACCCCAACAGTTTTGTGTCATCAGCAAACTTGCTGACAGTGCACCCTAATCCCTCATCCAAGTCATTAATGAATAGATTGAAGAGAACTGATCCCAGTACCAATCCTTGGGGGGACCCCACTTGTGCATTCAGGAATAAAAATGTCTAGCTAAAAGGACTGCATCTTTTTGGTTACACACTATCAAGCACCACAAAGCCACAAAGCAAATGGAGCCCTATAGAAATTGCTGCAGTAAACAGAATGATTACACATTTGTGTCCAGAATTTAGGGGCAAACTCATTGCTTTCTACAGCTTCCTGAGAAGGGGAAGAGGAAAGAGAGGTGCTGAACCCTCCTCCTATCCTATGACAGGACATGTGGGAATGGTTCAAAGCTGTATGAGGGAAGGTTTACACTGGACCTCAGGACACATTTCTTTATAGAGAGTGTGGTCAAGAATTGAACAGGCTCCCTTAGGTGGTGGTCAATGCCACAAGGCTGCCAATGCTTTAGCATCATTTGGACTATGTTCTGAATAACACTCTCTAACTTTTGGCCAGCCATGAAGTGGTCAGGCAGTTGGATTACATGGTCATTGTAGGTATCTTCCAACTGAAATCTATTCTAGTCTCTTCCAACTGAAATCTATTCTATTCTATTCTAAAAATATTCTAAAATATTCTGTGTTACACTCACAGAAACAAAAAGCAACATCACAGCTTGTTGCAAAGGAAATGTTTTAGAAAGTTGGAGTTGGAAAATAAAAACATATTTCCCCCTACAATTTAAAACCAGATAGGCTCTTGTTTCAAAATCCACATCTTGTAGGACTTGAGAGCAGCTTTCATGTTACTGCTGAGAGTTGTATTCTCTGAGAAAGCCAGGTGTCTTTAAACTTTCAGTCAGCTGGCTTTACAAGCCAGTAAAGTAAAAATGTCATAGCATAAAGTTGGTGAAAAGAACTGCAGCTGAAAATCAGAGACTTCCAATAAAATGAGAAATGTCTGAAGCCAGTTCAAAATGGCAGTGCAAAATTTAAACAAACCTTCCCCACCCGAGGAGAGGCAGACAGGCATAAATCATTCCCAGCAATCAATTCTGCTATTTGAATTTGTTCTGACACTTGTTGGGCTTGGTTGCTGACATGGAACAGTGGCAGAAAGGCCAGGCCACTGGGGAAATTTGGCCAGCTTCCATATCTGAGAGTGAAATACCCAATTGCAGGTCTCCAACCCTCGTAGCACTGTTTTTGTTTCAAGCATAAACCATTTTGTCTGCTGTGAGTCATGTCTGCCTCCATGATCTCAGGATAAAGACAAATTCTTTGATTGCTATTCGTACAAGAGATGGGAAATACCGGCTGAGATTCCAGCCAGGGATGGCCCAGGTAGCTTTTCAGGCAGACAACTAAAAAAACAAACCTGCCAAGTTAATATTCATGGGTTTGTTTCTCACTGTAACTCCTTTGCAGTTAATTATTGATATTGTTAGACAACAAGCAACACATCCATGAGAAGGGTCCATGGGTTTTGAATTCTGTGAAAACTCAATATTTACATATGCAGGAGACAAATCTGCTCTTAATGGAGAGTCTCAGAGAAGCTTTTTAGTGGGAAAGAACTTGTATACTGACCTCAAGTGCTTTTATTACTGATAAATGGAAATACCATCACACTCAGCTGTCAGTGCAGAAGTCTCTCTAAAAAGCAGTTAAGGCAGCCAGTGCTGCCTTAATATCATAGACATATTCAGAATATGGGTTTTTTTTCCCCCTCACCTCTCCCTTCTGGTTACAACCTTGGGAAAAGCCAGAAACCTGAAGTCAGGTAACCTACCACACAATCTTAATCTTCAGCTTCCCCCAGTGCCTGCCACCGCCAGTAGGAAGGAGTGGCAGATGAGCTATCACATTCAGCACATCACACAGCTCTACCAAGCAAGAGAGAGATTACTTGGAGCAGCTTGGTCTCCTGTAATCTCAGAGTCTCAGAGAGGGCAATGCTGTCACATCTGACATCATCATGTGTGATCCGCAGATGGGATGCATGAATAACAAAATAGATTCAGTATCCTCATTTCATCACCTCTTGTTTGAGTAAGAGGCATAGAGCCCTTTGGAGATTGTCAAGCAGGAGATACATGTGCACTGTGGGGCAAACAATGAGGCATCATGCACAACAGGTTTGAAGTAAAGTCAGGAGGCACTTCTGTAGCTGCCATTCCTCCCCACAAGATCTTCTCCTTTACTCCAGGACCTCCAGTCAGTAAGGAAATCAATGCAACACAAGACCTTTCCTTACAAAATGAGGCAGTAGCAGCTGCATATCGACACAGTAACCTAACAAGTAATACGATTAGAAATTGGGAAAGCTGAACTCAGCATACATGAGCATGAAATCACATCTTTCACCCTGCAAGGAAGACTTTCCATCAAGTTATTAGGCATTTTGGAATGCAAGAAATTATACAGAGCTTTCTAAGGCTAGAATATGAAGTAATTAAATAGAATTTAGCTATTAAGCATGGTTGGAGTTAAAGAGCTAGCACGGGCAAATGCAGGCTGCTCTCCTGAAACACTCATTCCATGGCACCGTACAAGTTGTGTTCAGTAATGTCCCTGTAGCAGATTAAATAAGAGGTCTATGTCCAGTTCTGTTATTATATTCTGATTACTGTACATTCCTAAATCATTACTCATTACCACATTTCTCTTTTTGTCCTACACCTTTTTACCTCAATATTTAGCCTTCTCCCCTCCCACATTCCTCCTTTCTTCCCCTAGGGTTTCCAGGTAAATCTCTCAGGCCATTGGTATTTTAGAAGACATTAGATATGTCATTAAGAATTGGCAGGTGAAATTTGCTGATATTTCTGCAAAGGTCACTAATAAAAGTATTAAACAAGATCACTGCAAAGACAAACCCTTCTGGAGCTTCACAGGAACCTCCCTCCAGCCTTTCACTTTCCTTTTCAGCACTACTTGTGTTAGATACTAGGTATCTACACTATTTGTGTAGCTACTCCTCCAGAGCCAGCTCCATATCTTACAGCTGCTTATCTAACCATTTCTGTTCTGCTTTAACCAGTATTTTCCCTTACCACATCAGATATTTTTGCCTATCTGAGGCCCAGATAAAGACTATCTGTTACATATTCCTTATTAAGATAAGGATCTGCTTATCAAAAAGTCCCATCAGGTTAACCTGGCTTTGTAAACATCTACCCCTGCTTCGTCTGTGATTCATTATATTCACTTAGCCTTGGCTTCCCCTACATGCAATCATTCTTTCCTTCAAATGCACTTTAATGCTTTCTACACTGTGTATGCTGAACTTGAAGGCTAAAAAATCCCACAATGAACGTAAGCATTGATACACCGTTTATTCTATAATCTCCTGCATGCTAAACTATATAAATCTCACTATTCATCCTGGTTACTACCTTGTCTAATACCAGAGTCTCCTGACTCACAGTTATGACAGCATATATTCTGGGTGTGGTGCTCAGGACTGCATCACTGAAACACTCCACTTCAGAAATCACTTTTAGTAAGACATTAGGGTTATTTGCCCTAAAGGTGACTGCCTTCTCCCTTCGTATTGCTCACGTTCCACTCATATCGCCCTTCCTGCCCCCTCACTCCTCACATGCTTTTTCTCTCCATGCAATGTGCAAATTCTTCTGGAGATTTTTAAAATCTTGTGTTCAACACAGACTGCCCATCCCTAGAAGAAAGAAAATCTTCAGAAGGGGCAATAAAAAGCAATAAAATGAGTACTCTTTTAGACTGTAATTCATGGGACTACACAAACACAAGGCACAATCATGGTGCAGTAAAGCTAACCAGGTCTTGAGGTTGAAAAGGAAGACAGCAATTGCTCTTTATTACTAAACACCTCTCATTTGCAGTTAAACATCTCTGATGCACACCTACACCAGGATCTCAATTACACTGCAAAAGTAACTATTTTTCCTGGTTTAATTTTGTTACTGAGTAGTAGTCATGTCCTACAAAAGCATTGAGTGGATGAAGCACATGCAACATAGAGATTTCTGTTTTAAGGAAGTTTACCTTTCTGGGAGAATATGCTTCAGAAGGTGCAAGTGGCCTCAAATTTGGACCTCTAACACTCAGTCTTCTGTAAGGCACACCAACTATTAAGAAAGTTCACACTGAATTTCAGAGACCTTATGAGTTTCCCATTAAACTGCACTCAACCTTAGAAACAGAGATGAGGCCCTACAGTAATAAAATTAAACACTACACTTTGAACAAACTTTGATATCACAACGTATTGGCAGCACAAGAATAAGAAGCAAATCTCCACCAATTACTTCCATCTCTTTTTCATCTATAATACTGTCAGTAACAGGTTTCAGCAGCTCACCAGATTCTACAAACAATGACACAAGCTGAAGTAAAATCTTTATTCCCCTTGTATCAACTTTCACATAAAACCCAGGGATTCCTATTCTGATCATTAATTTTCTGCATGTCTGTCTGAAGACATGGACCAGCTGCTGGTCAGTGCGTGAAAGGTATCAGTACCACCCATCCAGCAGCAGTTTTTGTAAGCTTTAGGGAAGATCAGCCTTCAGGTAATTAAGGTGGCATCACCTCGACCAAATTAAACAACCACCAGAAAAACTGCTCACCAGTCAAATACCGACTGCATTGGCTTTCCATGTAGGACAAGAATCTCATCCAACACTTAAATTCCAAACAGATGTCTAGAAGAAAATGGAAGCAGTGGTATATCTGCCTCTGTGCAAATGCCAGAAGACACAAAAATTGGGGAAATATGGGGAAAAAAATACTCCAAAATTTAACAGAGAGATGCACAAATAAAGATTATCCATACAAAGAGGGTAGGTAAGGTTAACTAAGGGCATAACTGCCAATGCTTACCCAAGCCAAAAGGTGCAGGTCTTGAGCTACCACACAAGTCCAATTACATAATTTATACTGAAAAAAAAACCTTGTTCAAATTTGAAACATACACCATGGGAGACAATACTCAGACCATCAAAGGTAGACACCTAAATTAACTAGCTATTCTCCTTCTACTGTGAAAGACAGGGGTGGAGAAGGTGAGTCAAATTAGCTGTGAGCGGAAATGGCCATCTCTCTCCAATGACAATAGGGAGCCCAGCAAAATGATCTGGTTATAAATTTCAGTACCTTGGAAGACATATGAATACTCTCTTTAATTTACCAAATGGCATGGCCTCACTTTTGGAGAACACAGAGACAAAAAATCAGACATTAAAATAAAATGGGTGAAGACATGAAGAGAACGGGTTCTCTGGGAAGCTGAACACTACTAAATGTATTTTATTATGGCTTTTGGTAATCCAGGGAGAACGTCTCTATTAATAGCAGTATTCACGACAATTGTAAGCATATTTCCCAGGAAGAGGTCTGATTTATAGTCTTGGACAGAGATTATTCTTCTCATGTCTTACAAAAGCAGAAAGAAAAGTGTTGCCTCAGCATGATTTCAAGTCACACAAGTACCTCACAGCGGAGACTTCACTGCTTCTTGATGTCTTCTGTGTTGCCATAAGTTAGCTCAAAGATAGTTTTATTTTTTGAGAGTAATGTTTTACAGGCTGTTAATCCAGCAAAGTGGATTATTGCCTTGGGGAATTCTGTGAAAAAATAAAAATAACAGAGGTATTCTGTGGAGTATGGCTGCTGTGTGCATGGGCAATAATTTCTTTTTCTCCCATAATACATTAGGCTTCTCAGCTCTCAGACTTCCTAAAGCAGCTTCCTAACAGTTGGCTGTAATGCCCTTGGAGCTTGTCTTGTCAATTATCTGTGAATTTACACAAAAGATTGTAATTTGTCCTGAAGCCTGCAACAGATATAATGGAGGTAAGTGTTATTCCAGCTCTTACACTCAACAAAAGAGTGTTTTTCATCAAGTTATGTTACAAAAAATAGTCGCAGAGCTGTGAATTGCACAGTGCAGGACCTAGAATGTTCAAGGTCTGCCTTGACCACTGGCTCGGCCTATTATTTGTAAGCAAAGTCACTTGACTGTATTTTGACTTTTTTTATGCCTGTTATTATGCTAAATGCAAAAATAATACAAAATAGAATTCTATTTTTACTTAAATAATGAACTGTTCTTTTTATAGATAGATAGACAGGTAGAGAGAACACAAGATGTTGTTTCCCATATATGCAGGGTGCCCTTTCCAAGTATGATGCACAGCTGTTGTCCTACATCTCAGAAACGCTGTGGCTCTGCTCATGTTTGCAGAGCACTTATGAAGCTCAAAAAAGAGCACACTAGCAAAGCAAATTGTAATAAGGACAGATGTTGAAGTTTGATAAAAGCTGCAGCAACAGCACAAAGAAATAACAGGCAAAAATTATGACTGATATTTCACCTTCATTTGTGTATCTCCAAATGTCACCAGTGTTTAAGACTGGTATTGGATGTGTTGCCAAGAAGGGAATCGCAGAACAGCATTAACAGAAATAGGACAGTTCTTGTGCCAGAATATCTGCATTTCCAATCTATCTAACATCTGAATGACTCCATTGAAGGTCTGGACACCAACTGGCAGATGCAGAGGTAAAAGTCTTGCAGGTATACAGCTCTTGGAAAATATGACAGCTGCAAAGAGCAACTCCCAAAGAACTTTGCATGGCTCTATCCATCTCTGCCACCAGCACATTCCCTCTATACCTGGCTGGCATACTACTGGCACCAGAAACAGCTCTGCCCTCCAGCTTCTGACTCTTCACTTCAGTAACACAAGTCATACAGGTTTACAAGTCATACAACTGAGGTCCTGGGGTGTCTCTGTGTACTTAACTTGTACATTGCAGCACATGGATACAGCTGGATCAGGACACTCCAACTTTAGTTTGCTTTTAACTTGTGACATGTAGCATATGCTTGTTTGTGCTTGGAGTCCGTTCTTTGTCATGTGGTATGAGAAAGACATTGCCCTAACTATTCACAAGACATTTGACAATGTTCAGAAATTCTCTTCTGTGTCAAAAGAATGGACTAGAGAAGTCCTCAGGATACATAGAAAAGGCTGGAATATACATTGTTGTGCACGTTAGCTATCCCCCCAAAACACACATGTAAAACAAAGCTTGTGAAGTGTAAAATTATTCTCAATCAAAAAAGTTTTGTGAAAATAGTAAGGGACATCTTTGACAGGAGGCTAGAATACTGAAGTAGAAAGATTTACGGACAGAGATGTGCAAAACTAGAGCATTGTTTTTGCTAAGTGCAAATTAAGCTAATGTACCACTAAAAGCTGCTGGCTCATACACATTAAAATCATGAGATTAGGACGCAAACTGTGCTCCAATAAACTATCTGGGCACAGGCATGATAGGAATGATCCAGCATCCAGCTAGAAACTTGAAGAGCAACTTGCTGCTTCTCCTATGGCCTATATAGGATGAGCTTCCTGAACACTAATATTTCTTCCAACAAAGCTGTGATTCCTTTATTGGTGAAATGAATTAACAGTGAAAAAGCATTTTATATTCCAGAAGAGTGTAGTTATAAATGGCATTAAAGTTTCATTGGAGGATGCCCCAGCTTATATCAGAAATAGTGTGTAGAGCACACTATGGAAGCGATTGTCTCCCTGTACTCACCACTGGTCAGGCCACACCTTGAGTGCTTGTGTTCCTCTGGAGGAACAGGCAAAATGTGGAGATCAGCAGCCCAGCTGTCCACTGTGGCTTAGGCAGGGAAGAGACAGTTCAGGCTTTGCATGTGCTATTTATAGTACCATGGAGAAAGAATATCTATTGCTTCTCACATTGGTCATGTGGTGGAATCTGGTTGGTAGCCTAAGCTGCCATGTCACGTCAAGAGGTCAGATGTGAACCCACAACACCATGCCTTGTAAGGCTCTTTTTCCAGTCTCTACAACATGTGTTCCAGCCAATGACAACACATCACTGACACAATCACAGTCTTCATTTCTTTAATTTTTCACTAGTGTGACATAAAGGGGCTGCTACCCCCATGCGCACCCACACACAGGCATGGAGCTGCCAAAACATCCCAGTCATTTGAGCTTCAAAAGACACTGTGCCTCTCCTGTAAAGGGAGGTTTGGGTATCTACAAGCTAATTTCTTGGAGCTGTCTGCTGAAAACAGTCCAGCAGTATTGAGAAAGAGCGATTTCATGACTACCGATGGCATGCAGGAAAACAAAACTTGTAGATTTTTATAGGAGCTCCTCACTTTCTTGTTCCCACTGGAAAACTCAGCCCTAACTTTATTCATAAATCATGAAGGAAAAAACAGCTCTAAGCCACCTCCTAGCCACACAACAGTTCATCAAAACAGGAGTGCAAAGCAAACCACCAGGCAGCACAGAGGAAATTAGGGAATTTAGGAGATTCCTGAACCTTGACAAAAGCCAAAAAGGAGTGTGCACTTCAAAAAAACAAAGACAAGCTGCACACTGAAAGGCAAACACCTCCATGTCAGCATCAGTCTCTGCTGCTGCTTTTGCCCCTCTGTCTAATGGGTATGTGTTTTCCATATCTGCTTCATCAAAGCAATTATCATCTGCAGCCTTTTGAAATTATTTTCTGAAGATAAAACAATTATGACAAGGACTAGTAAAAGCTCTCTACTGTTCCATATCTGCACAAATTACCTTGTATTTCAGATGATTTTATGTACATTTAATCACTACAGATTAATTAGATGGCATATAGAAAACAGCAAACACTGAAGAGCTAACTTCAGTTTAAGTGCACATGCAGCCAACTTGTGGCTTTTTAGAACAATTTTAATTAAAAGTACTAGAAAAACCACCCAGCCGAAAATATTGGGAGCCTTGGGATGGGCTTAGCATAGCTAATTAATTGTATATTTAATCAAAGCAGCCTTTGGCTGTAGTTAATAATCTATTTTCCTCTGGTAATAAATATAATAATTTTGTGAAACAGAATATGTAATTTGCAGAATGCGCTATGTACAGAAGATCCGTGTTAAGAAGAGATCATTGCTATCTCAGTACTCAGAAAGCAGGTTGTTTTCCATTTAAATATCTGCATCTATTTTGAAACAGGCTTCAAATATCATGTCATAACAACAGTTTCTGAAAAAGATGCCCCAACATGCCTTGGATTCCTCAAAAAAGGGAAAAATAATCCAGAGCAACAGAAAGCTTGAATGAGCCTGACTTTTCCAATGAATCACTGAGAAAATGCAAGAAACGTCCTACCGGCTCAGACCAACCACTTCCATCTAGGTAGCCTGCTTCTGACAATGGCAACGGGAAATACTATTAGAAATAAATATGTGAGGGTTAGTTCTGGCATTCCCATGTACCCTCCCAACAGCTCAGACAATTTTACAGGTAATTTTTTAAAAATGTCATTTGCACAGAGAACTTAAAAAAATCCCAGTTTTTCACTTTGTTTCTAAATAGAAGAGTATAAATTTCCAACTGAAGCCACCCTGGCCAAATGCTGGATTTGATCCTTACAGCCAGCTGAATACACTCTCATTAATGCAACATAAACCTTCCTGCTTCGGGAGCCACAGACACACTCATCCATCTATCCACTCACACAGTGAAAGCAAAGAGCTGCCACAGCATCTTTGCTATGAGAGATGTCCTTTCATTTATATGACACAAATTCCCAGCTGTGGTGCTGTAACATGTTTTTCATGTGGCCCTGCACTGAATTATCACAACTCCTTTATTGGGTAGATGCAGATTTAAATGAAATAGTTACATTAATCTAACATGATGCATCTTCCACTACTAACACATCTAATGTACTAATACAAACAACAGCTATAGCTCTCTGCTTGCTTAGTTAGATTAGAAAGCAAAGCATTTTAACTGCATTAAAATATTTCACTCAGTTGGAAGAATAAAACCACTTTCTCATCCCTTCTTTTCAGCTAACTCATGAGACTCACTAGAAAATTATCCGGTCTGGTGCAACGTCCTGATACAATTAAATTGGCAAACAGATTAGATATTGATCTGCTAACAAACATGTATTGATGAACACCAGCTTATTGGGAATTAGCGTTGAAATAGAAATAGATGCTTCATTTATAATATGTATTTTGCATATATACACACACAGGCTACACAGTGTGTCTATGTTCTACAGCTACTCTGGTTACTAGGACCAGACTGCAGTAAATGTATAGTTCCTTCCTTTTCTTTACAGCTGATCTGCATAGATGTCATAACATTACAAGGAAGACAGGAAGAATAGTTGTAAGCAATTTTCCTGTAGGAAAATCTAACACTGCAGTTCTCTTCCTCTGCCTTTTCTTCTAACTTGTGCATCTGTTACTATATTCTCTTTTTTTTCATATCTAGGAATCAAAAACTGCTCTTCCTGTTACTCCTGCAAATTCTATCTTTTTTGGCATGTTGCACAGATTTAATGTTGTAAGCTGACAGCAGACAGATTTCGGAAGCCTTTCTCAGGGACCTAATTTTTATGACCCACTCCTTCAACAGGGCATCAAAAAACTTAAGCATACTAGTGAGAAAGTAGGAATACGTCTCTAAAGTCATCTTTAAGTCTCAGCTGTACCTTATCTGGCAAAGGTATATAATTTAAATGATTTTCTCTTTTCAGGAAAAACAGAAAATGCGTTGAACTATAAAACTCTAGTGTTACAAGAGTTGCAGTTAGGCCTTTCTCCAAAGCGAGCATGTCTTAACCAGACTGACTCAGTCCACCATCTCTGTTCTTGCCCAAGCAAAAACGGCTCCTGAAGAGGATTTTGCAAACTATTCTAATTACAAAGCAGTGATCACTACTCTAATCACTGTCTCAGTCTGCCTATGTACCCCATAACTAGCATTTCATAATAGCAAACCCTTCTCAGTATTCAGCCACGTACTCCTTCATTCTGTTTGATCTCGCTATTGCTAGTAGCACTTAATTTGGCAGACAATCCATTGCCCAACATGCCATCACTGTTTTCCAAGACCTCCTCAAACTATGCAGTAGTGGAAGAAAGACACAAAGACATACGTCAATCATGTGAGTCAGGATATGCAGAAAAATGCAGAAGTCAACAAAGTTGGCTCCTTCTCGAAGGCAAGCTTTCTGGATATTTTCTGCACAGGCATCTTTTTAAATCTCAGCCTGTGTATGTTGTAGTCTTACACAAGCAAATTGTTCTACAACCAGCAAAGAGATGAAACTTACTTGGAGTAAACAGCGTTTTCAATAAATGATCTAATAAAAGCCCTTCTCTGCCTCAATGACACATAACACAAAGTTAGTCTTGGTGTTATTGCTACTATTATCTAAAGACATCAGAGTAAAATACACAGAACATGATCACATAACTCGTACAAGAAAAGGTCATGCAGTGCTTCCACAATTTGCTGGTTTTAAATGTATGTGTGATTGTATCACCCTGCATTTTAAGCACATTGCTGATGCATTGGTAGAGTGCATGATTGCAAGTTTATGGTACAATGTCACTGACATGACACTGGGAGAGAGCAGACAATTGTTGAACCAGCATAAAGTTAGAATGGTGCAGACAGATGATATCTGATTTGGTATTAAGCATAAGCCTGCTGGTAAGAAATGAGCCAAGAGACATTTTTTCAAAAAAACTGGAATATGAATTTTAACCCAGTTAATGATAAGCACAATACAGCCACTGAATTTGCTCTCCTGTATTTATGACCTGTAAAGCTGCATTTACTAAATGACAGCCCAAGAGAGCTAGGAAATGTATATGGATTTTAGCCAGGCAAGCCTTGCTTGTCATTAAAACAGACAGAGCAACTTAAAATGAATTGAGGACTGCAGCGGTTGCTCTGAATTAAACTGAGCTGTGTTAATTATTCAAAGGCTAACAAAAGAGCAGTTAGCACATGTAGCACAAAAAGTGGTGTCAGCAAGGTGTAAGAACCCAGAGAGAAGAATGAGGAATCAGCATGTTGGAACAGTGAAGGGTTATCTTAGTCAGGTGTATAGTATGAGTAAATAACATAATATGCTCCAATATCTCTAACTAGGTCATTTATGGGGGTATGAGTGACATTTGTCTGACTCTGAGGCAGAACTTCGGTTCTGCAGGTCCAGGTATTCAACAGATTATCTGCAGTGTAAGTTATCATACTAAATGTTTCTTATTCATTGATGGAGAATGGATACACTATTAAAATGGATAAAAAATTAGATAAAGGTTCTCTAAGAATCCTTCAAAGTGGAATTTATGTGAAAAATGCAAAAAAGAAAAAAGGAAATAAAAATCAATCTGTTGCTATTACAGAACAATACCAATTAAAATCAGATTTGACTAATTCTAGAATATTACTGATTACATTGGCACAAGGTAATGTCATAAAACATCACCAATTAAGCACAGGGAAAATAACTGCAAGACTTGAATGAAGTATATAGAGATAATTAAGCCTCTAATTAGGATGCTAAAATTGGTTCAGGAATTGAAAGGTGAAATGCTTCAATCTGTACTTATCTATGCAAAAATTTTCCATCTTTTACTTCTTAAGAAGTTATTCATCTTTTCCGTTCTGGTGTATTGACGCATTTTTCCAACTGGTGCCTGGCTATAAATCACACGTGAAAGCCTGATTCAGAGAAATTTCCTGTCTTAGTTTAGGAATGTATTCAGAAAAATTGGACAAGCAGACCCATCACAAAGATGCTTTGGGCCTTCTGTATTTAGCACTGAGGTGAGGTTCTTGAATTCACGAGGAATTAAAAGCTTTTTAGGATATGTTTGAAGGTCTAACTCTTTACATATGTTTTACTCAGGAAGTGCTAGCCTTTTAGCACCAGCTATTATGCAGACTTGTGCCCCATAAACAAACATTCTCTGCCAAAGACAGAAGATCATTATTGAGACTACTGGGTATAATCAAACTTTTGCCACACTCAAATTAAAAAAGTAAAGAAATAAAAAGAGCCCAAGCCTTTGAAACCTCTAGAAGTAATCACCAGTAGTTCCAGTAATGTGAGCAAGTGAGTGAGTTGAAGGTAGAAGTACTGTCATGTTGCTGGAGAAGGATGAGGGTGAATTAAAAACAGAAAGAAAAGATATTAAAATAACAAGGAGATCTGCTACGACTTAATGACCATCATGTACTGGGGAAAGGGATAACAGTGGGTCCATTTTTCAGTCAAAGAGAAAAGAAATTTGCTGTACATTTTCTGAGAATGAGTCACACTTGGGAAAGACATGCTCAATACTCCAAACTTCAAACTTGCCATGACAGAGCTTTGGCCAAGAAAAAGGAACACTTCAAAAGTGCAGGGCACATGACGTGTTAGAGGAAGATCTACTTCCATTCACTGCCACTGCCTGTCCTGGTGCAGTGGCCTGTCTGGGATTTCATAGCATTCCAAGGCTCATAGTTCCAAGTCAAGAGGTTGGCTGATGTGAACTTGTCTAGGTGGTAACATCTAGATGGAAAATGGAGGAAAAGCATACATCACTGAAAAATGACAAACTGCTCTGGAAGCAGAGCGATGAAGAGCAAGGGGAAACAAACTACGTGCCTTCATTTTTCAAACCAAATCTAGGAATAAATGCACTTCAGTTCTTAACTTACATGTTTCAAGAACACCTATAGTTATTCTCTAAACTAGGTAAGGCTCTGGGATCAGATACATTAAAAAAGACAACCTGCAGAGAAAGGCAAAGCTTGCTCATTCTTGTACTGAACCACTTCTAAGCTCTTCCTGTTGCTTACATTGTTGTTAAGAGTTATTTTTACTTTTTTTTTCTTTTTAAAGTTGCAAGAATTTTATTGGTGAGTAAAACAAGAACAGC
The DNA here is from genome assembly GCA_013397515.1 of Upupa epops. NCBI lineage: Eukaryota > Metazoa > Chordata > Aves > Bucerotiformes > Upupidae > Upupa > Upupa epops. The sequence continues at coordinate 148,360 of VZRI01012866.1, forward strand.
AGGATCCAACTCTTATCTTCATATCTCTTTCATCTGCTTAGCTGACTATTAGCCACTTTCTCTGAATGGAGAATGGAGGAAAGTTCAACAGCAAACTGACATAATAACAAGGACACAAAATATAGATGAAAAGAATACACCTCTAAATGTCTGATGAACTGCTATTAGCATATAAATGTAATATATGTACAACAGCAGCCTTTGAATTAAACCACAAAGAACACTGTCTACTTGATTAGTTGTTTATTTTTTCTTTTCAGGGGACACATCAGAGCCACAGATTGATGCTTTAATAAGGAACCCGAAAACCTTTAGTGGAGATTAAAAGAGCTAGTAGTTAGATGTCATAATTCATGGACACTGATTGCTCAGGACTTTGACAAGAACCATTAATTGTCACTGTGTAGCTACCTTCTGAAGTCACATACTCAATTTAGTTCTAGTTCTTACAAGATGTGGTAGGATCATTAAAGGAAGCTTGAGGCTAAGCACTGATAATGGGAGTATTTTAATATTCTCAGTACTTTTACAAAGGAACAGCATGTCATACATCACTTCTACGTATTGCACCTAAAATCTCAAAAGAAAAAGAACAGATTTTGTTGCCTCCACTGTTCACAAGAAAGTGAGGTGATAGGGTTTCTGCACTTCTTTTGCAAGCCTGAAGCACAGTGGGCACCTGAAAAAAAACACCACAAAAAACAACCAATCCACAGAGGTCTTTCAAATTTCCTTTGTTTGTGGCTCACTTTTTGGACTAATCTTGGAGACTGCCTACTGTTCTGTGAAAAAAAAGTCTCTACATTCTTAAAATAAAAGGGAAACAATTAAATGGATACCTTCTTTCTTTGAAGGCTTCAGGAATCCTAGGAGGTGAGATCTTTGTTTTTTCTCCAATGATGGTTAGGAGGTATAAATTCACAGATTAATGAAAAATGCAAAGGAAAATTCCCCATTCTCCCTTCTTTCTGCTCTGCAGTTACCTCAGAGCAGCAAAACAGAAACACAGCAGAATAAACAGGCTAAATGTGCCTGTGCAGGCAGAAAAGCAGACCGACATTTCAACACAAGGCCAGGTCTCAGTGCTCATCATTAAGGCAATAACAGGATTTAGGTCAAATAAGTAAGTATGGGAGAGGAATGGGTTACCTGAGGCCATGTGTCTGTCCTGCCCCAGAGGACTGGCACCTGCTAGTTTATGCTACCACAGGTTTATACCACCACAAAAACATGAAATAACGTCTACCTCACCTGCCTTTTTTACTCTAAAGCTGTACGAAGAGTGGCTGCAGGCTTCCTTTGAAGTCAAAGTGGGGAAGAGGGCAGCTTCAAGCCAATGCATCTGATCCATTTTATCTCTGTTAAGGAACAGATCAGCTGCTCTCTGATCCTACCCGTTGGTTACCCTGTTTTGCCCAAGTCTAAGCACATGGCTGAAATAGGGCAGATGAGTTCCATTCAAGCTTCATTCATTTCTTGACAGCTTGGCTATTTTCGGTTATGCTCTAGTATTGCATCTAGTGGGTAACTGAGTATCAGCCCCCATGGAGAGGAAAATATACAACTAAAAATCCAGGAAGATTATAAGAAAATAAAAATAGCTTTAATAGCAATTCATCAGACGTTTTCATTCAGGCAGTACTGCTTTCACTTTCATTTTACTAACTAGAAGCTGATGCTTGCTAATTAAGATCACCTTCCAGTATTTTAATGGCTTAATTTCAACACTGTCAGTGGTTACACAGGACTACTTCCAGTGTCACTTCAGACTGAGTCTGAGTTCAAGATCTGCCTCCATGCCTTTCACAGCCACAGGGGGCTTATATTTTTTTTTCCCTCCCCTTATTTAATTTTTTTGAGAGAGGGAGAACATGAGCTATTTTTCAAAATGAGGCAGCAAAACTACTAATATTTCAAGGAGCTTCAAAAATGAATCTAATTCACTGTTAATGAAAAAGGAGACAAAACCCAAGAAGGCTGCTCAGCACTACAATTTCCCCTGAGGCTGACCAATTAGTTTTGGTTGTGGTAGACTTGGAAGATTCAAATCCTGCTTTGTTTACAACTCATTCTATATTATTTAACACATTATCGCTGTTGACATCACATTAATTAAATAAGCACAGAGACAGATTGTTCCAACTCTTAAAAGCAGCATGACTAAAGACCCCACAAGAACAGATTTCTCTCCTTCACACATTGCAAACGCCTGATCAGCGCTAGAAGTATTTCCTGTCACAGTTTCATCAGGTACCAATCTTTCAGCATCTGAGCAATTTCTGTTTTGATTACACGCAGCACATGATACATTAAAACCCGACAGAAGTCTCACAACGGCGTTCCTGGAGTGGGTAGCCTGCTTTCCCAGCCTCTCTCTGAGATGGCATAGTTCACAAGGGGATTTCACTAGACCAAGAGGTCATGGGAAACTTGTATGTGCAGAGGGAGATGCTTTCAGCAGTCCCTGAGCAGTACCGATTTCATGCTGGAGCCATGTCCTGCATCCTGTGTCTTGAGGAATTGATTTAGAGCAGTAAGGGAGACATACATCATGGGGAAAACCACTACTAAAGCACTTTCTAGGTAGTGAAACACATCCCATTTAAATGTTTATGTGTTGATACCCTGGCAGCTTCTCCTTTTAGCTACTATTACTCATTTCATGGCTCCGCACTCATCAATTTATCTTAATGCCACCAATGGAAAAGCAAGTATTTCCTTCAGTTCCTGCAAACCGCGAAGGCTGCTGATGAGAGAAAATCTTGCCAGGAAATTTGATCAACAGACAAAATGAGTACATTTTTGGGCTACGCTATTCTTGCACTCTGACACCCAGAACAGTTCACCCAGAGCAAGAGGTCTATGTTCTATCTCCTGCGGCAGAAATACAGTATCTCCCCTCAGTTCTCTTAACAAAGATTTCCCTCCTCCACATTCTGATTCCAAGAACAACTGCAGCTGTTTCTGTTTCACAACTTTTTCATACTTCCTTTTCTGAACCTTTTGTGTACTAACTCGGTCTCCTTCTCCCTAGATAACATACTGTCTCTTGCCCAAGTAACTTCATTCATGACCTCTGTATCTCTAGATGTTTGATCATAACAGATGCACTATGCAGAGTTCATTTGTTTCATATAAATAGCCTACAAGAGCACCTTGAAATGGGCACACATCTTTCAGGTGTGCTATTAATATAAAATAAACTATTTTAACACATCCTTAATCTTTCTTTAATAATCCATCCTAAGTAAATTACACTGAAGCAGCGCTGGACTATGATTGATGGCACTGTCTATAAAACCTCACTGTTGGTTCAGTACAGAAGAAACACCCTGCTAATAATGGAAAGCTCACCCTGGGTATCCAAACCACCTTCCTGGAGAAACAATCCAAGATGGAAAAGAGTACTGATATGTTTGAAACTAGTTCAGCAAGTCTCATGTTCAGGATGAAAAAAGACAGATGCCTTCCTCACAGAGCTAACAGCTTGCTAGCTGTATGCATCACCAGTTATCACTAAGTGCAGCACCACTGTACATGAAGCACCAGCACTTCCATGCAAACAGCCCTTATCAGAGTTGTATTTGCACATCTATACAAGGTGATTGTTGTAAAGGCATGGACACTCACTGGATCAGCCTGTGCCCTGTGCTACTTGAATTATTGATCAATTATAAACAGATTACTAACAACTATGAATCATTAAAACCTTATAATAAATCACATAGACAAATAATACATGCCTAGGGTGAATAATCTTTCTCTCTCCCTCTTACTGAATTCACCACCAGAAGCAAGGCACTAACTTGTTTATAGTAAAGCTACTTTCTAAAAGCCCGAAGGTCAATATATTCAAAGAGTTGGTGGCATTTTGAAGAAAAAGAGCACCTCCCCATGTACTAGTATCTCAGCTGCCAAAATAGAGACAGCTAGTAACTTTATCTGACAAAAACACTTACATATCTGAAGAAGTCAATAATTAAAAAATTGCAAGTATGATAACAGATTGCCTTTTTGTTCCTTTTAAAGCTTTTTACTTCAGCAATTTGGATAAACACAAAACCCTCAGAGAATGTTTTGATGTTCTAAAGTACAAACATCACAGAGCCCTAATTCAGTAATTACAAGTGGGTAGTAAATAGAAAGAAATTTCATTGATCAGATAAAGTAGATGACACATTACCTAAGAAACTATAGTTTTGCTGAGCTGGATTTTTTACAAACTGCTTCCTGTTTCACAAAGACTTCCTTTCCTACATTTCATTCCAACTGCAAACAGACTCCTTATTCCTTCCTTAGAAGGATTGGATTCTGATTCGAAGGCTCTCAATTCCTTAAAGAAATGGATAATATGGAGTTCAAAAAAATAATGAAGAACCTAAACGGTTGCCTATTATTTTTCCTATTCCTTATGCCATAATGCATTACTTCTCCATGTATCAGAAGAGTTTTCTTTGCCTGTGGCTCTTCTTTGCTCTCTATTAAAAAGAAAGCTAACCTTTAATTACAAAATAAAGCACCAAATTTGACCCCTACAGTTTTACCAGAACAGTATCCAGTAGGTAGAAGAGGGCATGAATGCATATGACATTAAAGAAAAAGACTGATACTCTAGATGAAGTGGGGGGCTTTCTAATTTCCAATTGTAAAGACAAATCTTTAACCTGATTGACTGGGAGCGAGTTAGTAAATACCTAAAACATAAACTTTCACATGAATTCACAAGCTCTAGTCACTCTGTTCCCTCACAAACTACATCAGATTTCAGTCTGCGAGTGCCAGCATTGATTAAATCTGGCAGAAGTCATGAGTCTCTTATTTCTATTAGGGCACAGTGCTGACTGCTTAGAAACTTGTACCAGTATTTGCATTTGATTTTATTTTTTATTTTATTTTCTCCAGAGCATAACCAAGGGTCAATGTGCTTCACATTCTTTAACTCACATACCAGTCTCCTCAATGCAAGACACACTTCTTTTTATTCTACATTACCTGTGAGTCTTCCAATAAGTGCCAGTGTGGAAACTTCCACATAGTGATTGGCTCTGTATTGTCATCTTCATTCTTATGGAAGCTTCTACAATTTACAGCACAGCAACAGTACCTACACACATTGTTCAAAGGAATGTCTCTAATTTCACACTCTTCCTAAACGCTTCAGGGTTTTGTCCTTAGACAAAGTAACTCAATTCTTTATGGAATTGTAGGGTCATTAGGGATTGGAAAGAACTTTGAAAGATCATCCAGTCCAATTTCCCTGCCACAGCAGGATCACCTAGACCAATCACATTGGAACATGTCCAGGCCGGTCTTGAGAATCTCCAGAGAAGGAGACTCCACAACCCCCCTGGGTATCTCTGTTACTCTCACTGTGAAGAAGTTCCTCCTGATATTTATGTGGAACCTCTTCTGTTCTAGATTCCACCCATTGCCCCTTGTCCTATCACCAGATGACCTTGAGAAGAGCCTGGCTCCATCCTCCTCACATATTTACAGACATCAATGAGGTCACCCCTCAGCCTCCTCTTCTCCAAGCTGAAGAGACCCAGCTCCCTCAGCCTTTCCTGCACTTTAAAGCATTTTTAAACTCAGTAAATATCTCTGCTGTAGTACCAGCAAAAATTCAGGCAAGTGTGACTGTTTCGTTACCTCTTCTCCTAGTGCATGTGCAAGAAACAGACACACTGTAACTGCCAGTGCCATGAAAATACCAGACCAAGGCTGCTGGGAATACCAAATTACAAGATAACTTGAAATGAAGCCTTCATCAGAACAAGTAAAACCATAACAGAAGTCTTCCCCAGCACTGAGGCAGACATCCTGTTGTGCCTTATCCTAGTCATGATCATCACTTCTCTATCCAAATTTATCTGTATGGATTTGTTAAGTAGACACAGTTTGAGCTATGTAACCCTTTTGAAAGGGAAAGATTTGTACAGTGGAGCATCCTGTCCTGTAAGACCAGTCTGCTATGAGCAGGTTGAATGGGAGTTCTGCCAATAAGGCATGTGGCTGGGCAGGCAGGCAGGGGCTCAGTAAGGAGATCCCTACCACAAAAAGTGTGAAATGGGTTAAAGGAGGAATGTAGCATGCTTCTCTCTTCATGCTACAGTTAGTAGCAGTGGGTGGCTATAGCCACCTTGGCTACTATGCTATTCTCAGGTAATGCAGCAAAATATAAGCACTTGCATTGCCACTCAGACACTATCCCCCAGAAGTATCTGCATGCTCATAAACACGCTGAGATGTATACATGCCGGTAGAATTCCACTGATACTTTCAGAAAGAAACACAAATTAGAATTATTGATTATGTTATAATTTCATCAGCTATAAAAGGTGGTGTATTTATCAAGAAACTGCTAGTGTCTCCACAGGAATGTATAACAAGCAGACTGCACATAGAAGAGTTTGCATATCAGTATATAAGCAAAAAACCATGCAGGCAAATAGGTAAACCAAATGCACGAACACAGGTTGATAAGAAGACTGTGAAAATTGGTTAGTCAGTATATTATTTATGCAATCTTATTCTCTAACTTACTACTGATGTTAAATCATCTCTGGTTTTAAGACCATAATTAATGTATATTCAATGAGTTATAGAAATCTGCAACTTCAAGGAGGCAGCAAGAGGGAAAAAAAATCTGCTAAATACTGGAGTACACTGAAGCTTATTTTTAAACAAATGCTCCTGATTCTTTGACTAACAGAAAACAAACAAAATCCCAATCAGTAAGCATTTTAAAGGCATCACCACTTTTACTCTAATTACACTAAATGTCTGGTAAACTGAGTCAAACTCACTTCAGTAATCCCCAGTGGATTCCTTTAGTTACCTTTCAGTAAACCACAAGTGGATTCCTTCAGTTACTCATAAAGAAAAACAAAACAGAGCTATTTTACCATAATATATTGCCTTTTCAGAAGAAGGAAAATTTTAAATTCATATCAAAGTAGCGTCAATTACACTGAAAATGGTATTTACACAGCTGCTGCAAAGATTTCTGAAAGCTATGCAAGAAATCAGGTTATCACCAGAAAGGTGTCTTAACACAACTGAGCTGAAATAGTTTGTAGTTTCAGTGTTCTTTTGTACACACAGAAGTCTGAAACTCAGGCCCATCTCTCAAGACAGGTTCCAGAACTATGAGAAGGCTATGAGAGACCTTACTGATATCACCGACAGGCTCCTGGGAAGGTACAGAATGGTCAGAGTCAGGCTCTTCACAGCAATACATGGAGTAGTACAGGAGCCAGCGGAAACAAGTCAAAACAAGGGGAAGTCAAGTCAGGCATCAGGAAAAAAGCTTTGCCATGGTGCTGGTAAGATGCTGGGACAGGTTCTTCAAGGAGGCTGTGCAGTCTCTTGTTGGACAAGGCCCTGAGCAACCTGCACAAAATTGGCCCTGCTCTGGAAGGTGGCTAGACCCAATGGCCTCCCCATCTGTCCCGTCTAACCTAAGTAGTCTATGATTCTGTTCACAGCGCGTCACACTAGGGAAGAGAAACAAAGAGAAAGAAATAACTTACCAGCCAGCTGGGCATCTTAAGGAAAATAAAAGGGCCCTTACCTGAAAAACATAAAAGAAAGCAAAACATCAATAATTCATCAAAATCACCAGAGTAATGAAATGTAGGAACTCCCACCACACGAATAACACACATAATTATGCATTCAGTGTGCTTATACTCTGTGAAGTAGAAGACACAGCTATGCCGGAACGCATACCAAGGGTCTCTCCAGGTCTGCATATCCTGCGACTTAGGTCCACAGCTCAGAGAAAACTAGTTTGTCATCTGTACAGTCTGTGACCTGAACATTTTTAAATTCACTTCCTTGCTATTTCATCAGACGTGTGCCAACATTTCCTGTAGACAATTTCACCTTCAGTCCCTGCTGAGGATCTGTCCACTAATGACCATAATGAAACATGCTTTGTGTGAGAGCCTGTTCATTTATTTTCATTCCCGTGAGTGCCTTCAGAGACCAGTGTTGCAATCACGGCTACTTACTATTTAATTCCCAGCCAAATTTATGGCCAAACTGAAAAATGGATGCAGGCTGCCTGATGCAGGATGCTTTTGTCTGAAGTGTCCTCATGGAATCATTATACTTGCATTAATCTTTAATCTGCAATTAAACAATCAGTTCTATGTAAAAGATAGCTGCAAACAGATCTCTTGAATGTGTACTAGCCAATATATCTTAATGGCCCTATGCTTGCCGTGGAGAGTCTGGGGGAAGGGAAGTCAGCAATTAAGACAACATCCATCATGGGCCCCAGGTCAGCAAAAGGTTAGGGGAGAACCAAACCACCTATGAGGTGCTGAGCATCCATCTGCTACCTGCCTTGCTCTAGACCTGTGCCTGCAGTGGTGGGGAGCACAAGAAAAAAGCCAGGTGTGGGTGAGAAAGGAGATACAATGGATTAAGGCATGGCTTCACTGATAAATCTGTCTTGGCAGAAAATACAACCTGCTCTGAATATGTTTCTTCCCAATTAAGAGCCCTGCTTCCACCATCAGCAGATGCTTAATTGGAGGCTGAGGCTGTCAGGCAGGCACCAGCACCAGGATTATTAACAGGTAGTCTGAAGCCATTAAGGTACTCCTGCTTGTCAATACCCCTCTCATATACTAGCAACAACAACAAATGCATCTTCTTCCTCATGGCAGCAGCAAACTCACCTCATAGGGACAGGTGCACCCATGTGTGCTGCAAACTTGCCTTTGGTTCCTGGGCCTGGGAAGTTATTGAATTAGCACCCAAGATATCTGATTCAGTGGGGAATACAAAGGGCTTTCCTGCCTGGTATCAGTGTAATATTAGAGTGGTACCAAATGGCTTCAACAATAGGTAAGCAGAAGGGCATCTGTTTCACATTTGACTAAAATTGCATAATTAGATCTTGGTAAGAAATATGTCTGTGGCTTTGTCAAACAGCCGTGCCTGATCCAAATAAAGAAGCAGCTCCCAGACCTCAGTGGACATAGTTTATCATGCTAATGTGGGCACTGCCTTGAGAAACTCTACACCTGTGCAGAGCCTTCCATGCCAGTACACAAGGATTTTAGTTACAAATGTGGAGAAACAAAGCTATGCTGATACCCACGAACCTTGCCTTCTTACAAAACATTTTCCCCTTGAAAGTTTTACTCTTTGTAATCCCCTCATTGGTGTAGCTAAACCTCCCTGAAGTCACTGGATTCATGTCAAGCAGTGAGATTCATTTTGTTTTCTCTTACTAGAGCATCCTGACCAAAAATCACAGCTGTCCCATTGAATGATATAAAGAATTTGCTGCCTTGTACCATTTGTGGCTTACAAATCAGCCAATCTTGACAAACATACACTAATTAAGGACAAGGAAGTAAAAGACATTTATTGATTGCAAGGTCTGAAGAAGCAGAAGACTGATTAAATATATGTTGTAAGGAGTTAATAAATGATTTCACTCTGCTATGCCATGCTGTATGTACACCCAGGGCTACAGTAGCTAAATGGCAATTCAATGCTATAGTGTTCCATTATTTTTGGTGGGCTAATAAGACAAGCAATTAGACTGTTGTCTTCCCTTCAAATAAATGGTACCCAATGAGTGGGAAAAAAACCTACCATATCTATATACATAATATTTTGCAAAGGGAAGACCAACTTGTTTATAACCATTGCAAGAGAAGTCTCAGTCTGCTGCTACTTAAAAATAGTATTTTCCTGCTGCATAGTGATCACAGAAACATCATAGCTATGGTTGTTGCAGGTTAAGCATTTTACCTATTTTCTCACCCTTCAAAGACATAGAGAAAAGATGCTCCTATGTGTAACTTTCAAACTCAGATCTCTTCTGACCCTAAGGATAACAAACAGCTTGAGCTCCACTTTCATGCCAGTCTTTAGGTGTGAATTCAGCACTATGATTTTCAGCTACTTGAATATTTATTCTCTTTCTGCCTCCTGTTTCCCCCCTCACATAAATTAGGAGGCTTTACACACTAAGCCCTGCTGCATATCCTCAGCAATAACGGTCCAAAAGTACTTTGCTATTTTGACAATGCCAAATTTAAAGCAGAGCATGTGCTTCCTTGCATCTGTCAGTCACACGGCACATCCCTCAAAGCCTATCAATAAGAACAAAGTGGCGGATGGTCATCTGAACATTTTGTGCTTCCATATTGAGCTCAGCCATCTCCACAATTTTAACCAGGAAGCTGCAAGGATAAGGAGAAAAACAATTTTTCTTAATTGTTAACCAAGCAGGTTAAGATGTTTCAAGTGGCCCATTTTCCCCTTTTGCACACTTCTGAGAGATGACTATGAGTCAATGTGAGTGATTAAGCTCTGTTGACCGTGTAGGGTATTCATAATATATTAATGAGCAAGCAAGAATGCCTCGATTTCGATTTGACATTAGCAACAGACTTAACTACAAAAGGACATTCACACAGAGAAGGAAAACTGAGGGCAGTGACAATGGATTACCCTCCAGTCATAGAGTACCTCTGAAAACTGTAAGAATGACTTCTGATGTTAAAATTACTGTAAGCCAGTTATCGCTCAACAAGTGCCTAAAATGACAAATCGCCGCTATGTGCTCAGCATTTTAAGCTCTAGGAGATTCCCAGTAAATCTGTGAATAAGTTACAGCAATGGAAGGAAAAAGGTAGTGTGCTGTTCAGATATAATCTCACAGCTTTGTTTTTCCTTATAGTTACATTCACACTTTGGATACAGCTGGAGGCCCTGACAGGAATCACAGTCCTATTGCACTGAACAAGTGTACAACTGGGATTTCCTCCCTAGCCAGTTTACCAGCAGGTTAAGCCTCTTCAGATAAATGAGTTGATCCTATGTTGCCATTAGTGCTTTAAATAAATATTCTCTCCTCTTTGAGGGCAAGTCTTCTACCTCTGAACTCACTTTCAGAAATAATTGTATTTATTTAATTGGAAATAAATCTACACACACTAGAGGCTTTTACAGGCAGAAAGCACACAACACTTCTCAGTTCACATGAATAATGACAACTGGAAGTCAAGCTTTTTAGACTTCAGCCAATAACCCTCTGACACTGCTATAGATTGGAAAGTCAGTATCTCAGTAGGAAAAATGCTTTGTCAATTAAGAAGTTCCTTTTATGACTTCTGGAAACAGAAATTGTGAAGTCAGGTTTTTAGCTGAAATGCTTTATTAATGAATGAGTGTTCTGCTGAACTATGTGGAAAAGGTTTCTTAAAGGACCTGGCTCAGCTTCTTCTGGTTGCTTTTTGATTATTTCCTTACTGGGCTCCCAGTTGGTATTGGGAGACTTGCAAGAATGAAAGTATGTGCAAGACGTGCTTGCAAAAGTCTGAAGACTTAACAGTATTCCAAAACACTGTATTTGAGCATATTCTTTCTTACAGAGGCTTCCAATTTCCTTTATAAGACACTGAAATTCTTCAGCAGTTACTTCCTTTAAGTATTTCTGTACACTGAGCAAATACCTACCAGACTGCAAGTCTGATTTAGCTTGGATTCAAATTACATCACTGACAAAAAAACCCAAACCCTCAAACTCCCAAACCCCCCAAAACCAAACCAGAGAAGTCCTTCCTCTCCTGGGCCTTTACTTCACAAATGTAAGAAGAGTGAACACAATTCTTGTTTCATAACAGCAACAAGAAAAACATGATAATACAATAGTAAACCTGAATAAGAAAATGATGCTGATACTTAAGTCAGCAAAGGATTGATCATTGCTGTAGGATGCTCACTGTCTAATGAGGCCCTTGCTAATGAGAACCTTGGCTATTTCATCAGGCTGTGCAAACATCTTCCTGCTGCTAGGAATTGTCCACCATCAATGGCTTTCTTTGGAGTGATGAAACCCCAAAGCTCCTTAGGTCTGAGGCTCTTAATGCTTTTTCGCTCTCTACAAGTGTGATTCTCTTGTGTCTCAACTGACATGAAATGTAATTTCTCAGAAGTGTTCCAGTACTTCCCTAGTACCCCAGACTAAACTCTTAGAAGAATTACACAGGTGCTTTCCTACTATTTACCACCTCTCCACATTCTGACAGCACACACATTTCCTGTACTGCTACTAGCTGTCATTGTCTGGTGGAAATACAGAGCATATAAACATATATGAACCACAGACTCATAAAAAGAGCAACACCCTTGAGTTCAGACCATTTAAAATCCAAGGAAAAATGACCAAGGAAATAAACACTAGGAAGAAAGGACACTAAAGGCAAATGTTATTTATTAATTCAAGGGTCTTCTTGCCTTTTGGTTCTGAGGATCAAAATTGTGTACTGTAAATGGATATTTCACAACTAACACTCAGACTTACTGTACAACTGTATGCCCTGTGGTTGTTTGCATTGTGAAGGCAGATGATACAGGTCAAGGATCTGGCGGTACATCATAATCTGAGTTAAGCTGAAGCCTGCAGTTGCCTCTGTGTCAGGGACGTGTATGTTCTTTGCTTGTATTAGGCTAAAGTTTGAAATATGCTTTACCTGTATGGTCTTTCTCTGTCATTAAAGGCAATGTTTGTTTTTTTTTTCCCTAGGCAATGAAGCATAAAAACCAAAGCAGTGCAAAATGAATCCATTTAGATTTCACTGGAAAAAACTGAATGAAAGTAAAAACCAAACGAAAGGAGACACAAGGAAATCTGATTGGTGCTAACATTAGTACTGTGTTTTCAGGAATGTCATGAGAACTGCTGTGGTGACAGGTTGATGTTGCATCTACAGGCATTACCTATATGTAGAACCTATCATCAATTATCATGCATTTTCTGTGAGAAAAAAGTTAGTCACCAAATGCAAATGTGCAGGCATGACATATACCATGATGTCAGTTCTGCCTTGCAATCTTCCCATATTTGTACACGCTCTCCAAACTCAAAGAAGCAATCCTGACATAACATCTTTAAACCAAGTAAAAGTGAGGGATGATCAGATCACTGTTCTCTAGGCTTCCTTTTCCTCTGAAAATTAGAAACATTCTAATAATCTCTCTCCCCTCCCCAGTCTACTCTCATCCTTGGATGTCATTGAAACTCTACTAATATTTGTAGCTGGGTATGACGCTCAGCCACCAGGAGCAAAGCTATTTGGCACTGTAATGCAAATGACTGCATTCATCAAATGAGCTTTGTTAGTTATTCATTGTGTTCCTTATCGTTCCTTCCACAAACCCCAGTGCCTTTGCAGTGCGGGGAGGCGTGTCCACGGTAGCATTGCTGCCGTAAAACCCACCCTTATCAGACAGAGCAGGGTGCTGCGGCAATGACCTGCCAAGTCATCGTGGCCCCTCTCCTCTCCCTCACCCTTTTGTGCCCAGTGTCACTCTTTGTCCTCATCCACAGGATCTATCTCCCCCTGCTCTCCTCACTGTGCCAAACCATCTCCCACTGCTGGAAGAACGATTTGCAACGAAAGGGACTCTTGAGAGATCTGTAATTCCCTCCTTCCATTCCATCTCTTCATTTTCCTCTGAATCTGACTGCCACAAGCAACCTTCTGCAGGGTCAGTCTTTTAAAAAACGACTGTTACAACACAACAGCCCACGCCATCACACATATCTCAGCAGCCCAGCAAGCCTGCACAGACAGAAAACAGTATTGACAAGTTTGGAAAGGGACAGATGCTGACTCTGATGCAGGCAGGCACTTGGGGCTTTTTTTTCATTAAATCTTTCACTGCTTAACACAATTCAACAGATCATTCTGTACCTCTGGAGAAAAGCTTTTGGGGGCTGGAGCCAAAGATTAATCCCTCTGTATTTTCTACTGCTGCTGGCAGTACTACTGCCAAGGGATTTTGGGAAGAGATAATGGCACTCTTAGCTTGTAACCTAGGTGTAAAAATGGTCTTAATAAAACTGGGATGGTTGAGGCCCCATTAATAACTGCCACACACCGATGTTGTTGGATGTAATAGATGCAATCCATTTGATGTGATACAGGAAACTCATCCCAATAAAGTAATTGTGGAGGTTGGGGAGCTACTCTGGAAATTGTCTACCACAATGGCGAGGCATCCAGGGCAATCCAGTCAGTTCATCCTCTAAAGAAAGGTAAGTATGGGAGAAGAGCTTTAGTAAGCGAACTGATCTGGGTCCTTCAAAGACAGTTAAACAATGTGTAAGAGCTGTGTATAATTAAACTAGTTTAGAACGGTTCTGTCAGACATTCCATAATTAATGTTTGTATAAGAACAGATTTTGTGTTTTGCAAGAATCAGCAAACAATCAACACTTAATTGTTAACTTGCAAACATGATGATCCAAGCTTAATTATTTTTATACATAAGCCTACCCTTCCCCGACAACATCAGGTAGAGAAAAGGTCCCTTTCTTAGGAACAGCTGTAACATCCTGAAGCACAATCCCCAAACAACTCCAATTGTGTTTTTTCCATTTATCTTTTACAGAGTTTTCATGATTTTGGGTGGGGAGGAAGTTAGAAAACGTTACAGCCATGTACAAGAAGGTCCAGAAGGGGGATCAGAGGGAACCATGGGCTTGTAAGTTTGATATCAATGCCAGAGGTTATGGAGCAGGTCATCTTGAGTGTCATCCTGTGGCATGTACAGCATAACCAGGTGATCAGGCTTGAATAAATTGTTCTGCTATGACTTTGTCATAGCCCTACTTAGTGGATGGGTGAAAGGCTGTAGATGCTGTTGACATAGACTTTAGTTCCCCCCATCATTCTTCTGGATAAATTGGCTGCTAATGGCTCCAAGGTGTAATCTTCACTGGATAAAAAAATTGGCTGGATGGCTAAGCCCAAGGAGTTGTGGTGAATGCAGCTAAATCAAATTGGTGACAGATGGTGTTTTAAAAGGCTCAGTATTGGGGCCTGTACTCTATAATGGCATTACCAATGATCTGGATGAGGGGATCAGATGCATCCTCAACAATTTTGCAGACAACATTAAGAGAGAGCGTTGATCAGGTTGAAGGTAGGAAGACTCTACAGAGGGATCTGGATAGGATGGATCAGTGGAACAAGGCCAAGGTTATGAGGTTTAACAAAGGCAAGTGACAAGTCCTGCACTTTGGTCACAACAATCCCATGCAATGCTATAGCCTTGGGAAAGAGTATGCAGGGCCAAGAAAAGCAATGGCACAGCAAGACTAGGGAAGTGATTGTCCCCCTGTACTCTGCTCTGGTGAGATCGCACTTTGAATACTGTGTTCAGTTTTCGGTCTCTCACAACAAGAAACACAATAAGGTGCTGGAGTGTGTCTGGATAAGGAAAACAGACCTAGTGAAGGGTCTGAAGAACTACTCTGAAGAGGAGTAGCTGTGGGAACTGGGGTTTTTTTAGCCTGAAGAAAAGGAAGCTGAGGGGAGATAATATTGCTCCTTACAACTGCATGAAAGAAGGTTGTAGAATCATAGAATCATTAGGGATTGGAAGGGACCTCAAAAGACCATCCAGTCCAATCCCCCACAATAGCAGGATCGCCTAGATCAAGTCGCACAGGAACACATCCAGGCAGGTCTCGAATGTCTCCAGAGAAGGAGACTCCATAACACCCCTAGGCAGCCTGTTCCAATGCCCTGTTACCCTCACTGGGGAGAAGTTCCTTCTGATATTTATGTTGAACGTCCTATGTTCCAGCTTGCACTTATTGCCACTTGTCCTATCCCCAGATGACCTTGAGAAGAGCCTGGCTCCATCCTCTTGACACCCATCCGTCACAGATTTATAGACATCAATGAAGTCACCTGTCAGCCTCCTCTTCTCCAAGCTAAAGAGACCCAGCTCCCTCAGCCTTTCCTCATAAGGGAGGTGCTCTACTTCCTTCATCTTCTTCGTTGCTCTACACTGGACACCCTCCAGCATCTCTGTGTCCTTCTTGAACTGAGGTCCCAGAGCTGGGCACAGCACTCCAGATGCGGTCTCACTAGTGCAGAGTAGAGGGGGAGAAGAATCTCTACCCATGTGCTAACTACTCCCCTTCTGATGCACCCCAGAATGCTGTTGGCCACAAGAGCACATTGCTGGCTCATAGTCATCCTGCTGTTTACTACGACCCCCAGGTCTCTTTCTCCTACACTGAATAGGACTGGTCCAGGTACTGATCCTTGGGGGACCCCACTAGATACAGAACCACAGAATCATTCGGTTGGAAAAGACCCTTGGGATCATTGAGTCCAACCATTAACCCTACTCTACAAAGTTCACCCCTAAACCAGCATCACACCAAAACACCTTTTAAACACCTCCAGGGATGGTGACACAACTGCCTCCCTGAGCATTTTTCTGTGAAAACATTTTTCCTAATGTCCAGTCTAACCCTCCCCTACAGACAGAATGCCCAGTCTAAACCTACCCCTACAGCTAGATTGCTAGAACCAGCAGCTCATACTCATGCAAATAAAGTGCACGGATGTGGGTTGTTCAGAGGCAGAGAGGCTTTATGAGACAGGAACAGGGAGCAGGAACACAGAGAAGCAATTTGGTGCATTTGGAGAGAAAGCATTTCTCTCAAACAGTGGAACATGTTGCAGAACTTGGGAAATGCCCTGTTTTTTGCCCGTTGGAAAGAGGCCTCCAACTAGACTCTGTCCCATTGACCACCACTCTCTGGCTTCTGTCCTGCAGCCAGTTCAAGATCCACCTCTTTACCCAATCATCCAGTCCACACTGCCTCAGTTTGTCCATGCTATGTGAGATGCTATGTGAGACTGTCAAATGCTTTACTGAAGTCAAGATAGACCACATCCACTGCTCTGCCATCACCTATCCACTCGGTTATGCCCTCACAAAAGGCTATCAGGTTGGTCAAGCATGACTTCCCCTTGGTGAAGCCATGCAGACTGTCCCTAATGACTCTCTTGTCCCTGATGTTCCTAGAGACAGCGCCCATGACAAATTGTTCCATCACCTTTCCTGGGATGGAGGTGAGGCTGACCAGTCTGTAGCTACCTGGGTCCTCCTTCTTACCCTTTTTGAAGATTGGAGTGACAAGGTGAAGGTTGGTCTCTTCTCCCAAGTAACACAGAAAAATCTAAAGTTGTGCTTAGAGAAATGGGAAGTAAAAAGCTGAAGCATCATGTGTTCTGTTAGCAGGTGAAAAAAATCTTTCAATTGGTCACAAATTCCATACAAGAGAAGATTAAACTCTAGTACAAAAGTATCAAATCAGCAGAAAATAAAATTGATTGGTCCCATGCATACTGCAAAAGCAATATTTTACTGAGAAGACCGAGTCCCTCAAATACAACATAAAAGCTTGCCACATTGACAGATAGTTCTATTAAGAAAGGTACTGAGTGCATAATTAACCACTGCTAATACCTATCTGAATATTTGAAAAGAAGAAAAATATATTCAAGTGGAATACAAACTATTCATCAAAGCTGCAAAAAATACATAAATGAGATTGCTGCAGTGAAAACATGCACTAGTCACGCTATGTTTATGATCCCCTGACAGAACAAGTATAAATAGGAAAAATTTACCACTCATTCACTAGGGGCTAATGAAGCAGAACTAAGATCACGGGCACACCATCACTCAAGTGCAGGACATTTGCAACTTCTCAATTTTATATGGAAGTGCCTGTTCAAGGCACATATTCTGTAACAAAGGTCATTTTTTTTGTTTCAGTCTAAACAGTAAACTGTAATTGGCTCAGAAGTTTCATTTTTCTTAAGCTAATGTTAGTTTAATGAGTATTCTCTCCACATTCCTGGATATAGGTGATGGAGGACTTTGCTCTCTCAGTTCCCTAGCATCAGTCATAAAAAGCAATATTTAATTGAAGCCTTCTGCACATAAAATTGATTTATACTCTTGGACAAACAGTCACAGCCCAAACTTTGGGGTGTTTCTTGTAACAGTTCCCAAAAATTAAGAAAATCTAACATGGTTATATCCATACTATCCAAGCTACTGCAACTATTTAGTGGCAAATGTGGAAACGGATAAGAATTGGTAAATTAAAAGATTTCTGAAAGCTAAAACGTTTGTAAAGGATAATCAGAAATTTATACTCTGTAGGCAGGTGCAAGTAAGGTCTAAATTCTCAAACAACGGCAAATTTCCAATCTCTGAATGTTCATTTAGATGAGCACAAGCTGCATTACTTTGTCAGCCAATAGAGGCATATGGACGATATTCCTGAATATACTGTCAGCTCCAAAAGCTGTAACATTTGCCACTTGCAAGCGTAAATATATTTATGAATTTTTTAGCATCATCTTATTCTGATGACTTTATTTATCAGCATCACGTAGTATTTTCTAGAAGCTGTTTGTGAATGAAATACAAATTAGTATTCTTCTCACAGAGGGATTTGAAGTATTTCCCATGAATGTACTTTCACAGAGGTCCTAGCAAAAATGCTGCCCTGTAATTTTAGTCTGTGGATTATCCCTAATCCATTATTTTCTTCCTAATTTATTTACACAGCCTATAATGCACTTAACAAAGATCTTAGTGTGTCAGGTGCTCTGTGAATGCCAAGCAGATTAAAAACTGCAGTCCTATTTCTAAGAACAGGAAAGAAACAGCACCTTGTGCTTCCATACTCTCTAGAGATGAATTCTGCCTCTGTTCTCCAAAGGGGCCCAATATAATGCCGATATATAGGAAGTAAGATTTAATCCCACTCTATATACAAATCTCTTTACCTCTGTAGTGTAGAATTGTCCTTACTGAAAAGTTTAATCCTGTAAATTGTTTTCCATATGCACACTTCTACAGATGCTTGAAATAAGAAATAGAAAAATGTCTTACAGTATCCAAAACTTTGGCCACGTCCCTTCAGCTTCACTGTTCCAACAGTTACCTAACTGAAAGAGATGACCACTACAGCCCTATTCTACAAATGTAACCAGAGACTAGCTTGTTTATGGATCCCATGATAAGAAGAATTGAGAGCATAAGAAGAACTGAGAGCACCTTGTTGTTGCTGCAACCAGCAGCATGTCCTGCTCATTGTCCACTAGAAAAAAACCCAGTCCACTACTGGAACAACATTCACAGTGTTTTAACTGTGAGCAGTAAATTTTACTTCACATAGTAAACTGTCAATCAGAATACAATACTTACTACTACATACCATGTATGTAAAATCCTGCACTAAAGGAAGAAAACCAGAAACTATAAAAGACCTTATGGTCAAAACGACTTGAAGAGGCATCTCACAATATTTTGTACACCTGGTGCATGTAATTAAGGCTGAATTTGCAAATAAATGAGGATGTCTCAAACCTCTAATTCCCATCTTTTAGTTGTTGCTGAGGTACAAGCAGCAACACCTGTGATACTTTATAATTCTGTTTCACCAGTGAAAGAAGATTGATCTGTATCTGGTCAGAGAATCAAATTAGAAGAGACACGAGTAAATACTCCATCAGTGTTGTAGATTGTTTCTGTGCAATAAAAACAAATCTAATTTTCTCACCTCTCCTCTTGCATTCAGATTTTTCTCACTACAACAAAAAGGTAAGCCATTGTCGCAAATCAAAATCCTGGAAACAACAGCTTTTCTGAAAATCTGCAGGCCAGGTTTAGAGCAGTTTCCATCTGAAGTCTTATGAGGCACAAGGAAGTAGGAGGCTGAAACCTCTCTCTTCTCAAGTCATGCTAGAAATTAACAGCACTATTATTTGAATGGTGGCCTTTCTGCATAGTGCTATGAAGTGATACTCTTTGGCAGCAGACTTTACTTATTGGGACTCACTTCCAGCAGCTGCTGCAGTTACTGCAATCCAGAAGAGTGAGCTGAGATTTCTACCACACTTCTCGCCCTTTTCATATCCCACTGAAGACATACACATGGGAAAGAATTGCCATTACAGGGGTGCA
This sequence comes from Upupa epops, assembly GCA_013397515.1. Lineage (NCBI taxonomy): Eukaryota > Metazoa > Chordata > Aves > Bucerotiformes > Upupidae > Upupa > Upupa epops. Next base: position 168,190 of record VZRI01012866.1, read on the forward strand.
AATTTCTAAGTGTCAGCTTTCTGTTACCTACTTCTGTCTTAAAATACAGGGTGCACTGTTCCACCATTCCTCTTTTCCCAAGGCATTTTAGCAGAGAGTGAAAGAGTAGCAATATACTCCTGAAAATAAAGTTTATGCCTCTGTTTCTCCCAGGGTTATCTGTTCAAATGACTCTAATAATAATAATGAAAATGTACTTGAATAGTCCAGCACTGTCCTGTATAAGTAGGATCTGACTAAAGTTTCATTGCATTTTTGCCTAACTTCCATATATATCAGGAGTTAAACATCTGTAAGAATGGTCCTTTAGAGTAATGAATCCGCTTTCAGCCGGGGCTCAGGCAAGCAACTAAAGAGAGCAGGAGAGCTCATGGAGAAACAACTCAACAAAAGTTATTAAAGTCTTATTTGCCTATTTTAGTCTTAATCGAGCTTGTCTTCACAAATGACAGATGTGAGCAATTGTCTTTAAACTATGGATAAGTATAACCCAAGTGAATCCACTGCTAACATATGAATATTATCCATTTCATAGTACACCATCTCCAGCCTCAGAAAAGTGTTAGAGGACACAGCAGGCCTTTAAAAGTCTATAGCAACTCAAATAATTACAGATAATGATGTAGGAAACACTCTTTCAAGACCCAGACCTCTCTGCAGCACTTCCCAGCCCCAACAACACTTCAGACAGAGCACAAACTGAGCCTGCATTGCCAAGGAAAAGCTTTAAGTTCAAGTCAAAATCTAACATCCCCAGATTCCTGCGATGAAGTCTTACAAATGCAGAACATATTTGAACATTGCATGGAAATAAAATTAATGCATATAAATACCACTAAGGAATTGAGTTGGCTGAAGTCTCTGCAAATAGATCACAGAAGCTAACAGGACCTATTATGTTGCAGTTTTGGGGCACATGAGTGTCCATGGTCAAAGCCTAAGTATGAAAAAAAAAGGAATTTCATTCTCTTTGCAATGTAGAAATGTGGAAGAATGGTTGCCTGCTGCACTGAGAAGGCTGTCATACAAGCTATAAATAATGAGACATATCATTTTACTCAGGAGCCTTCCCTTTTGATTTTCCTCTGTGTTTTGTCTTTGGTTGTCAGTAAATATGACATCTATCCTCTCCATTCAGCTGGCTAATGGTCCTTGTCTAACTCTGAAACATTGGACTAGCACTTTGGGAAGCCATCTGTAGCCATGAAGTATAGATAAAGCTAATCCTACAAAGGCTTTTGTATTTCTAGCTTTCCATTAATTGTCCTGGTGATTTTAGTGTAAGGTGAATGAACACTCATCACCAAGAAAAACCTTGCAACTTCCCACACAAGTGCTCTTCTAGCACGCAGGGCCAAGAAAAGCCCACTAGTCCTTCCTCAGAGGAAATGCCTGGGCTTGTGGAACATGCCTCCATCCTTCAGTGAGAAGGTATTCAGGCATGCTAGCAATATCTCATGGGCACTATTACCAGAGGCAGCTGATAAATCTAAAAGAGCCTGTACTCTCACTTATTTTCACAAAATTAAAGAATATATTGACATAAACTAACTGCTCTCAGTACGATATCCAGATAACAAACTGAGGGATCTACTGCTAATAAGGATTAATAAAAGTTAGGTAATGTAGTTAAAACCAGGGATAACTGTCAATTTACTCTAGACAGCAGTAGCACCTCATTTCAAAGGCATAATCAGTTGAAGGGCACATTTTTCTTCTCTTTGTTCTTTCCCATCAATTTTAATGGGTGCAGAACATCAGTCACATGAAATGTAATGGGACAAGAAGATGGATGAGTACATTTGAAGCTACTAGTCACAGGACAGAAAACATCCTGACAAAGTGACACTGGCAGCATAGGTTCAACAATAGAGCCTGGACAATATTTAGTAAGTGAAACTGCAGTGCTACATGATTTGGTATTCTCACTGGGCAAAATCCTTCCCCTGTTACTATTCATCATGGTCCCATAGGTCAGACTTTCAAAGACATTCCTCTACTGAACAGGACCAAATGACATTTTTTAACTCAAGGAAATACGTAAATCTGAGAATAAAGAAGTCATTTGGAGATAAATGGGAACAACCTCCTGTATTAAGAACTTAAAATGACTTAATGAAGAAGGTTTTAAATGGTTTAGTACGATTCACATCTGAGATTGGAAATATATTATGCTCATAGGAAAAAAGAAATTTTATTTCTATGCTGAATTTATTGACAGCAACAGAATGCTACTACTCAATGAACAAGTAGTAAAAAGACCCTGAAGAAAGGTATAGCAAAAAATGCATATTTAGAAATCGTTCCACATTAAAAAGCTTTTAATTTGCACAAAGCAATAAAATATATTAATTAAAAAGCAACATATCCCATTAGTGATCTGGGAATAAGTTCTGGAGAAATTGCAAAGAAAATTCCTAGCACAACTGACCTTTAGTGTACAGCAAAGGAAAAAACAGTCATCCAACACACCAAACCAAACCCCTTTCAGACTTTGCAGAAGCTTGGAGCTGTTGGGAAAGGTAGGCAGATCTATACTGTAAAGATCTATTTGAGTGATAACTTCACCAATAATTGCTAAGTGGATCAATTAGCATTTCATGAAGCTTATTGTTATCACCATTGTCATTATTAGACAATACTGTTCCCGTTTCTTCATTAGCCATTTGCCAAGATCTCTACAATTACTCTTTAAAGCTTTAAATAATACAGAACTTTAGACCAAAAAGGGAAAAAAGAATCCAAGACCTCTTGAACTATACCCACAAGAGCAGGAATTAGAAACAGACATCCAAGTCACACTACTGTCCCATGGCTCAATACCCCACAGCAGTCTCTCCCATGGTGTGCAACATTCAGAAAGCAAAAAGCCAGTAAATTCTCTTAAACAGGGCAACATCCCTCTTTGGCATCACAACATACACTGTGAAGGTGATGGTGTATTGTGTTTCTAACAAGTACCTTGTTGGAAGCTGTTTACACAAATGCTTCTTGCTATATATACTTGTCTCCCACAAGCTGTGAGACTGTTCTCAAACTAACTTTCCACAAGAAAGGTGCACTGGTAAAGATTATGCACAGGGAGGAGTTTCCCACAATGAGTTACATATGTCATAATTGGAAACCCAATTGGAAACCTGAATTCCATGTCAGGAGAAGGTTTGACATTTCACAAACAGCACACTCAACTCTGGAAAGAACAAAATATTTTAAGATAAAAGAACACGGTCCACTTTTGGCTTGCAAGTGTTACACTCTATGAAATAACTGTGTCCTGGTGAGACTTCACCTGGAGTATTGCATCCAGTTCTGGAGCCCCCAACAGAAGGATGTGAATCTGTTGAAGTGTGTTTAGAAGGCGGCCATGAAATTGATCAGAGGACTGGACCAATTCTCTTATGAAGACAGGCTGAGAGAGATGGGTTTGATTAGCCTGAAGAAAAGACTCTGGTAGGGACCTTATGGTCACCTTCCTAAACCTTAAAGGGGCCTACAAGAAGGCTGGGGAAGAACTGCTTACAAGGGCATGGAACAGGATGAGGTTTTAAGCTGGGAAAGGGAAGATTTATGCTGGACATTAGGAAAAAGTGCTTTAATGTGAACATGGTGGATCACTGGAACAGGTTGTCTAGAGAGGTGGCGGAGGCCCCATCCCTGGAGACATTCAGGGTCAGGTCTGATGAGCAATCTGTTAGAGATGTCCCTGCTTCTTGTATAGAGGTTGGACTAGGTGACCTTAACAGGTCCCTCCCTTCCAACCCAATACATTCTGTCATTTGGGGAAATTACTTTCTCATGTTGCTCCTCTAAGACCACATTTTGAGGGAACATTTAATTTTTCTAGTAAGAATTTAATTTTTGATGTAGTTATATTCTTCATTGAAAGACAGTGTAGACTCCACACACACATTCTGGAATTCCCCATTTATTAAACATAGGGCTCTGTGACTTTTTTGACTATAATAGCAGACTACATGATAAATAAACATTTTTAAATGCAACAAAACCCCACTTTCAGTAACCCTCACCTCTGAGAAAGCACTCTAAATACTGAACTTTAACTAATAATTGACCCTTTCTTCCTTCTTTTCTTGCCATTAGCATTTGTCTTGAGCTGGCAGTTCACATGCCCACAGACATCAGGAGGAATCAGAATACTTCACATTCTAGCCATGAGGAAGTCAAAGGCCTGAATAACGATTATTCCCTGAGCAGAATTCTCTGCAAATTCATCACTATAATATGCAAAAAGCACATTATAATTACAATTAGATACATTAAATAGGTCAGTCAATTGTTCTGTTAAATCATAGGTAACCAAAAATAACCCTTTTTCCCAACTATTTAAATTGTTCTTCCTCATGAGGATTTAGCAAGGTTCATCCCTTCCCGTGATCCTCTTGTCCCGGGACATGGGCCCTGACACTGCAGTTCATTATATTTCTGACATTAGAGTGTAACTCAGCACCTAATAAGTCTCCGTAGATCTTTCCCAGGAGCCTCACCAGGTACATGGACATAGAAGCTGTGCTGACGTGAGCAAGTAGGACAGTCCCTGAAGTCCTGTCTGCAGATGCAGGGGCAAAACTTGCAGTCCGAGAGAAGGCAGGGTCTCAAGCATGCCATGATGCATTAAGTGAAGGAATTCTCTATATGATGTGATAATTTAAAAGATTACTTCTTCCCCTGTATTTGTGTTGTTTCTGAGGTCAAACTTCAAGGCAAATACCTCTAGGGAATAAACTGCTACTGTACACAATTAGATCACAAAACAAAGGAAAATTAGTTTTCTTCACTTTGCTGATTATCAAGGTCTGCTTCTGCTGGTGAAAAAAAACCCAACAAAGCTCACAAAAACAATACCCAACCTTCATCCTGGAGGAAAAGAACTGAATAATTTTTTTACACCTGAGAGAAGAAGGATATATAGAATTTTTGAACTTCCTCAAAGTTAAGCAATACAAATCCCCAGTGAGGGTCATGCAAGCTCACATCATCCTAGAACTGGACAAATAGCCATGCTGTCGTCTGCCTGTCCACCCCAGTATTTCAAACTAAAATACAAACAACTATAAGCAAGAGCTTGCAGATATGTATGCATTATAGGAAGATGCTGACATTTTATTTCTAAATTCAGTTCATAAAAGTATCTGTAAAATCTCTTTTTGAACTGATGATTATTACAAAAACATTAGAGATGATCTTTTAAAACTTACTGATCTAATATCCTCTCTTAACAAACTGTTAAATTCCTAAAACTATTGAACAAAGAAAAATAAATTAAAAGCTCATACAAAATAGCAAACAACTGTCTACAAAAATAACCTTCATCTAAGTTCTTTAATTCTTTCATGCTCTTTAATTCATTTGAAGATGACACTAAACTGGGTGGGAGATAGGAAAGCTCTGCAGAGGGACCTGATTAGGCTGAATCAATGGACTGAGGTCAGTTGTATGAGGCTTAACTAGACCAAGCACTGGGTCCTACACTTAAGAACTGCTTAGTGGAAAAGGGTATCAGAATGTTGATTGACAGCCCACTGAAAATGAGCCAGCAGTGTGCCCAGGTGGCCAAGAAGGCCAGCGGCACACTGGCATCAGAAATAGTGAGGCCAGCAAGACTAGAAAGTTGATCATCCTCTTGTACTCAGCTCTAGTGAGGTGTCAGCTTGAGTATTGTGCTCAGTTTCGGGTACCTCAATACAAGAAGGTCATTGAGGTGCTGGGGCATGTCCAAAGAAGGACAATGAAAGTAGCCAAGGGCCTGGAAGGCAGGTCTTATGAGCAGTGCCTAAGGGAACTAGAGTTGTTCATCCTGGAGAAAAGGAGGCTGAAGGAAGACCTTACTGACATTTACAACTACTTCAAAGGAGGTTGTGGAGAGGTGGAGGCTCAGTCATTTCTCACAAATCACTAATGATAGGACAAGAGGAAACGGTCTCAAGTTGTGCCAGGGGAGGTTTAGATTAGACTTTAAGAAAAATTTCTTCACTGAATTAGTGATCAGTTATTGGAACAGGCTGCTCAGGGTGGTGGTGGTGTCACCATCTCTGGAGGTTATCAAAAACATGTAGATGTGGCACTAGGAAACATGATTTAGTGGCCATGGTAATATTGGGTTGATGGTTGGACTAGATATCTTGGAGGTCTCTTCCAATCTTAGTGGTTCTATGACTCTGTAATCCCATGATGTCTTGCTATTCTAAGGTGATGTTTACAAATCAGGAAATAATCTTGTTCAGGGGAAAAAAAAATAAATCATTAAACTATTTCATGTGAAACCTAGATGTTGAAAAAAGCCTTTGTGGTTGAAATTAGCCAGTGGATGTAAAGTTATGGGGTGAACAGAAAAGCAAGCACTATCACAAAAGGCTCTTGGCCTTTAAAATAAGAGGTCAAGCATACTCTTCAGTTAAAGAACTTTAAAGTCCAAGTTCCAAGATTTTTTTAGATTGTTTTTTAAAATTATTTTTATGAGAATTCAAGCAAATCCCTATGGATGCAAAAACTGCGAGGTATCACCAAGCCCTGCTGTACACGTCCCCATTAAGCTCTTACTCTTCAGAGGAAACTGGCAAAAACCCCTACTGTACATTAACCATTAACATACACTTGGCAGAGTGTTTGCTTGACATTTTAATGCCCTTCCCTAACAACAAACCACAGAACAAAACTACCAAACTCCTCAAATATGCTTCTTTAGCAGTTCTCAGTCCATGAACACTCAAGGTAGGAAGACTGGCTTCATCACGCAACTGATGTATAAGACTAACATAAAGATACATTTTTTGCCTGAGGATTACATCCATACCAAATCACATCAGCAAACAAGTGTCTGGAAAGGACAGCTGTGTAAAAACTGGATATAAATCTGATCACTAGAACAATCCTTAATCTCATTGTGAAATTCAAGATGCAAGGAACAGCAAAATGTCAGAGAAAAATCACACTATTCTGTGCCTCACCACTTTTTAAAATTTTCACGGCATCACATATCCCTGCAGACTACTGATATAATCGCAGTACGTTTTTTTATAACTGTCTCTGTTGTACCCATTCCCTGATTTCTTATCTCAAATACTATTGTCTGCTTTCTTATCTCAGGACTCTTTCTTTATCCTTCCTCTTGAGGTATGCACAGGAACTATATGCCTTTTACAAGACAGTAAACAAGGACAGAAAATGAAAGCCTGGCCCCAGTGAAGACAGTAGCAACACTTCAGAGTTTCCTGGATTTTATCAGGAAAAAAAATTAAGCATTTTCTCAAAGGCAGCTGGCATGAAATCTAAAATAATACTTAGGTAATTAGCATATAATTCAAGTGTCATGTTCAAAAGGATAGTCCTGAAAATCATACTAATGGGTTTAGATTTTTAGGAAGTCACATCATTACTCCTTTACATGCCTAGTTGCATGCATGACTGTCTTCTCCACAGCCACTATCCATATGGATGGCCAAAACTGGTTAAGCAGCCTACATATCTGTAAACCCAAATCCCCATAGTAGAAGACTCTTCAGGGACCCTTCACATCTAAGCATGGCTGAAAGATGAGAGCCTAAATTGAGACAAGAGGTGGCTTTTCAGACGTCTTCTTTTTCAAGCAACTGGTATGTGGTGACTCAAAAGCACGAAGCTGAAGCATGGGTGCCCTGCACTCTGGAGAGTCAACACTCCCTAGGTACCCACACCATCACCCAGCACAGTATGGTGAGCTCCCCTACCGGTAGCAAGAGCTCAGTTCTTAGCAACGCAACAACACTGGTGTCTCTTTTTTGAGTACAGCCTGCAGAAACATGATGGAAATGGGATTAGTTATTTAGAGGAATGCTGCTCAGTTGTCAGTGTAAAGTAAATAAGTAAGGAAACAGAAGAACCAGGAAAGCTGTTTCTGCTAACCACAAGGACCATCCCTTACCTGTAAAGGTCAACTTTTACAAGCTCAGTTTTTAAAGCCTTTATGGTTCAGCAGAAATTCTCTAAAGAAGTTCCAAGCAAGTTTCTAGAAATGGCTAGACATGTATTATAAACTTTGATTATGTTTTTACCATAAAGACTTTGTTCTATTAATACAAAACAGAGAACTTTCAAGTCAGTTCATTCAGCACAGCTCTAAAATTCTCCAGAAGAGAATGAGAGCTTAATGGCAAACACCACAGCAAGGAACTGTCATGTGAACACTTCTCATGGCATAAGTACCAAAAATGAAAACTAGTGACTCAAGGTTGATTTGGAAGAAAAGTAAGGATCAAACTTCTTCAATACCAGAGAAGGCAGGTCCCAGTGTGAAGGAACCTTGCTTTGTTCTCCATCTTCTTTCCTTATTCCAATGCCAGCTATAAGTAGCACCTCCTGAAACACACTGAGGTACCTCTACTGTTTCAGAGGGCAGGCTTGATGTCTGTCATGCGATCACCTTTGAATTTGAAGAGATGCAACACTAAAACTCAGTACTTCAAGTAGCCCAAGGGATAAAAATTGAGCATAAAATCAGAACTCTAAATTGGTGAAAATGTGAGCTTTATGCTAATTGTAGAAACCAACATGAGAACCAAACTGTATAATCAGTCTTCAGAGGATTAAAAATGCTGCAAGCAGCCTCCACTATCATCTCAGGTCAAATATAAAATATAAATGTGCAACCTTCTAATTTTAATCCCAGGTTCACCACCGACTTTGTGAGCCATCCCAGATTTCTTCTGTTTCCCCTTCTAGCTTTTCTTCTTTCTCCCTTTTAATTCTAAGCTTACTTGAGTCAGGACTCCTTCAATGTGTACCTTGAAAAAGAAGTTCACACCAGACTTAGGTTGGCCTCTACAAGTATGGTGTTCTCTCTCTCTCTCCTTGCCTTCTTTTCTTTTCTGGGTTAACTGCACATTTTGAAAACAAAACAGAAATTCCAGCAATTACAAATTACTTCATGCGATATCTACACAATTCTGTGAAAAACTGGCATTGCCCTGTGTCTTACAAAGGGCTGTTGAAGATCACTGCTGACAACTGATCAGATGGAACTCTCCAGTTCTAAAAATATTTTTCTTATTGTTTTTGCATGATGATAAGAGTCCTCATCATGAAGCTAACAACTGACTTGAACTCCCTTCTTTCACCCTATCAGTGTTAAAAAAGGTCATCTGAGAATGGTCTGCTGCTAATGTACTTGAGCACAGATCAAGCCACACTTTCTCAAAGTGATTCAATGCAGACTTCCTGGCTGCACACTCACTTGCTCAATCCTGTTTATACAGCACACAGGAAATAATAATAATAATAATGATAATAATAATAATAAAGTGCCCCACAAAGTAGGATGTAGGGCCATAAATTTCAAAATGACACATCTATTTCTCCACTGCTAGGCAGATGGAGAAGAGGACTTTTTTGTGTGTACTGTGTCCGATACCTTCTCACAGTGAAGTCAAGAAGTAAAGATGAGCCACCTTCATATCCTGAGGACAGATGAAGAGGCACTCAGGAGCACAAGGGTCCTTCATCACTGTGTAATGGTATCTCAAAAGCCTTAATTCTTAAAACATGATTGTTTTACTTTTTATTTTAATCCCAATCTGCAGGAGCAAGACCCAGTTATAAAAACAGAAGTTTTCATCACACAAGCAAATGCTCTTTTCAGAGCAGACCTCTTGGTCTCTGAACTGCTATCTCAGTGAAAGGCAAGTGAGCCTGAAGGATGGGGGTGGAGGGAACAGCAAGGAATATGTATTCTAACAATACCTTCATTTCCCAGCATCTCTACAACAAAAAAAGCTTTCTGGTGCTAAATCTGACCTTACTACAAACAGTAGTAGAAAACTCAGCTCACTGTAAGTGCCTGCATGCTTTTTCTCTGCAAGCACTCTTCCCTTTGTTACTGTATTTTTAAGTACAGGGGTGCACAGACCACCCACAGTATCATGTAGCTTTGCTCAGGAAAGGTGAGAGATGAGGCTAGGACTGCTTCCTTGTAAGAATATAAATTAATCTATCTGATTCACATATGCTAGAGAACCACAGCTCATCCTCAGTCAGTTCATGTCCCTAGCAGGCTAACTTGTCCCAAGCTCTCCAGAAATCATGCAGATGAAAGAGCTAAGGCTGTGGTATAGGAATTACAGGACTGGAAACTTAAAAAGGGATTTGCAAATCAAGTAGTAATGCCTGCCTTGGACTAATTTAATTTATCANGGTTATGGTGTAGGACACTACCTGGTGTCTACTGTGGCACCTGGTTAAAAAGATGCTCCGTATCCTTTGGACTCTGACCTGCATACACTGAAACAAAGATACGGGTGACTTTATAGATGAACACAGGATCTGGCAGCAAGCACACTAAGTCATTTCTCTGCTCTCCTTCTGCACCTTATCAGTGACATTTTCCTAACAGCACAAGATGCAGCACCAGGCATTTCAGCTCCCCAAGGACATGCATTCAGATCCTCCCAGGGATTACACTTTATCTGGCAAGCACCAGAGTAAAAAGTGAAAGCATTAGTTAATTCTGCCTGTTGGTTGTTCACATCCACAGCCACTCCAACTCAACAGCAGAGCAGATTACAGATAAAAGGAAGAATGTTTCCAGAATATCTTAAAAAACCCACCTTTGGGTTTGCTGATCATTTCAATAGCATTTGTTACTATGCAACATTACTGCATGGAGTATTTTGAACATGCATTCACTCTAAACCAGGCACAACCTCTTTTCTTCCTACACACCCGGACTTGTAAGAAACATCTCATTCCCGTCATAGCACAACCTGTATTTCTTATTCCCTGGCACAGGAAAGCAGACACTGGTTTGCTCCACTCTCTCCATTTTACACTTTTTTTGGCAATCCAGAGCTAAGGAGAGGAAAAGGGGAGGAGAGGGAAATGTGCTGCCACGCGTGTCTCTTTGCTGCTGCTGTAAGAAAACAGGATGGTGAGATTACAACCAACTACTGAACTAAAGGGAAGTGTTCCACCTAGAGACCATCTTCGCCAGGCAAGGTAGTGGGTAGGTTACCTGCAAACAGATGCTTTTTTAGGATTTAATATATCTGCTGGTTCTGTGGTAAAAAATGACGCAGAGGTATTGCCCCCAGTAGTAATTAACAATGTTAATCTTCTTCTTCCTCTTTATGGTGATAAAAAGAGTAATTTTTATATTTAATTAATGCAGAGGATCGTTTTGGAAACTGGCTAATGAGGCTCTGATCACATTACCATGAAAATGTGCATTAACACTGCAACTGAGGAGGCTGCTTCATGTGTAGAGAATCCACTTTGTAATTAGCCCACTGTGAAATGAATCACGTCAGGAGGAATTCGGAGGGAATCAGTCGGCAACGAGCACTTTGCTGCTGTGCCAACAGACCACCAACACTGTAATCTGGTTTTTTTTTTCTCCTCTGCGCTGCCTGTCAGCAGCAACGCAGCACCGAACTGCAAGTGTTCAGCCTCCGTCAATGGCAATGTGTCAAAGCCAGAACAAATTACAGAGAGGCAGAGAACACATGCAGAAAGGTACTAAACTTTACTATGCAAGGGTCTGCCGTGCCAAGATGAAAAACAAACAAACAACATCTGCAAATCAAATACTGATTCAATAGGATCTGAGTAAAAATTACAGGCTATTGTGGTAAGTATTTGCTTCATCTTTTCTCATCTTATTCTGCAGGAGCTGGGAACATGTTAGCAGCACACTGCTACTCACACTGCTATGATGCTGAAAGTGACACTAAAATATCTAGATGGGATTAAGATCTTTGTCTAGTAGTACATAGAAATAACATGCACACAATGAATGCATAAACAGCACACCTCACTTGTTGAAACCCTGTTGTACTCAGTACCTGCTTAAAGGTGCAAAGTATGTTTTAGAATAATGTCTATTTTAATTCATTAATCTGAAAACGTAACATACTTCTTGGCCAGCACAGACATGCCATAAAAACTTTGTTCCTTAACTTAGAGATACCTAAGATCACAGACCTAATGCTTTGTGAGGCAGCAGTGCAACTTATCTGAAACCAGCCTTATTACCAAAGCCAAGGGTTCCCTTTAAACATCACCGATACAGTTCAGTGAGACTGCTGCTATATGACTGGCATCTTGGCAGAAGATGCACAAAAATGTTAAAGAATCCCACAGGAAGTCATCTGAAGGGGGAGTGGCAAACGAGCAGAAAACAACAGGCACCCAAAATACTAATAATTACCACCCCCCCACACCCCCCCTCCAAACAACTTAGCTAGCAATTTTGCAAAGGCAAAAAACAAAAAAGGCAAAGCAAAACAAAAGCATCTCTATTTGTTCTCTGTAAAGAACACACATTTTTACTCTCAAGATACTGGTAATATCCTCTGCACTCACCTGTGAAACTTCATAGAGCAGTTTGTAGTGCTCCTCTCTCTTCTGAAAAGTGCACAGATTGCAGCCCATCCTAATAAGAAACACGAGAGCGAAGCCTCTAATTTCTCCAGCACAGAAAGGCAAATGCACTGACAGGGAATCACCCTCCAGACTTGACTACTGTTTTTCATCAGTCACTCTAGCCCCGGAACACAGACACATCACTGTTAGCTGGAAGCACAAGGCAGGGCAGTGTGTAGCAGCATGCTCTTCTTCCCTTTCCCTAACTATCTTACACTCACGTATACACACACAGAGTTTCGACTCAGTTCATGGCAACACTCCCCCTGTCTCCGCATCAGTGCACATGACTACACAGATTCTCACTCATGAATATTAATAGCCCCTCATTGATTATTTATGACAGAACGTGTTAGCGGGGAAGGGGTGTCATAGCTGCTGATGATGACAGATGAATATTCACTAATTAAGAAGCAAATGTACTGTGGTTAAACAAAATTCAGTTGTGTCAATACCATCTCTGTTTATTAAGGTTAGGGGGACTCAGCATCATGTATTTCATCCCCACTCGCCTTAATTTTTATGGTAAATCTGAGACTGAATCATGAACGGGGGTGGGAAAGGCACAAGTCAAGTCTTATGTTAGGTCTCCACCTTGTGCAACAGGGATCACAGAATACATTTAACATACTCCCAAGCATTTTAGGACAGTGCTGGTGAAGCCTGAGGTGATGTTGCTAAAAATTTAAAGCAAAGAAGGAAAGAGAGAAAATTAACCCAGATGGCCATATGGCTAGCTTCACCTTTGATGCTGCTAAATTTACCCTAAATTCAAGTGTCCTTATAAAAGGCAGGAGTCAAGCACAACTCATCACACATCCATGTGGAAATGCAAGTGTGCCTGATACGGTGCATTTACATACACACATTGTAGTGCTTATTAAATGATCCCACATGCAAGTATCTTCTGGCATGTAAAACAAATTAATAGTAATTATAGCCCCAATTTCTAAGAAACACCAGATATACACTCTTGGATTCCTAGATATCAAAGCCTCTATTATAATATGGCATTATATCTAATTCTACCATTTGAAAATTAGATTTTAATGGCTCTACAATTCTCAATGTGTGTATAAAGGCAAGGATGCATTTAAAATTAAACCCACATATTACACGTTAATGCCATTGGAAATCACACTTAATTCCAGGATGACACTAATTTCTATATTGCATACCATGTAATCCATTGGTAGTTATGCTAGATAAAAAGCCCAAACCAAGACAGAAAATTAAAAGTTGCTTTTGTTTTATCACTTGTTTTCTCATCAACTCCCTTAATCAAGAACTGCAATATCTTTGTTTCAAAGCACCTTTAACATGGAGAGGATAGCAGGTGGGATTCAAAGCAGAAATAATGACTTGGAAACCAATGAAAACAGTTAAGATTGACACAGCATCCTAAAGAATTGTAATTACTAAGCACTGATGTACAGCTACTATTTATTTTTTTGGGTGCACTTTCCTAAAAGTGCTTTGTCAAACATTTAAAATCGATAGCAGGAAATGATGCTAATGAGCACTAATTGTTAACAAATTGGCTTTGCATCTAGCAGCACCTCAAACACCACCAACACCGGGTAGCAAGCAGATCAACAATCATGTGCTGCTTATCAGTTCTGCCCCTTGGGACATAATAATGCAATATTCTGAGCCTTAATTTTACCTAACAGTCAGGATGAAAGCCAGGCAAAGAAACCTACAGGAAAAAATGGACTACTACTGCAAACTCTGCCTATTAGCAAACTTTGCTAGAACCTCTACGTAAATTAGAGATTGGTTAGACTAAATCTTAATTAAATTTCAACTACTTTAATAAATGAACAGAGTCAGGAGGAATCAAGTAAAGGCCATTAACAGAACAAGCTATTCTTATATCAGTTTCCAGCACTGTGCTGAAACATAGCACTAAGATTCGTTCCAATTCAGTACAATAACTGAGCAAGTGGGTTTGGTTCTGAACTTTCCCAAAGTCCAGGGATTTTAGAGATGAACCACAGGGGTGAGCTTGTTGTTGTTAGAAAGAATCAGCCTCTGTTCTTCTTCATGCTCCCATGCAATGCTGTTCATGCTGAGTTTTAAACCCATGAAGCAAACTTCAACTCAATCTTTGAAGGTTTCTATATTGAGAGGTGCAGGAGAATTCTCAGATGTGTAAACTTTGAACTTAAGAAAGTCAGACCAATGAACTAGACAACAGTCATGCAAGGACAACCATGCCATTTTTCCATGAAAGTGTTCTCTCCTTCCCCTGACACAACTTCCTCCTCTAACACATACACCGTCTGAAAGCTAAACTGTATTCCTAAAAGGAGACATGATTTACCCTGGCATATTTGTGGTAGTCCCTTAAAACTAGTTCTTAATAAAAAGGGAGTAAAAATAGTATATTACTGCAGGTGTTCAGCTGTACAGGTTAAAGAAACAAACAACAACAAAACCCCCAACACACAAAATAAGCAATGGAAAACTACAATTAATCTTTGAGCAACAATCTCTTTTTTCACTGTTCTTCTGGTTCTTTTGCTTCTTTCTCTGAAGCCAATACCAGCATCACCTTCCATTTATGAAGTGTCTGCCCTCTGTCCAAAAAGGATCACAGAATAACGGAATAATCACAGCTGGAAAGGACCTCCTAGATCACCGAGTACAACCATATGCACACCAACAAAAAACCTAAATACCTATTGAAAAACACAACCCTCTCCATGCCTGCCACTAGAGCGTGTCACAAAGCACAATGTCTACACACTTCTTAAATACCTCCAGGGATGGTGACTCAACCACAAAAGGATTCTGTCTTCTGCTTCTGCAAACATGAATAGGCATAGCGCAGGGCTGAACAGATTTACCTGAGAAGGTGTACTTCTAGGTTCTTGGGCTCCATCTAAATATAGTGCTTTGATTTTACATGTGGTCAAACTATCAAACTTCATGCAGAGCACAATAACATTCAAGGCAGACTTGATTGACCTAATGACTACAGTGAAATATGTGATACGCTTTGGCCATGTTGAATTTTATGTTGGAAACAAAGGAATCTCTTGCTTTTCTTCCTTCTTTTCTTTCTCTTAATCCCTCTCCAACATCAAAACTGCAGCTAGCGGAACCAAAAAGGTGCTAAAACATAATGAAGTAATTCTTATTCTATACGTAATTCACAGATATTTGAATAATTCAATGCTTTTATTGATTGTGGAATTCTTCATGTTCATCACCTACAATGTAATGTTACCATAAAGACTAAAATCATAATTTACAGTCAAGCCAGGAATGCAATAATGCAAAAGGACGGAGTTTAATTTCAAGAGAGTTACAGCAAAATTTCTGTTAACATTTTCAAAAAAGGTGCCCTTGTTTAGGTCTCCTAATTCATTTTAACTATCTAGGAGATGAATTACACATTTGGTATATAGTTCCCCTATTGAGGTACAGAAGTGTTTAATTATAAGCACTCATTCTTCAAAGTTTATCATTGCATTAAAAAAAATTTAAAGCAATGACACTGCAAATTAAAGGCCACTCAGTCCTTTATATCTTCTTTCTCACACAGCTAAAAGTCTTATAATAAGATACAACATTCATTTTAAGTAAGGACAGTGAATGTTTTGGTCCAGGTTCATTGAATAAAATGGAGAATACCAATTTTCTTTTGCATGCCCTTGAGGTTCAGTCTTCTCCTGAATTTACCACCCTATTGCATCTACTCTATAAATATTGAAGAATTCCCAAAATTCAGCTCACAGAATAGATGGCAATGCAATTTATCGTCTTCAGACTGCAAAACAAAAATAGCAGGGGAAAAAAAAGGGAGTTGGAGAAAGCCTTTGCTGATCCTCACGGTTCTAAACAAAGGCTCAAACTCGTAAGATGACCTCAATCTGGATGGATCTTTTAGTTCATCACGCTAATTAGTGTCATTTGTAAAGCCTCAGCAGCTGAAGTCATGTGATTCTATGTATCAGTCCATTTCCATAGTAGAAAAAAATAATTTTCCAGCCCTTCTGATTGCAGAGTAAAACCTTCAGTAAATGTAATGCAAAAATTCAGAATTTGCATACAAGCTAATCAGCTTCAACAGTAAAATAATATAAAGTGTATTATTCAGTTGGCTAAAGGAAGTTGCAAACTATGGAAGTGCAGAGTCGGTGAAATAAACTTAAGCTATAATCAAATAGTTTTTGAATATGTAAAATACCAAGCTCCCTACAAAAAAATACATGAAAATCTAATTCAAGGTAAAAATGCACCATGTTTTCCACAGACATCAGAACACGCTTCCTATAAAATGCACGCTAAGAGATGTCAGAAACAGGCATATTAATTTTTGTCCATAGGAAAGACACTTGTTTAAACTCATCTCCTTTAGCACAGCCACTAAGACTCATTAACTACTCAAAGTCACAGCAGGAATAAGGGTGGTAGGAGAAAAGGGCAGGACATGAAATTCCCATACTCAGTATTTTCCAAGAGGAATATAATTTATCTGAAGATGGTAAATCAAATGGGCTTCATATGTGGAATCTTCCAGTAGGCTCAGATGACCCCTGGCATCATACCTACATCATCATACTATACAAATCCAGTCTACTGATGTTCTTTCAATCCATGGTTAAATTGGCACAGATCTAGGGGATTCCTGGTCCAAAAACGCAAATACATGTGTACCGAGAAATGAAAAACAAGCATGTGAAGAACTTTCACAGCCATGCTTGCTTACAGCACAAGAGTAACCTTTCCCTTTTGTTCTACACTGAAGAAAAAGACAAAATAAAAAAGTAAGTGAGTCCTTATTTATCTACCGCTCCCATATGAATGGAATGTCTAGCTTTCTTTGGGAAAAGTACCATTCCCTTACCAGGTCTACTAGCTCAATTTCAGATTGTTCAGACACCATTTTTTCTTTATTCTTTCTCAGTGTTTCACCCAGGATATTATTTTCTGGGGTTTTCACTCTCCTTAGAGGTTCTTAAAGTGCTGTCATAATCTATTACAGAAGTCTTGCAGAGCACCAAATGATGTCTATACTGAACATGAAGGCCTTATGAATACATCAATTCATTAAGTGGACGGTATCGGTTAAACTGAGAAAAGCAGTCAATGCTGGCCCAAAAAGTCTTCTCTAAACTAAGGACATGATTAACCAACTCCAAAAGAAACTGGATTTTAGCTTGCCTTTCTTTACCTAATCAGTTAACTATAAGGAAATTATCTGATACACCTTGAAATGTACAATCACTCACAATAAGCCTGAGAGGATTTAACAGAAAAGACAACAGGTTAGCCAATCCTAAAATGGCTGAACAGAGCTGTAGAAAACCCCCCTCTGATTATACATAAATTGGGATACGAAGAAGCCCTATGTCAATAAATATTAAATAATTCACTTAAGAAGCACTGCTGAAACATCTATGGTCACAGTCCCTGAAGTAGGTATTTCTACGCAGAAAACAGGTATCGAGCTGCAGATAGCTTCTTTGAACTGCAAGTTCAGTGATTAACTACAGTAAGAAGACAAGCAGAATAAGGAATTTCAGGAAAATACTAACAACAGAGCAGAAACTCTCATCATGAAACTGCACAAATCCCAGCAATATCCACATTTGAATACAGCCAGCAGTTCTGCTCTTTCGATCTCTAAATCATTTAATGGAAATGGAAGAGCTATGAAGAATAGATGAGCTACACAGATGTGTAATAGTTCACTTTCCCTGCATCTTTCATCTTAATCTATAATTTTTTCCATCATATGGAAGCCATTCCTTCTCACATTACACGATGAAATAATCAGACAATACATTTAAAGCAACAAAAGGAACTCTGGATTTTTTTTCCAAGTAATTTGACTGTGGAACTCATTACCAAAACTCACTGGAAGCAAAAAGTAGAAATGGCTGCAAAATGGTATTAGACAACTTTACGACAGATAACTGTCAGTAGTCATCTGCCTGCTTAGAAAGCCTGTAATTCACCAACTCCAGGGAGCTATGAGAGAGTATGGCAGTGAGATTTCTCTCTATCCATCCTCTTGCTGGTATCTTGCCTGTGTTGTATTGTTGGCCTCTTCAGAAATCTAGTATTGGCAGTATGATCCCTTTATTAATTCAATTTGAAAGATCCAAATTTATTAGTTCTTGCAAAAAAGATAGAATATGTACTAAGCTGGAAGTTTCTCAGTAAATGTTAGCTGGTAATACACCAGGTAGTCCAACTACTTTACAGAGCTTTATTAGTGATTGCATAGTGACTTTGGAGACATTTGTGACACGTTACTTTATTACTGTCCTCACTGGTTTAAAAGCTTTTCAAGCTACATTTGTTAAACAATAAGATCAGAATCTTTTCACCACACCTTCAGATTAAATCTGAGTTGGTTATTTTGTACATCTGTGGGGAAAAGAAAAACTGTGTGGAACTGAGACATGGCCAAGATCAGGCCCAGACCTACCAAAGGCAAATATCAATGAAGGACCTCAATGAGAAACCGAGTTCACAGTACAAAACTCTAATTCAAATGCTCAAGCAGAAGTAATTGATTCAGACGATAAGAGCGGCTGAGAGGATTCCTTGGCTCTGTTCTTTCCTCTGATACTTGCATCATAAGGAATGTTCTTCCTTTTTACATGTTTACAGGATGACTAACACCTGTCTTGCAAAAGCATTAATTTAGTGAACCTTTTAAGACTTTTCAGAGCATTTCAAATAATCTATTCTGGAGGGCTACTACACTCATCCAAGTTCTTTTCCCGAGGCCACCCTTTCTGCCTCCAACATTCGAATATAATGAAGACAGATTCTTAATTGAAAGTTTTAAATAATGTTCATGATGTTTATATAATAAAGTACACAAGTAAAAACAAATAATTGTAGGAGACTTGAAAAAGTCCCTTGCTAAAAGCTACAACCACAGCAACTTGAGGGACTACAAAAACTAAACAAGAGATACACTTAGGCCAGGGTGATGGTTGAACACGTCTACAATGCAGAGTGGCTAAAATATACTAGCTAAAGCTAGATTGGACTATTTTCTTTTTGCCTCCCTTCAAATTTAAGTACCATTAGTTGGATACATCTGCAAGAGTAGTTTTGGCATATCTGAGTATTTCAAAAGTGAGGCAAAAATGCTGAGAAGAGTAGCCTGTCACAAGTAATGCACTACTATTACAGAGATGTATTTACCACTGCAGACACTTCACTTAAAGCTCAATTGACAATCTGGAAGAATCGTTGAGAGATACATGCAATATAATAGATTATTTTGTCATGCCCTGTATAAACAGACTACTGCACCTTAGAAAAACACCCTGTGATTAGAGGAATTTTCACAGCCTTGAATGAATTTTCATGGTATTTAAGCTCAGAAGTAGACTTGTACCAAATAAGGTCATAAAAGCAGTTGTTCTCCTCCTTTGCCAAAGATTAAAGTAATAGAACTGCTAGAAGTTCATGTTACTATAGTAAAAATATGGCAGCATATAGATGACCTAAGTATTTAAAGAAGTAGTGAGGCAGAAAGGAGTTGTTGCTTTTTGTATAACTAATGATGCCTTCACCACCCTAAAATTAGTATTAGGTGGTATATGTGATTGAATCTAAAGTCTGTCTCCCAGCACATGCCTGATAGAATGATGGATGCAGCAGCAGCACCAGACAAGACTGCAGGAGGAACCATCTACACCACTCCCAGGTCTGACAGCTGGTTAGTTTGATTTAAAATTACAACTTGAACTGATATCAAGTCTGGTTGTTGACAGACATTAACTGACTACCATAAAAGCGCCATTAATTCTGTTGTAGTCAGCAAATGCTTTCTAAAGCTTAAAATCACTGCCAGTGCACCTGCTTTCTGCAAGTTCATTAGGTAACAATCTCAATGGAAGCCAAATCAACCTGGCTTTAGTTACCTTACCGTCTGCTCTAGAAGAAAATTAATTTTATTAAATGTGTCTTTCTCTGAAAATTACTGGTGTTTGGTTACTGTGCCAACTGTCGAGGAGGCGCCTGGGTCTGCTGGAGGCTGACCCACTGGCGGCCTGGGCAAAGCGTGTCCTGGCCCTTGCACTGGTGCCACTGGGGCACACCCACGCCAGCTGCTCCAACCAGCACTGGAGCGCCTCAACCCTCCACAGCACACCAGATTTCAACCTTGCCAGTATGTCTCTCCCAAATCCCAGCATCCTGCAATATTCACCCAGGCTATTATGGAACAGTAATGCCAGGTCTGAACTCAGGTGTGTAAGGAGATAGGAAGAGAAAGGATAAGAAGACTGAAAAAACCTTCTGTAAAACCACATGGATAGAGACAAATGAAATCAGCTTAACAACACATCTTTTTCTTCTACCTTCATGTCCTGTGGAAAAAAAATAAATTAGCACAGTTAATCCTGCTTTATCTCTGAATGAAATTTCAGATCCCTAGCCCTAAATCTGCTCCTCACTCCTAGATTAGAAAGTCAAACCTAAGAGTTTGCCAGCTGCAGAGGAGATATTTGTTCACAGACCAGAGGTTTCCAGGAGGGGGTGCTGTCTGGCTCTCACTGCCCAATGGCATGGACATTTCTGCCATATCAGCTTCTGCTCAACTCCTGTCCATTCTAAGCTCCACATTAGAATCACTGTGGCATGCCAGGACTTCTGGTTTATCTGAGCCCTCTGAACAGGGGCATTAAAACCACTTTTTGAATACGTTTCCCTAAAAGCAACAATGGACAATGTCCAGAAAAGCATTCAAGCTCATTCCAATCAAAGAATGTGTAAATTAGAATGAAAGTTTTAACTAGTATTTGACACAAAAAAACACCTGAAACTCTACAAACACCAAAACCACTTAAAATAAACCTTCAAGTGGGAAGCAGGAATTGTAGGGGCATGGCCCTCATTGACTTCACCAAGACTGAAGCAGTTACAAAAAACCCTAGTATGCTTTGACAATAAAACCCTTAGCAGCCTTTTTCACCAGATAGAATTAATATATGAAATACTAGCAACATCAGGGCAATTCATCTGGGATTAAAATCCTTCTCAATTAAACTTTCACAGAGTGAAAACACTATCTCCCTGAAGTTTTGCATTGTGGATTTCAAAATATGCTCCTCTTGAAATACACGCCCAAGCTCTCTGGTGCATTTTTGTTGTCAATATCAGTCATAAATAAAGATAACGCAGAGTCTAGAACAAAGTAATACCATCAGAAAAGAAACACAAATCTCCTGCTCAAAGAATCTCTGTTATTCCACACTGATGTTCTCTCCAGTCCTAGGACTGGGAAAAGGATGATCCTCAATGGTCCCTTCCAACCCAACCCATTCTGTGGTCTACTGACTAGGAAATGTCCACCCTGCTTTGTCCAACGGTGCACCTAGAGCCATTGGTACCTTTATTTTTGCCAAAAGCAAATGGTGTCATTTCTAAAAAACAGTAATACAATTCTGTATTTCAGTAGGTATTCTTAGGAGTTTTCTGTCTCAAAAAAAATTTAAGGCCACTTGCACAATCTCTTCCAGCTCCACCAGCAAGCCAGACCACATACTTTTATATCTGTAAGAGTTAAAAGCTGCACACACACACAAGCATCCTCCCTGTGCACCTGAACCAGCACATCCACTTGCCCACTCAGATCAAAGCGATCTGATGTAATACAAAAATGGATAAACCTAATCTCACATACTCCAGAGACAATTTCAGTACTACTGAATCATTTAACCTCAAAAGGCAAACAACAGGTTTCAGGCCAGGTAGACATCTCCTGTGGCTAAATCCATCCACTTTTCTACTTGTTCACAAGAAGTCAGCCCCCACACTTTCAACTCATTGTTTGCAGAGAGGAGAGAAAGATGTTCTCATTTACCACAGGGGAAGAAGTGACACTGTGAAAAATGAATTTACTTATGAGGTTTCAAACTACAGGCACAATGCATGCGAGCTTGTACACTGGAGGGAAAGGCAGCACATTTCCAAAACTCACTTACGTTTCGTTTTTCCAGAATTACACTTCTCACCTTATAAAACAGAATGATCTTTTAGCAGAGGGGGTAATATTTAACCTTCTCAAAGTCAATGCTTATTCACTTCTCTGTGATTGCTTCTGCAGAGATAGGAAACAAATCAAAAGGAGAGGGAAAAAAAAGGAAAAAATCAAGGAGAATAATGGATTGGGGTGCATGAGCGTTTTCTGCAAGACTTTCACATCTACTCTGAATCCCTTTCATTTCTATTCAGTTCTTGTGCAGGACACTAAGATTACATGTATCAATTTAATTCAGTGATAAGAAAATCCTCACTATAAATCCTATCCTACGGGACAAATCTGTCAAGATCTTGATTATCAAAACAAATGAACAGACAGTAAAATGTGACATACGTAGCATACACTTTACATGATAAATTAGCCCTTACACCACTGACAGACATACTGTAAGGAGATGTTAAGGTTACTATGACAAACAACGCCTTTCCTTCTCCAGCTCCTGAAAGAGTCATTGACTTCTACTGAAACAGAACACATTTTCTACATTTACAGACTACCAGCCAGTAACAACACATTTTTCTCTTCCACTGTGGTCTTCTTAAAAAGTTACTGCCTTCAAACAGTGACCTCACGGTGTCACTGTAAAGTTGTTCTCTTACCCTTCAGCAGACATTTTAGAGATTTACTGTGATGCTTCAGGGATCCAAATAGTGATGGTCAAATAAATTAGGAAACGTACTTTATCATGCAGTGAGCAGCAACATTGTCAGCTCAAGGAAAACAAGAGAGAGTCCTGTCTCTAGCTGGAAATGTGAACTGAAAACACAAGTGTTTTAGCTAACCCAAAGACTGGATGCTATGAGTCTCTCAGAACTGGGTTATCATGTAAGGACAGAGACTTTTATAAAAACATTTCCACTTATGTTTGGAATAAAAATCCTGGAGAAAAGCCCACATTATTTCAGCATACTTCTCATCTAAAATGGTGTTTGGAACTCCTAAGGTAGACAATAAATGATACATTTACCAAAACAGAGCAAATCCCAGAGAGAATTTAGTAAAACATGCATAGCTGTTACTGTCAATGAGACATAAGTATGCATTCAAGAGCTCTCCTGCACAAAGACGGAAACACTAGAAAGAGTACATTCCTGACGAAAGGTATTCAGAACTTAAATCAGAATGGTCTCATCATTGCGGCAATAAATACACAAGTCTTTTGCAGTCTGGACAACTTCAGGGACTACTCCTTCAAATTAAATTAGCTTCTGCTGGATTTCCTAGTAAATCTCTCAAACACAGAAGTATTACTGCTGACCTCAAAGGAGGCACCAACTGACCACAAGCTCTCATTTAACTGTTAATTTCTCTAATTGCAGGTTATGAGAGATATGCATAATGATCACTAGGTGACAGAGTATGGACACAGCTATGACCACAGGAAAATTACACAGTGAAATGTTCAGGTTTCCGTATGTTTAGGAAGGATTGCAAAAACCTCCTCTGTCATCTTCTACTCACTGTAGTAGATCAGATAAACATTTCCAAAAGGTCACAATTTCACTGATAAAATTAATCATTTAGGTGATTTTTCAAACACATGCTCTCCTAATGCTAAGTTATGAGATAAAAAAAGGATGGGAAGCAAAGATCTTGAACAGCTGTCATTCTTAGCACCACCCTCATAGTGAGGAACAGGTTGTTCAGAGAAATGGTGGATACCCTCTCCCTGGAAATGTTCAAGGCCAGGTTGGACAGGGCCCTGGGCAACCTGGTCTGGTAAGACGTGTCCCTATCTAGGACAGAGAGGTTGGAACTGGATGATCTCCAAGTTCCCTTCCAATCTAAGCCACCCTATGACTCTATGATTTGTCCAAAGCTTCTCTGCACTTTTGGTGGAGACCACTTGATGTAAAGGTCAATTTTCTATTTGAAAATACTCTCTATTCCTTCAGGCACAAGCAGAAGAGCAAAATTCTGAGTAAACAAATAGGATTATTGAAAAATCATTAATTTCTACTTGTACAAAAAAAGATATGTATGTCAGTAAACTATCTACATAACACCACAAGCCAACTTTCATACAGAAATTTTCACACAGAGACATCAAAGCACCTCACAAAATAGCTTTCAAATTTAGTACCAATGTAGAAAGCGCTGAGAAGCTCCATGGTGAGGGAACTACCCAGCACCATGAAGGTGACTGCAAAGCAGTAGTGCACCAGGAAAAGGCATCTAATGATTTCAGCTGTTGTTTGGGATAACAAAAACATTTTGAGATCTTTGTATACCCTGCAAATAAATAAACACATTACAATATTAAACCCAATTTTAAACAGAAAACTCTTCTAGGTAGTTCTTACAATAAACTGTGAGAACACACATAACAAAAAAATTGCACCAGTTTCCAGCTGACAACACAAGCATATATAGTTTAATCTCATGTTATCCTCTCCTTCTTTTATTGTACAGTAAGATTAACTTTTTTTCTTGTTTTATGCCTAGTGGAAATTCTGTGCCCTGCCACAATTCTGCATTTAATTCCCATTCTTTGATTCATGACTTCACATGAGCCCTGCTGCTGTGCACTGCTTTTCTCCATCACATCCTGTGCCTCTGCAGCTCTTCACTACCTGAATGCCCTTCACCTTTGGCTTAAAAATTTTCCTGGAGTTCTCCCTTCTGTGTATTCTCTCAAGAGCTGGACTGTAAAATAACCCCTCTCACTGGGCAGAAGACTGAGTCCAGAGGCTGGCAGACAGGAGAGCCTGCTGGGGTCAGCTGCATTTGTTGGGGCTGCTCCCCAGGACAATTCCAGTTTGGATATTAAAGCAAGCAACAGCTGCACACCCACTTTCTTAGCACCTCTTTTTTTCCACAGCAAAACAGACCAGGATGCCTGGGTCACAGGTTTGATTTATTTATTTGTTTTTCACCCTGCTTCAGAAGTCAGTCTGATCAATGCTGTTTCACACTTTCCAGTGCAAGCTTTACTGATCTAACCCCTAACTAAAAGTAGATTCATCAAAGCAGCACCAGGGGAGGTAATATTTATCCCCTGCAACACACAGGGAATGTCACGTTACAGCATCCTCCTGGCTTTCTTATTCTATTAGGAGAGGTGGAGAAGGAGGACTCACATGGTTGAAGTGACTGCTGGCACAGGAAACTGATATTGTGCATTTATCCACTAGCATTAAGTATAGGAGAGGCCGTCACAGTTCGTGCTTCCTCAGTGCTCTTGCAAATTCTCATCCTTTCCATCTTCCATTGGGTGACAGAAAATAATAGAAAATAATACTGGGGGAAAGCACAAGACCTAACCAATAAATAATAAATGCATCCATATTTCTCTAAGTCCTTTCTTCAAGTCCACACAAAGCAAATGTGAGCATGCCCATAGGGAGTCATGGAAGCTGCCAATTCCATTCATAAAGAATAAGTGAACTTGTGTACTGCTTCCCTGCATTTCTTTAATAATCTGTGTAAAAGGAGGTACCTCACTGCTGTGCACACCAAGCAACAAGGCTTCGTCATTGTGTCACGCCAGGTGAGAAGGCTGCTTCCTGTATGAAACTGACAGCTACAAGGATTGTTATATGGATGTGGTGTGAAAATTTACTTATGCCACTTCAAGCACCTACTTGTTTCCTCACATTCCATGTGCTCTTAGTCTTTCCTCAAGGACAGCTTCTCAATTCTCTTCAGTGGTAGGTCTATTGCTAACCCCTTTGGTGCCTTCTCCAAATTGTTCAGATTGCTTTTCCATATAGAACAAAAAATCCACCCGAAAGGTTGAGGCACATCACAGCTTGACTATTGTCAGCCCTGCTTGCTGTTGACTGAATATTTCCATTTTGAGATGTGTTTCTAATCACTTCCCATTCAAGGTGAGCACCTTCACCACCAGAGACTCAGACATTAAAAGCTCATGCCGCTCCTTCCGAACATTGTGCTTGCTCTCTCAACCTTTCTTAGCATGCCAAAATTAATTCTTCCACTTGCACCACTTCACTGCTATTTATGAAGTACTGTAATGTAGTACTGTATGTCTTTGATGTCAAACTTCTTTTGGGATCTCATTCATACATCTCCTATTTCCTTCAGGGATTCCTTCTTCACCTGGTCCCTCACAAAGAAATCTCAACTTCTTCTCTGAGTTTTGTGACATCTACAAATCCAAAACCTTTCTAAACTACTGTTTTCTTTTTGAACAGATCTATTTTAGGAAATTAATTTTCCAAACCTGACATAGTACAGGAAAACAAGTCTGTCTAAGCTTCAAGTGGATGAATAAAATAACATCTGAAATCACTGAACAAAATAACTTCTGAGACTTAACTAACAAAACTCAGAACCAGGAGTTAAGTAAGGCCTGCAAGTATTTCTACTGAATTCAACAATTAAAACATTTTACATGGAAAGCACACACTGAGCTTGTAGGTGGATGTGCTGAAATCAAACAAGTTCTCAAAAGCTGCAGAGGTAAATACCTAAGGAAACCACAGCAGGTCATCGAATAAAGAAGAGCTTGAAGTCACCACCCCCGTAACTGTCAGTTGACTTTGGGTACAAACTAAGAAGGATCTAAGGTATCACTTCACATGACTACTGACTACTACATTTAAAGAGCAAACCATGACTTTTGCATCAAAAGATGTTTTCTCTTTGACAAAAACCATAAAAAACTGACCTGAGTATTTCACAACATTCCCCAGCACAAGAAAGAAATCTGTTTCCAAAGCTTCAGCCTATGGTCTGGAGTGTTTATGCACTGCCTTGCTCGCTAATTGGCCCTAAAACATGCTGAAACAGTCAGCTGGAAAAGAGCCACCTAATCTTTGTGCTGCAAAAGAATATCTTAAAGGAACAGAAACTCCTGCTGTCGATTGTGAGAATGAGCATCTTGCACATACTGTTATTTGTCTGATGAGATTTACCTATTCTTCATGTTTGTAGTACCACAATCAGCAAGGACTCCTCTCTCCGCAAGCCTCACTTTAATGTATTTTGTATTTACAGTATTGCTTTTCAGAGATGTATATTAGCAGATTTTTCAAAACAGGTGAACACTGCCTAAGTAATTGGTAAAAAACACCTTTCCCCGGATAGCCAACTAGGGGCTCAGTTCTGAAAACTCACACTACTAATAAATGACACACTGCACTAAACTAATTGTATGTAAAGTCAACGAGTGCATGTTTAAGAATTTTAATTACTGTTCCATGATTGCTTTATATTCAATACGTAACATGCAGGTAACACAGCTTTTATTATGATAAGCAGTTTAATTAGAAAGCCAAGATAAGAAAAAAAATGCCTTTAAGTCACTGAATTTGTTCATGCTGGCCATGTGATAACTTGAGCACATAGTTTCCCCCAGTATTTTCAAATATGAAATGCTAAGTCTACCAAAACCTTTGTTTCCTCATGCTCTAACAACCACGTTATATGCCGTTTGTTTCTCTCTCTTACAGGTGTCAACAGCACAGTTTAATTAGACCATGAATTTCAACTCGGCTTTAGTCTCTGAGTGAGTCCATGCAAGCAAGCAGTGACCCATGCTCTGGAGCCAGCACAAGCTTTCCAGTGAGCTGAGAGAAGCTGGGCTGTGTGCTAGCAGCAGCATGCTTACCCTTTCAGCAAACTGTCTCGGAGGATGGCCATTGATTTCCTAGTTATTATGAACATGAAATTATTGAATGACAGATGATAGAGTGTTAGGTCCTACAAGTATTTTCCCAAATGGGTTATCTAGGCAGCATTGCTATAGCAACAAGACTGTTTGACAGTGCTTATGACAAAGAAGTCTTTGCTCAGAATTCAGCAACAAAACAGCTCTTTGCTTCCTATTCTATCCTCCCTGGTCATATCCAGTATCTCCTCAATGCCTCCCTGGCCTGTGTCTCCAGCCAGATGCTAAAACATAAACCAGGACATGGCACCACTGCCAGCTATCAGCCCACAGACAGGGCTTGATGCTTTTGGCCAATATAATGTCGACCTCCAGACAGCAATAGGTCTGACAGTGACAAATCCATGGGGAATACAAGTTCTGCATCAGGAGACACAACTGAAAGCTGAGGTGGAACCATGCCCTCAAATCAGCCTTGCATTTCTTGCCAGCTTGTCACTTCTGTAGCAGGGATACAGCAAACTTATCCTTTACATCTTTCTCTTTTAAAGTTGTAATAAAATATGGTTTGGTACACAATGCTTTAAAGTCCAGAGCACGGTTAAGCTTGTTCCATTTTTTTTTCCCAGAAAAGCATCCATGCCCCTGCACCACAGCCTCTTCCTTGTCAGAGAGGAATTCACAAGCAATGCTCTCTGAGAAGCACAGAACCAAAACTACATCAAAACAACACGGCAGGGATGTTGCAAGGCTTAGATCAACAAAAAGCAGAGGACAAAAGAGATACGCACCTGGAATACTTGCTTAAGCTTCTCTTTGAACTATAGTTCTTCACCTGCAAGTCATGACTCTTGAGTTTCTTTCTAAGTCCTTTCTCTATTAGAAGGATATAACTGGAATAGCCTAAAATAAAACTCAGCTACCCACCTTCTCCAAGTGTTGCCCATGGAAATAGAATGCTCTGAGGGGACTTTATAGCAGCCCTCCAGTACCTACAGAAAAACTGGGAATGGACTTTTTATGAAAGAATCTAGTGAAAGGACAAGGAGGAATGGTCTCAAGCTAAAAGAGGGTAGATTTAGTATAGTATTTAGGAAGAAATTCCTCACTATGAGGTGGTGAGGCACTGGAACAGGTTGCCCAGGAAGGCTGTAAATGTCCCCTCCCAGGAATTATTTGGGACTCTAAGTAACCTAGTCTAATGAGAGGTGTCCCTGTCCATGGCATGGGAATCAGATCTAAATCAACCCAAAATGATGGCAATAATAGGTTAATTCACTTAAACTTACTTTCCCACTTGATTGGTCAGTTTTTCAGAAAGATAATGACAGGAGAGGGAATTATTGACAGCAGCCAGCTGTGGCTTGTTTAAGTAAGGTACCAGAAAGCTGCAGACAGGAAGGCTCAAGTGCTTGAAATTATCTGCCCAGGCTAGTAAATGGTCTTCACCATACATAGTTACCACTCCTCTTCACCCTGAGCAGGCTGTGATGAATTTTGCTGCATTTTGTTTCCCTGCCGAGCAGAGATGACCATTATCTCAGCTGCCACTGCTTGAGTTATGGTATATGGATGGGAAAAGGGTTATGAAATGTAACTGTATTCTCAACAAGCATCAAGTTATCACAGCTAAAGGTGGAAAAGTACACCTGCAAAGGTGGGAAAATGACCCATTTTGAAAACAAAAGTTAAAAATATGAGCAAGTATTCCTTGATATTTTAGCAAGTGACAGACTATTCCCTCCAATCTGCAACAAAGACATACCACAAAAGGTGTGTTTTACATCAAGATAGGAAAAGCATGCCAAAAACAAAGCCTTTTAATGAGGGCATGTGATAACCAGATCTCAAAAGAAATTGTGGATTAGAAATAGAAAATTAAGATAAATTTCTGTGATGAAGCTTAAATGCTCAGTCAGTGCCAAGTATCTTGTTTCTGGTTAGAAATATTTTAAGTCTTAAAATATTTTTAAGTTCATTAAAAAATACTCCTGGTACATCCACATCTGCTTGTGAAACATTTTCGTAGGACAGCATCAATTAGAGTTGGCTCTTGTCGAGCCTCATCTAGGCTGTGCTGCACAAAGCAATAAACAAGGTACCGAAAGCACATGAGGAGTTGCAGCTTCATGCTTCCACAAGCCCACACTGTCATACTTCCTCTCCTCTCATCCTATCCTTCTAGCATAAGCAAAGCTGTAAATGTTTTAGGGTTGTGTGAATAGTCCCTGAGAAAAACAGGGAGCATATGTAGTGTATTTTCACATGGAAAAAAAAACATCCCAGAGATCCTAATTTCTAAAGTGTGCCTTCTGTCCAAAGTATACCCTTGGTGCTAACTCGGCTGTGATGCAAATCACTTTACACCAATTACTCAGCCATAGACGATAGCAAGGTACCATCAGAAGAGTATTAGTCAGCAATTTCTCATGAAGTCAAATGACATGTTTTTTATATAATTCCCTGACTATCCACTAAAATTTTGCTGATATTAGCCCAGCCAAAAGACATTCCAGGGACCAGGAGCACAGATAATATCCATTACAAAACTATTGTGTGCCTTCTGAGAAATCTAAGTTAAATACACTATAGGGACTGGAAAGCTGCTACAAAACTGCAGATTCAGGATTTATAAGAAACAAAGATATTATGTCAATACACTCTTCTTTTTTAAACAGAGAGACATTCTGGAAGGGGTGTATCTAATGGCATAACACTGTATCCCCTCTGAAAACACTGTGGTGTAACTGTGAGAACCTGCCTGGATTATGACAAATGTTTTGGCAATATCCTCTCCCCTTCTTGCATCTCAAATGGATTTTCAAAACATGGCCCTTCCAAAGACAGTTAAGTGGCTGGATGGATCAAGGCACAGGTAATGGCTACAAAGCTCTTCACCTGCAGGTCACAGGTTTGAATTCAACCCCGGTTGGTAGTGATTGAACATTATTATGATGAGACAGCTGTTCAGTGGTCTATCTGAAGCAAACTGGTAGTTTCAGTCCAGTTCCTACTGGACAGGTGTTTGCATCATTAAAATCACACCACTGCATTCAATAACCTTGTTGGCAGTGTCAGCAAAGAGGTGAAGGGCAAAGTGGACATAGAGACTACATACATTATCCTGAATGGGAATCAAGAGCTTTGCTTGGTTTAGGACTGAGGTATGGCAATGTGGGACAGAGAGAAACACAAGATACCACTGGTTTACTGGTTTTCTAGACAAAAGATAGGAGTTCTATACCTTCCCATAAGAACTACAGTCAATTATTTCTTGAAGATTTCAATTCTTCTCAAGAATTTGCTATTTCATATGATTTCTCATATAATGAAGTATCTGAAAGACTTGAAGGTGAAAACAAAGCCCGTAACAAGTTGAAACAGCCAATATTTGGGGTGGAAGGGCATTTGTTTTGTTTTTCATACATTCATTATATGCTGCTTGACAAAAGAAAGGACACAAACTGTAGATAAAGTAAAAAAAGAAGGAAAGGCGCAAAAACTGTGAAGCCTTCATATAACTATGTAAGCCTATTTCTTATTCCTGGCTTGTTCACAGAAACAGTCATTGCTTTATTGATTTTGCTACCAAAATTGAAACAAAACTAAAAGTAATGAACTGACTTGATTACTAACTTTATCTGCACCCAGTCTAGGCACCTCACAGTCAGTGTCCCAGAAAGCAGGACATCAGCTTCTAACAACATTTAAACAGAGCTGTGGCAATCTATTCATCAGGATATCCTGATGGAAAACCCTTCCAAATAATTACAGGTTCCAGTATTACCATTTGAGTTCATGTAGCAGGCAGCATGCTGCATCTACCTTGATGAGCACTTTTGGGTCCAGTCATTCATGGGCCAAAAGAAGCATGAAGAATGTTACTGGAGCTGGTTGCTTACACACCAACTATCCCCATAGATTTAGAAGCAAGATTTTTCAAAAACAGGAAAGAAAATACAAATTTTATTATGCTCAGCCAAGTTAGAAGAGGAAAATAAATGTATAAACAAAAGCTTCCAAAAGAAAGATTCCTGAGGCCAAAAGTGGAAAAAGTCCTTTACACATTACACTGGGAAAACTAGTGAATATTCCATTTTTGCTTCACTGAAAACTGCTTAAAGTGATCTCATTTGATGATGACACTGAAAAGTGAATGAAGAAAGTGAAAGACTACTTCCTACAAACCCTTTAACTTAAGAAACCCGATTAAAGTCTTAGTACAGTGAGATACTGTACAAACACCTTGTTTAAAGATAAGACTAGTTAAGCTTATTTTACTATGGGCAAAGCCTTAAAAACAAAAAGAATACATTTGCTCACCAGGCAGATATTTCCTATAACACAAGTAGCAAATTCAATCTGCTGTTAAAAAATTACTCCGTTCTAAAAGCAATTAAGAAGGGCATTTTCCCCTAGCTTAACTTGTCAATCCTATTAGACCAAATTCTAATTAAGGGTGGGAAAAGTGGCTATTTTATCTGCCAAATGAAAATAATTTAGTGCATATTAATGAGGACTCACTTGTAACTGATTAGTCATTTTGATTCTGGATGGTTACAGTGGTTGAATTTACCTTCAAAAGATACAGTAGGCTCCACAGTCATTTTCACACTTTTGGTAAAGAGAGCCTTCCTTTGTGACCAAACTAGGCATGAAAAGATTTGAAAACAGGAGCAAAATAGGTTCAATAGCTTACAGCTAGTTTAGAAAATATAAACTTCTTGGAATAATAATAGCTAAACTATTAAGACTTGACAGTGGTTTCTACATATCACACTTGCAACAAGTGGATTCTGACTAACAAAGGCCAAATATCTCCATGAAGGATGGGAGACCAGTCTCTCAAATTATTACTCATGTGAACAGCTTTCTTTTAAAATCAAGTCTACACCTGTAATTGGGCACATTTTTGGAAACTAAGCTCACCACAGCTCACCTAAGAATAGCAGGACTCTGAAGGTTCAGAAGACACCAAGGATGGTTTTCTTTCAGAGCACATAGCAAAAATACCTTCAAGTAGAGCACTTAGGTCTGTTTCACTTCTTACATTCTGGATGACTACACAGTTGTGTAGGGATTTTAATTTTGCAATAATCATTTAAATGCATAAGAACTGACGTGTTCTACTTCTGTGACACGTCAACCAGGCCTTGACAGCCAAGTGAGTGATGATGCTTGTCAACAGTTTGTATAAAGATAAAAATAATGTCAAACAGAACCCTAAAACCAGATCATGAGATGCCTGAAAAGTCATTTAATTTTCATTTACAGACACAGGCACCTAAAGAAAAACAGAAAAAAAACAATTAAGTCAAGATTGACCTGGTTATCTCATTACTTTAAGAAAACAGATTTATTATCAGTTTCAGTTACGTTCATATACTTGCCATCTCGGCTGGAAAAGGCACAAGGACAAAGGCATGGTTTACTGTTATCAGCCACTATTGAGACATTAGCTGGCTGCTACCACTCCTACTGAAATCATCTGATCTTGTATTGTGACTCTAAGTACTTCCTCCACAAACCAAAACAAAATCTGGGGAATAGAAGCATAAAAAGAAGACACTCCATTTGGGCACAGATTTGAGCACTTGATGGTTCAGAAGCATACTCTAAGTTCTTAAGTACCTAAGCAGTTCCTCCTGAACTTTAAATATATCTCCAAGCACCCTGGAAATCAGACCACAACAATTAGTTGTTTAAAAATACAATGGTAACTCAGTGAACAACCTGCCAATACCTCTTTAAGTTGACAATCTATATTCTACTTAAAACAAATCTTTGCTCTCAGCAGTGACTTAATGTAGATATGGTATTGATATTTTATAATATTTATGCCTGACATTGAAAAACACACAGTCTGCACTTATTGACACAGTGTGGCACACAACACCTAATTTCAAGCAAGTCATTGACAAAAAGATTCTGTGGGGCTTTGTAACATACGTTTTTATTTCACCTGCATTTATAGTTTATAAGGGATCCTCAATCATCTGGAAAATTAATGAGTTCATAACAGAATCAGAACAAACTTCGGGTGTAACCTGCAGTCTACTTATATGCAAGTTTCATGATGTTTAAAAAGATACAGCATCTAGATCCTTCAACAGGATTCTTTCAGGATTTAGGACTATAGTTACAAATGTTATAACAAGCTTTTGCTATTATTACATGTCCACAACCACCATAAGACATTCATCATGTTAATTTTACCCAGCTCACTGACATCAGTGAGGGCACAAGGCACCTCAGTCAGGACTTTTCTTAAGCATCAGCTTTCATTTTCAGTTGAGGAAATAGATATTTCTGGTTTAAAACCATGCTGCAACTTCATTGCCCTGTAATTTTGCATAGCCACCCTCAAGCACTTTGCTACTGAACAGCCTTTAACATGATTTGAAGCAGATAGCACTCCAGGGCTTTTTTGTCTTCACCACTTGTTTGTTTTGACCTTGACATTTATCCAATTAGAACTGATTTGCCCATCATGCACAACCCTTCTTAAAGTCTATTTCCATACACCAGTGAATAGACCCATCCAGTTAACAATGATCTTTCCACATGCCCAAAGTAAAAATGGAGAAAACCAAGAGGCATTCAAAATAGCCCCGGTACCTGTCACAAGGCATCTACTGTTCTCTTTCCTACCATTGCTCCCATTAAATGGAAACAAAGAGGATCTATAAAATGTCTCTTGGAAAACAATCAGCTCTAACATGCCTTAACTCAGTAGATTCATCAGTTCCTTGAAATTTGCTTCAGTGGAGGAATGTCTCAAATTCAGGAAAGCAGAATTCACCCCCTGATTATCACGTCAGCTCCTGCAAAGCTAGAGAAGTGAGGAGAGCATACATTCCCTATCACATCTCTGTCACACGCTCAGTGCTGGGAGAGGAGGACTTGTTAAGATTGTCAAGTACCATTCACAAATTTATGCCTGCAGAGTTGTTCCTCCTGGAAGAGAACCAAATAACTCATACTTTTTGAAAATTGCTTATGACAGCTTTTCAGTCTGCTTCAGGCTTGCTCTCAGTGATGATTTGTATTTTCATATACTCCTCATACATTAGGAAATTTACACCTGTCAGGTCCTGACAGAGTGTCTCCGTCTTCAACCTTTCCAGGGAAAATTCTTTGCTTGCAGACATTATCCAAATAAGTTTCTATCAGAAGTCTGGGTGACAGAACAGGTGGAGGTATAAGAAATATGTAGCAGATGAGCAGAGAATTTTAATGAGACCTGGAATTTTGTGCTAGTACAAAAAGGATGAAAATTGCAACACTGATTCCTGGCACCTTATACTGCACATGAAACCCACAGGTAATTGTTAGAAGACATAAATGCCAGCTACAAAACTTTCTTCACTACCCAGAGGTTGACACCAGAATTTTTATTTGTATTGAAGGAATCACACTTGGAGTCAAACAAAGCAGGTCAGTGAACAAAAGTCACTGTAAACAAGCAAGAGAATGGCTGTTCCTGCTTGCACACTTATTGAAAGCAAAACACATATCTGTTCTTCACATCCACAGTGGTCAGAAGAGAGGATGCAGCATGTGGGGCATGTAAGCAGACCCTATGTTGCAGGATTCCCAGTCAAACCCTGACCTGAGATTCCTTCAGAAAGCTGACACCCAGGAAGATATTTAGTGCTCCTCATTACACTTCCAAGAACATTTTAGAAAAGAATGTGAGCTTTGTGGCTCAGGTTCAGGTAACACAACAAACCCAAATCTTTTGGAGAGAAGAGGTGTTAGCAGCGTTGCCATCTCAGACAACTATGTGGCCAGCAGCATCTTGTCACAGCAGTTCCTTCCAAAGGCTCATGTGGCCACAAATCTTTCCATTCACCCATCCCTTCCTCCAGTCCTAGGATGTTTCACCCTGCAACTGTGCTCCAAACACTTCATTTTCATACAGGAGACTGGTTTTACAGGAAAGCAGTGTGGGTAGGAGGTCACATCAGCTTGTGTAAGAAAAGTATGGAATGCTTGGGCAAGATCATGCTTCCACAGATAGGGATGCTGCCTGTCAATATGCATGAGGAATTGAAATGAGTGTCCCTCTGGGTCTGTTTGTGACCTTTTTGATTGCTGGCTGAAGGAAGATCCTAGGTAGCATCAATGAAGACAGCTCTCCATTTCTGTTGCCCTTTGGCAGTGGGGAAGTCAGTGGCACTGACTTTTGCAATGCTCCATTGAGCAGCAGGTAAAAAGGAAGAGCATCCACCATGTCCCCAATGTCCCCACACTCCTCTCTCACTTACCGCAAAAGGCTACTGTGGTGAAAAGAAAGAAGATAGTGTAGCTGACAAGGACCATGGGGCCTCACTGCAAATTTCCTGGCTTCCTCCCTGGGAGAGCAAACATTTGCTGTCTCCTTAATGTTTAAGGCAAGCTAGTCCACACGTGTCCCACACTGTAAGTAGCCATAGTAGTACTGCTGGGCAGTAATACTTAATTACCATTGCTTTTACAGTTTAATAAATGGTTGGATTACCAATGCTAAAAAGATACAATTTGTCAACTGTAAATTAATGTTATTCAAATTAACTTTGGGCCATAAAGAGAGCTTTTAATGTCACTCATCCATTCACCATTTATTGCCCTTGTTTTGTAACTGATGTGCAAACTGCTGAATTATTGGATTTCTTCAATCTTTTATAATTCTTTATTACTCAGTACCTTGTGTTGTACTTTATTTGGAAGAGCTGGGCATGACAGATAACTAAAGGGCTCTGTTAAAAGAAAAGGTCTGGTTAACCACTCAACAGATTAATTTCTTTTTTGTGCAAATCTTACTGCAAGCCTCTCTTCTCCTTTTGATTCCAGGAGGAACCAAACCTCTGATATCAGCTCTTGAACTGTCTTCTTTTGCTTAGGCAGGACAAGCAAGATTGCTGGTTTACAGCAAGTTTTAAAGGTAAAGGTAATGTTAATATTAACATACATGCACACAGTGCTGGAGTTAGAGGAGGCACTCATGTCCTTGCCTGGAAGTTTCCCAAAAGGTCAGTTCAGCCCTAAAGGCAGTCAAACCAACCCCATTAACAGCACAGTCAGCTGCTGCTGGCATTATCTTTTCCAAAAGGCCACTTGTAGGTTCAGGCTACTAAATTCAGAATTCAGCATTATTTCATCCAGAAATGCTTAACAAATTGAAACTTCTTTTGTGTGCAAACATTTCCCAAGTTAATTGTGCTATTTAAACAAGTCCCTTTATGAAAACACCACTTTAACAATGTGGGACATCATTTCATCACATGCAAAAAGGAAGCATGTTTCCTGTTTAAATTTTCCTTGGAAATCGTCATAGAAGAGCAGTTTTCTCCTTATAAGATGGCAGTTGCCAAGTGCTGACTTAAGGGGCGATGCATATCTGAATGCATACACAAACAAATATGAAATTATATCACCCAGTATCAAGTGACAATTTGCAATTCATTTAATTAAAAAATAAATGTTTGCAAGTGGAGACAGACTTTCTATTCAGAGATACAGCAGTCTGTCAGCAACGGCACAGCTGAAGAACACCTGCTTTAATTCTATATACAGTATATAGTTAATCATTTTGCCATTCTTGCTTATCTAGGGGAGCCTCATCACAGAATTTGAGGACTGGCCAACATAAACGCTAGAAGGAAGGGGAGGAAATTGTTTGCCTGGCCTGCTTGTGCTGGGCCACAAGAAAATAGACTCACAAACACCTTCTCTTCTTCTGGCACTGATGTGAAATTACTCTGGAAAATATTTACCATTGGCCTGAACACCATGCAATGGAAAAAACACAGGTAAGCAAAAAGGCATGAAAAGAAAATCAAGATCAAGCACCAGAGGTGTGGGTACATGGGATTTTATGTACCTTTTTTATAAGTGACATGTTTATTTGTACTGGGGAAAAAGAATGACATTCCCTGTTAAAGACATAAGTAGGCAGTATTACCCCAGGGAGAGTCCCAAACATCACTGAGAGGAAAAAAAACTCAAGCCCACCAATAAGCAAGTGAACTGATTGAAATGACAAATCAGGGCAAAATGAGAGTATATGGTCAAATGAATTATGGCTGAGAGAATAAGTCAAATAAATAGAAGCACACAAGATATCTCTGACATAAAAGTTAAAAATGAGTGTTGCAAATGAAATGATGGGGAGTGAAAGCAGCTAATTTGGCACACTCACTATACATGAATGCAAAAATCCATATTTGTCACTATTGGTGAATGACTGGTACACGTTCACACCACAGCAACGTTCGCTTCTTTTTAATAAAATAGAATCACAGAGTAGAATCATAGAATTGTATGGGTTGGAAGGGACCTTTAAAGTTCATTTACTTGAACCTCCCTGCAGGGAGCAGGGACATGTTAAACCAGATCAGGTTGTTCAGTCTCATCCAGACTGACATTAATTGTCCCAAGGGATGACGCCTCCATCACCTGTGTCCCACAAGATGGGAAACCTGTTTCAGTGTTTCACCATTCTCACTGTAAAAATTTTTTCCTCATATCTAATCTAAATCTCCTCTCTTTTCATTGAAAACTGTTACCACTTGTTTGAACAGAATATTGTCCCAATGAAGAAAATTGTGAACCACTTTCATTAGAGATCTTATTAGGTGAATCACTGAAAGAGATGAGAAATCCAAAAAGTGCTGAAGGGTCTCAATGCAAATGTGATTCCCTAATAGAAAGTAAGCTGTTTTCTCCCAAAATATTCATGGCTTTTCAGGCTGAGACAGAATAGATGCAGGAAAGCCTGGTGATCCAGTTTCTTCCTCAGCAGAAGAGGCAGCCACCTACCTGCCCCACTGACTATTGGTCTCTGATGGTATCCAAGTAAGAAGCATCTTGCACTCATACTACTGGTCTATCTGTTTTCTTGCTGAACTAGCTTTGAACAATAGGCTGTGCTACAGCCTGGATGCTTGAAATCAAAATATTCTCACCTGTTAATAGTCTCTGTGGCTTCTATAGCAAGAAGTAAATCACAAATAGCAGACAGATTCCTCAAACATTCTGTGCCAAAGGAGCACCCTGCAACAAGACCAAAAGTCAGAGCCAGTGTTTCAGAGAGAGGCTTCCTCCACAGGCAACACCACGGCTGCAGCCATAGAGTGAGCCTGGCCCAGAGATACACTGTACTGCCCTGCACAGACTTCCTTGAAAAGAATTGCCTTCCAGCAGCAGAAAGAAAAGTTGGTCCTGTAAAATGTGCCATGCAAGGCAACAGCAGGATGAGCTGTTTTATCACAGTGTGAAGTATGCTTGTTAGCAAACCATCAGGCAATGGGTGCAAGCTGGAACATAGAAGGTTCCACATAAAAATCAGAAGAAACTTGTTTACAGTGAGGGTAACGGAGTATTGGAACAGGCTGCCCAGGGGGGTTGTGGAGTCTCCTTCTCTGGAGATGTTCAAGACCCGCCTGGATGTGTTCCTGTGTGACTTGGTCTAGGTGACCCTGCTGTGGCAGAGGACTTGGACTAGATGATCTTTTGAGGCCCCTTCCAATCACTAATGATTCTGTGATGAGCACATTACTTCTTCACACAAGAGTGGCTATTTGTTACCCTGCTAGTGTAGTGCTACATTAACAGCAGGTGGGAGGAGAAGATGACAGTCCAGGTACAATGTGCATTGGATATGTGCACTCACAACAGATAATCTGCAAAATAAGGAGCGATACTTGCATGGCCAATTCCTGTGAGGATGAGAATACTGACTGACCACTTTGCAACTCCATTCTTGTGCCAATAAGAACTACTGTAAGATCTATTAGACCATACCACCTAAACTCCACTGCAATGCAGCAGTTTCAGAGATTACAAGGTTAAATGGAGAGATCTGATGAAAGAGGAATGATAACATATCTGTTTCCACCTTTTCTGATATTTTCACCTTTTGCGCAAAATTGTCCGAAACGAATCAGATGTAATGTATAAAAAAACAGGAAAGTAAAGAGAGAAAATATTACAATACAGCAGGGCAAAACAGCACAGGGCTACCACTACTACTTCAGGATTAAGTCTTGAAATGCACATAAGTGCACAACTCAGAATAGCCCACATTTATCCATGTCTATTAGCTTCAGTGACTCTTGTCCTCCTCAAGTCAAAAATGCTCAGGGGACTCCTAATATTTTTTTCCTCATTTTAGGACTAGTTGCAGCATTTTGTCCGTTCTCATGATTTCCTCAGATTTATAGCAGACACAGAAGTCTTTTTATTGAAGGTGACGCAGAGTTTTACCAGGAAAAAAAGAACTGCCCCTGCTCTGTCATACCTGGACATTCATTGATGGGTACACACAGCCTATTTTTCTTGCCTATGTCAAGAAACTTAAAAAATGAAAAAAAATTATATGTCCCCAAAAAAAGCAGCTGGAACAATTCCTGAGATACTCTCTCTGTCCTTAACACAGAACAGGACTACTAGCATGGATGAGTGTTTCTTCTCTTCCCTGAATGTTCTGCCATTGACACAATTTTAACAAATGGAGAAACAGAAGAATACATAGTGAAGGACCTTAAATCCCCAGAGTTCTGCAATACCCATTTGACAGAGGACAATAGGAAGATTTTCCTGTGGAGAACTGGGCCATCAATCCCTGAGGAATAAATGCCCTCGGTGAGAGGAAGCCCTCCTGTCATGGCTGGGTAGACAACCTTCCCAATGTGAGCCTCTATTCACCACTGGATCTGCAGCCAGGCAAGCGTGACACCTCTGCTCCTCCTCATAACTTCTCAGAGAAGCAACAGAGAGGAGTTAACAAACCAGGGAATGACAGAAGAATTGCTTTAATTTGGAGATATCATCCTTGCTCAATAAAACAGAGATCAGCAGCCCCAGTTACTGAGGAAGGAGAAATAGCATGGGGTATAATGCTAGACAACCAAGTATTAGGTCCCCTACTATTGAAGAAAAAGAGGAAAGAGGAAGTAATAACTGCACCCATCTTATTCCTTAAAATGTTATTGTTATTGTTGAGGCTGGAATAGGCCTCTGAGATCATCAAAGCCCAGCCTATGACCTGAAACCATGACATCAGCTAGACCATGATTCTTCCGATATGGTTCTTCCTTAGCAAGTTTTTCACTGTTCGTCATTTATTTCTCCGTCTAGTACATTTTTTTTAAAGCCTCAGGACAGCAAAAAGGCTTTTGTGGAAGGCAAGTTCTATCTATTCTTTTCTGAGAGGATTAGCAGAGAGGCCATCTTCCTCAAGTGGCATGCCACACAGAGGGGTTTAGAATTAGATACGCTCAGGAGAAAATACAGTGCAAAAATTACAAACATATAATAGTTTTCCCCATCAGAGTTCAAAGTATAGGGTAAAAACATGTATTTAAAGGTAATAAAGCAACCATGATAAAAAAGCTTGTGTTTTTAGCTCATATTTGTTTTTTTTTTACTTTGATTGAAACAATGATCTTATTTTGAGACTGATCCCTATTTAATAGCAAATGAATCAATCTTCTATTCTTTCTATCTAAAAGGAAGTTGGTGATTGTTAATAGGAAATTTAAACAAAACAGCAAGGTGTCATTTATCTTTTCAGCACCAAAGAAATGACTGCAAACTTAAAACAATGCATTACATGACAGTGTGGTGGCACTGACTTCATTTACACTTCTGGCCTTTACACAATGGTTGCTTTCCAATTACAGAATCACAGACTTGATAAAACAACTTGCCAACCACTTCTGAAAGTCTTCGTCCAGAGCTCCTTTCCAGTTTTCTTTCTAATATAGTTTGAATTAAATAAAAGCAGGTTCTTAATACAATTTAAAATGATGGATCGTATCTTGTTGCTAAAAAAGCTAAGAAGCACATACATAAAAGTTACCAACAGGCATGCCCATCCTGGCCGAAAGAAGACATACTATCTAAATTAAGCTAACTACTGACAGCAGACTATTTTCAGATAGAATTTTTTTTTCCCTGTGGCAAGTTTGTATGGTCACAAAATCTTTCTTTCACTAGACTAATATTCAAGCTTCTATCTTTCTTTGTCTGTTGTTTCTGCTCTGTCAAACCCAGTAACACCCATTTTATTGCTAAAGTCTTATGAAAAGAAACAGGTTACCCAAAAAGGAAATATTATGGTCTATCCTATTAAACACAGTAAAACTGTAAATCTCACATAAAAATAGGTCATCCAATTACATGGTAAAAGTGACATTTTTTTTCATTGTCCAGTACACAATATATTTACAGGAAAATTACCAGAAACCCCTCAGCTGTATCAGATCTGAACCTTATATTTAGATGCAGTCATATATTACTGCTGATAATGTGATGTCAGTGAGTAGATTGGAATTTTTCACTGTCCTTTATCAAGATAAATTGTTCTGTCAATAGCAAATGGCTGGCAAGTATTAACACTCTGCACACTCTATGACTTTTCATTCCAAGCAAAAATTGTATTTAATGCTTTTGCACAAAATCTATGGCCGTGACTATCCCTATTACCTATTTAACTACCTTTTAAAAGGAGGATTTATTTCTGCAAATTAGGATCTGGGTAACAAGACGGTATCATGCATCATAAACTTTAAGTCAATACAAGGCAGGACACTTGCAGGTTGAATGGGGAAATACCTTTTTCTCATCACTTGGTCATCCAATAGCATTACCAAGCTGTGGTGGGAGCAGCTGCTCAGAGCAGAACTTTATCTTGGCGTTCTTCCACCTATGCTGCCACTGCGTCCCACAGTAGCAATTTGCTCATTGGCCTATTACTTTCAATAGGTATTCCAGTAATTGGCTATTTCACACTTGTAAGGCTTGAACTGGCAGAGTGCAAAGGGCAGGCAACCAGCCTGTCAGGGTCTTGCAAGCTGGTCGTCCATCAATTATCATCAGTTTTTACAAG
Source organism: Upupa epops (assembly GCA_013397515.1). Taxonomy (NCBI): domain Eukaryota; kingdom Metazoa; phylum Chordata; class Aves; order Bucerotiformes; family Upupidae; genus Upupa; species Upupa epops. The sequence goes on from VZRI01012866.1 coordinate 211,075, forward strand.
AATGAGCAAATGCTCTGAAACCTTGTTGGCTTGGATCAGCTTTGCTACAAGCACAATTTACCCCCAAACCATGCTAAGTTCCTATCTGAGGAACAAGGAGGCTGCTATGGAGTGAGTAACATGTTTGTTCATTGGCACATGCTCGGGTGGGAGGCGGTGGTGGGGAACATTGTTGATTATCTGGAGGACTGTAGCTTCTGTTTGGTTCTGTGGCCACCTGCTGTCCTACACCCTCTCCCTTTGCCAAGAAATATGCAAAGCAGACAAATAACAGTTTGTTTTAGAACTGTTAACTTCAAAGAAAAAGATGATCCTGCCTACAGCAGCCTGGAAAGGCTGGGCACGCATAAGTCACTGGTATTTCAGACACTTTCTTCTCTATCTGCATTTATGGCAGAGAGAAAGACACCTGGAAGAAAACCAGGGTAAAAGCATTCAGCTAAGTTAGAAAGTTACAGCAATTGTAACACAAACATCTTTGCTGCTTTAACCTATCAGTCTGAGAGGCTCCATTTGAAACACAAACAGATCTGAGCAACCCTGTTTCCCACAGCATTGCACTTTGCATCTTTCCATGCCAGGCTTTTGCATTACTGATATTAAAATAGAAAAAAGCCATACAACATTTTTGTCAATCTTATTTCCTATTCTCTCGATGTCCCATTTGTAGGTAGCATCATTTAAAATAAGGTGTCTGGGGCTTATTACGCACCAGCTTCTTTAATAAGCAACCTGAACAACTACTTTCCAGAGGCCAATTTGAACTGTGACCAACTGATTGGCAAAACAGTCTCTTGTCTAGAACTATCTGCCCTAAGCAAAGTAAACATGTATTTAAAAATATAAACACATGTATTAGATGTGATAATAAAATCCCACATCTTTAAAAAAAGAAAACAAAACAAAAGGAAAGGGGAGAACCACATATATATTAAGAGTACAGTGATTTAGAAAGCTGCTAAGGATGTTCAAAAATCAATTCCAAACTTTGAGAGGACACGACTAAGGCTTTTAATAAATCCACCTCCAAATGGAACCAAGTGTTATATACCCTTACTAGTTGAATAAATGAAGTGACACTGAAGCATATCTAATTGTAATACATCACAAGATAATCTGTCAAGCCCCAAGTGCTCAGGTCCTGTCACCCTTCTTCATCCATTATTTATACACAACCTTCACTGCCACTGAAATCCCTATGAAGTATAGCTTGGCATCCCAATGCGGCCATTTAGCCTCTCAGCAGATACAATCAGGAATCAAACCCACACAAATTCTCCAAAATAGCTGTTATTCTGCTGGAGAGAGAGCTCAGAAGGCAACACACACTCAGAAGCCTCAACTATTTTCTGCTTTGCTTAATGGACTGAAGAGCTACCCGCCCCTGTGCCTTTGCAGTGGACACTGTGGTGTGCCCTACTGTCAAAGCTTGCTTTGTAGCCATCTCGGGATGTTATCTGGGGGCCACTCTAACCCTTATTTTTTTAATCCTATTTTAGATAGTGAAGCTTGCGTAAAAATGCATCTCAGTGCTCTTAACTGCATCTGCTGTGGTAATAACAAGCAAACTAATGGAGCAGTGTAATATTTTTTTTTACTCCAAACTTGCTAAAGATGTGTGAAGGGCAAACAGTTGGACATATTTACATACATTCATGTTCCAGAAAGTCTCAGTTCAGCAGCTGCTATAGCAAAGGCAATCCTTCTCTGTTAGCCCGCCCAGCAAGTGCAGCTCTGCTTCACATCCTGCTGAGAGCAATGGGCGGTTTGCAAGGGAAGCCTCTGGAGCAAGAGCTGAGCTCAGGATTTTTCACTGACTCTCAGCAACTGAAGTCACAAAGTCTTAATTGTGACTTTATTGCAGAAGAAACAGGGGTTCCTCCCGTTGTTGCTCTTCTTCCCCCAAGACACACACAATTGCTTTTTAAAAGCAAGAATAAAGATGCACATTTCACAGTACTTCGGCAGCGAGCCAGTACCTCTGTGGAACCCAGGAGGTTGTAATAACCACCCCAATCTGCTTCAGGCATGCAGCACTAGAAAATTAAAGGTCCTGTAAATTACACGACTATATTCCTCCCACAGCCCAATTAAAGGTTTTATTATTTGTCAATAAGGTACCAAATAAAGACGGTATCTTCTAGATAAGGCAGCTGTTGTCATTTGGCTCTGGTGAGCTTTTATTTATGTTCCATAAGTTTACAGCGTGAAAGTTGTTGATAGGCCATGTGCATTATTACCAGATTCCCCATGGAAACTGTGTGTCCCCAGGGACAAGTGCTCAATAGCACACATCTTTTCCAGTGGGCAGACAGTCTATTCACACATGGCACAGTTTGTGTTATCGTTTTTTGCCTTGTAGCTCTGAAAAAGCATACATTGCTTCCCTACTAACACAGCGTCCTCCAGCAGCCATGGACCCCTGTCCTGGGCCATATGTACTTAGGCTGTCTCTCAGTAGGATGGCTGGTACGTCCAGGGGTAGTCAGAGATATCAGTATGATAATACAATTTTCTTCCTTGTAAACTCAAAAGGAAACAGGACCAGGCCCCTAAGCAATACCTTCATCCTGCTGAGAGCTGCTATTACTCATTCTTGAGCTAAAAACATTGTCTGATGCTGTCTCTGATGCCATATTCCCTTCTAGCTACCTAGCAGTAACTCTACACGGAGCTGAAGACTCTTTCTCATCACCCATTTGCATCAATTTAATTAAAACATGATTTCTTTTTTTATGAAGTAAAAAAAAAATAGTGGCTTATGATCTCTGGCTACAGCTGTATGGTTTCATTCCTAGGAAATGGTAACAGCCCTCAGAAAGCAAGGCATTAAGAAGACATCAGCACAGCACTCCCATGGCTTAATGGGTGTGATTCTTTCCCCTTCCACAGCTTTTTTAATTTCAGGCACTTCCTACTTCCTATTTAGGTTTCTGAGCGACACAAGTGTGTAATTAGTGAAAAAAGTCATTAACACCTACAAGGCACCCTTCAGACATCAAAAAACCAAGCTGTGCTATTCTGCTTGCTGTTTCTTGTAATTACAACATTAATTTCTCACTTTTGGGGAAAAATAAAATTCCTGTATTTCATAGATGATAGCAGAGCTAAAAATTAATTTGAGATGATAATGTTACATGAAAATAAAAACCTCTTCTGATTGAATTTCAAGGACTCTTCTGTTTAACTAGCTTCAAGAGTCCTTTTTTTGATCATAATAAAATTATTTGCCATATGGTTCAGATGCTTGTGATCCTCTCTCAATGAGAGGATTATGCATGAGATATAATGCCTACTGTAGCTGCAGCCAAGCACACAGCTGGTTCTGATAACACCAACAAATGGCTTCATCTATCTCAATGTCACGTAGGAGCTGGTGTGATGTGAATCAGCCTAGAGTACAATTAAAATCTACATCATCTGTGAGAAAGGTGATGGAGGTTCTGACATCAGAGCTGTGCCAGATTCATCCTCTTTCCATTGTAACAGAAGAAACATGTTGCCCCTTTCACCCTGTCACACTAATGATGTGCTTTGCACATCCCTCCCTGTGCACATTAAAGGTAGTAAATCAGGGAGACTCCTATTTAAAGCTTCACCTTTATCTAACACTCAGCAATGAGAACAATTTCTAAATTTAAGTTAAGTGTATTCCTTGCTCCCCTCTCTGTGATGAGTTAATGCCATTTGAAGGCTGCGAGTGAAATATGTATAGAGGAGTTTCTGGTCCATATGGCCCAAAACTGACGCTATGCAAGAATTTCCTCATTTCAGTTCCACAATATTTAGCTGTGCTAATAAAACCAGGCTTGCACATCCATTTCTTACACCAAACTAAATGTTATGTCAAAAACTGATCATACTCCAAAACAAAAAAGCTTGATATCAAGACACTCAGGAGTTTTCAGAGTTTAAAAGCTGGGGGGAACGTTGTGCAATGATTTTAGTTTATTGTTATAGTTATTAAAGGGAAAATCCACAAATATATTTTATTAGCATTTACAAGGACTCGATGTAAATATAAACTGTAATTACTAATACCTGGCTCTCAAATTTTAGTACAAGCCAGGGTTCTATTAAAGTATTTTAAGCTTTTGGATATCAGAAATGTAAAAGCTTGTCCAGCAGAACATGGCAAGAAGAAGCAGCTAATGTTGTTTTCTCCCTTTGTCAATTTAGCTGCATCAGTTTGTGTGGCACACTGCAAATGGTATTGCTAATCAATGCAATGTAGGCACTGGAAAATGAAGATATGCAGTTTTTCACTCACTTGTGGTCTTTACTGGGTTTGAGATGTAATCAAAGTCTATTTAAAAATCTTTAATCACACAATATACATGCAGACCATTTTCAACTATCTGCTGGTTAGGACTTAAGTCAGAGTCTCAGCATATGCTCCTTAATTACACTGATAAATGTGTTTTTAAATGCTCATGTTGTATACTAAATAAGACAAAATATGTTGCATTTGACTTTTCACTATATTACTCTAGCTTAATGCCTTTTGTCACAGTGGCATTATAAAACTGTTGTTATGTAAGTATTCATGTATTCTGTTATGCACCCACACCAAAAATCCAAATCCAGGAACATAACACTGAGCCTCTCCCCATATGAAAACTGGCACTTTGTTACTTTCTGTTAATCAGTCAATGATAATAGAATGCTGTGCCTACTCACCAGCCTGCACATCTGTAACAACATTGCTCTATTAAGTTGATTTAGACAAAATGACAGCAATATTCTCTTCCACAAGACCTTACGTGGTACAAGCTTTGGAGAAACTGTCATGTGACATAAAAATCCACTGTTTGATACAGAAAAAGTTGCAAAACTTAAACAAGTAAATTGAGTCAGAATTTTTAAGGAATACTTAAAAAGTAATGTCCCTCAATTTAGTATCGTAGGCATTGCAATTGATGTACAATGTCATTGCTCCTGGGCAAAAACCCCCAAACCGCAAAGAAGAAAATCCAAGGAAATGTTTAGTGCACTTGATATGTTTGCTCATATCTAAACTTACTGAGCTAAGATAAATGAAGCAAAAAGCTGAGTGCCAAGGCTACATGCCTCACTGAATAAATGTTTGGTCTCTCAGCTTTTAGTCTTGAGGTTTCTTTCTCCTCAAATAATAACAGCTGGTAACCACATAACAAAGCACCCATTTGTAATTCAGGTACAGGTTCTTCACAACTCATACCAAACAAATTCTGTCTTTAAAGACATACCCAACTTCAGCTTCCCTTCTTTACCTGAGTAGCAGTAGGCTATGTCCAAATTTGAAAATCAATTATAGAAGCTTTTAAAAGCAGCCACCCCAAAGGACAAATTCTAACTTTCCATGCATCTTTCAATGTCTCAGAAATAAATAAGTCAGACCACTGAAAATGTAAAAACTAAAGCAAGAATTCTCAATATCGGTAAAGGTGACAGATATCCTTCGATATGCAAAACCCTCTTCCTGTGAGACAAAAATGTCATTGGAAACTACTCACACACATCCTTGCACACTCCCAAAAATTTCATTACAGCTATATCAACTCAGCTTGAGAGAGTGATCTACGTACTTGTGGATGCAGAAGTCCCACAAATCCAGGAGTCTTAGAAAATCTTACATGTACAGAAATACAAAAATTTGATTTAAAAATCTTGAAAACTATTGTGGTAATGTATTTCAGGAGGCAGACACTCTTAAAATAACAGAAATAATGGATTTTAAAAACTAAATTTGTGAAGTTTCTAATAGTAGCATAAAATCACACTGTCGATACTTGTTAAAATGCAAATAGAAGTGCAATAAAGACACAGAAAGGCAGGCTAACACTGTCCTGTGTTAAAATGTGAAGATAAAGGTATTGTTTTGATGTTTCAACTGGTTTATAAAATTGGTAGATTATTCTGTACATTTTCTAGACAACAGACTTCTAAATTTTCCTCAGCTCTGGTAAAATGGAAGTTCTCAATGGACTGTGACTTGGATGAAGCCATCAATACATTTTTAGTATGTAATAATACAACACCTCATTGTTCAAAGGGTCTTTAAAGAAACATAAAACAGAATAAAGAGAATTTAGACAGAATATAGAGAATTAAGACAATACAGAACATACAGAATTAAGACAAGACAGAATATAGAGAATTAAGACATCAGCTACAAGAATAGTAAGAAAGATATCAAGAAAAAGGGGATGAGAATGACTAAAGGAATAAATGTTATAAACATTCCATCATTCAAGACTTGTGTTTGCCTTAACATAGTCAATGTGCACAAAATATCTGAACTTGTCAAGCTTTTACACCACTGTTCACACCCCTAAACATCCACTGTTTAAAGTAACCAGCCTTAGGAAAAGTTGGGTAAAAGAAGTTTGCTTCAATGCAGAATAATGGAAGCAAAGATAAATGGTTAAATCCTCTCATCCCCAACATATGCACTGTTGCAGTTAGAAAATGATCACATTTTCAAGTGCTACTTTTTGTGCTTTTATGCCAAGAAAGCACTTTATTTTAAAACTGGGGGTAGCTTTCCCAGCAGACCTCTGGGTCAGTATCCTGATCCTACAGGTGATTGATGGACAGAGTCTATAAAAGGGAATGTACTTCCTGTTTTCTTTCCTTCTTCTCCACTATGTCTTGTAGGACAGAGCACTCCTCTGTAAGAGCGCTTCCCCTACTGCTCCCTCCAGGGCAGGAGGGTGAGCAAAGGCTGCCAGCCTGCCTGTCACAAAAGAGTGGAACACAGAAGAAGCCTAATGTGGTTGCAGCTCTGCTGCAGGAGTGACTACAGCCCTATTGTGCCTGAGAGCTTGAACCCAGAAGGCCAGCACCAGCTTGTCCTGGTTCCTGGCAGCAGGCTGAAGAGAGGGGCAGCTCCTACACACACACACATCCCAACTGGATTGCCTGTGAAGATGCCAGACAGTAGTGAGCTCTTCACCCTCCCTCTCCCTTGGAGCCTTAACCACAGGGGAGAAGAAAAGAGGAAAAGGCCCTGGAGTAGGCCCTTGTTACCACAACAGGCGTGCCTCCACGTGACTAGTGTCATGTTGCCTGTCCCCACCAAGATGCTGTATGCCCTGCCACTGAGAGAAGCCTCTGATAAGAGAGAGAAAGAGATCATAAGTACTGATCTCCTAAAGCTTTAGCTAAAACAAAGAGTATGGGATTCTGTTATAGCCTCTGCATTTGACACTGCTATAGCCTCAAAGAAAAGCTCCTGAGCCAAGGGGAGCTGGAAGTATGCCCGAGATGTCAGGGAGGGCTGATGTCTTCAAGAAGATCGAAAAAGTAACTTTTCCACAAGCATCNGAAGAGCTGGTTGCTGTGCTTGGATTGCAGGCACCAACCCAAACCGATTTAGACCCTTACTCTAACCCATTACAAGCACATACAAATGAATACCGAGATCTTCTCCATTGGCTGAGTACCTAGATGCAGGCAGGAGCAAGAGCTACTACAAAGGGAAATTTTTATCCATTGCAGATAAGATGTGGCATTCTAGGATTTTTTTTTAAAGATCAGAATACAATACTTTTTAGTGGGTGAAATATTATATATATCAATATATGTGGGCTTGGGTGCTTCAGTAGTGCAAGAGGTTGCTATAGAAGAATAGGTATACAAGTTTAGGTTATTGCTCATATCCTAAGAGCATTGTTCCCTGCCTTAAATATTATATTAAAATCTAAAAGAACATGAGAAAGGAGAAAGACAATGGGGGAAAAACAGGATGCTTGTTTTCAAGCTAGCTCCAGTGCACCTTGGAGCTTTGATATTTTCTGTTCACCTTCTTCCATTTCCATTTCTCATTTTCCGAGAACCAGCTATCCTTTCATAAAGTCAAAAAGATATTGCTTAATATAATATCAGTATTCTTGGTATAGCACCAACAGATTAGGAAAGGTTGTTGAAAAGCAAATACATATATGCAATATTTTTTTTTAATATTAAATGGAAACTTTCCAAAAACTCATATGAACCCTGTGAAATTTTAATTATAACTTAACAGCTGTTTGAGCTAATTGAAGGATATCAAAAAGGTGATTTCCTCCTCATTGTAATTAAAGAGTTAAGCCTAATTTACTGTAGTCAGAACAAGACTAAATAGCAATCTGGTGTGCTTAATTACATGAAAAGGTAAACAGGCAAACTCCAAGACAGACTTCAGAATGCTTCCACCCACTTAAGAAAAATACCAAACCAAACACACACAAACCTCCTCCTTCAGAAAAAGAAGAGAGAACAAAAAAATGGGTTTGTTCTCATTTGTATGCATTAAATACAATGATGTTCATAACACACACAATTCTTCCAAATGTACCTATACAAAAATTGGAAGGTCTTTCTACAACACTAAGAGATTTTGCTTTCTAAGCAATCCACTGATTAACAGACAACCTGTACATACCATGGGACTTTTCTATCCCATTCTTTTCTGCCACCCTTTCTGCAACAGAGATCCCACTTTTGTAAAGATTTACCAGAGGTACAAAACCTGGCTGCAAGTGGTGGGATTGAAGAGTCCAAGCAGTCTTAGGTTTGTGCAGAACCTGGGCCAACAGAAAAGTGTATTGTGCTTTGTTCTATATTGAGATATCTAGAGTTCCCAGTTCACCAAGACTATTTTAAACAAACAAAATACAAAATAAAATTCATATACTGAAGATATTAGAGACAAGTTTGCTATAAACACATTTTCTGCATTTTCCTGCAGAAGAACCATAACATCAGTTCCACTCTAAGCACTAAACATTCTGCTCTAACGCTCAATTAATGTGCCTTCATCCAGCCATAAGCAGAGTATTTCATACAACTTACGCAGCAATCCCCCTGCCTCCTTGTACTCTAGTGCTTCTCCTGACCTTGACAAATTACTTGGTTGTCCTCCATACAACATTAGTCTCTACATCTTTCTAAATGGCTGAAAAGAAACAATGTATAGAGAAAAACCTAAATGAGGACTTAAAAAGCATACTTGAAAATCATCTCTCACTAATTAAATTGAAAGGGGATAATAAAAAATTAGCACTTTTATTCTCTACATAATATTAGAAACATAAATCATACACACTTTAGCTCCTGTGCCCTCTGTACAAAGCAGGTTTTAACTCCTATGTCAGTAGGAACAGCTAAAGATGTTCCTCCACTTTTCTTCCACTGCTTTTTCACTTATTCTATCATAGTGCTTCACTCTATGCCCACATGTTGTGAAAAATCTTAATGCAGATTTATCTCAGAAACATTTACTGAAATATTTACCTTTACAGGTACCATCCTACTGGTTTACTTCCCCAGATAAGAAGCTACTAGAATCAAATTATTTTACTACTCATCTTTCTCTGTCCTGTCAAAAGTATGTTTAACACAATCTATGTGATGAATGTGGCCTCCCTAAAAGTGGGAGGGAAAATTAATTTGGGAGATCTGACAATGAAAAGATCATTTGTCATTACTGTGCTGAGCTGTGCCAGCAAATGACTGGAGCCCTGCAATGTATTGTTAGACCCCAGTAGCTGCTGCCTGTTTTCTGCCCCTTTCTTTAGCAAACTCCTCCTTCCTAATGCTTCAGTTAGCTCCAAACGAAGGTTATTAGCAATACAAACCAGCCAGAGTGAAGAGCTTGGATCCTGTGGGGGTGGGATGTGAATTTGTAAGAACTAATTTGTCTAATGTTCAGTAACAAAGGCAAAGCATCTCTGCTGTGAATTAATATAACATCAATCACTGACTAACTGCTTCAGCACATGTAATGAGAATATTCTAAGACCAACCCCATGGTCTACACAGACAGCTGGGGAAATAATAATCTGTATGGAATTTTTATTTTAATGCAACTCCCACCTTCAAATCAAGAAAGAAGGTAGGAAGGCTATCCTTGGTGTGTATGCGCTTGTATGTATTTGTTTATGTATCTGCATGCGCACACGCACACACACGAGTACGTAATCACCTTTCAGACAAAGCTGAGAATAAAGGCATTTATTTCAAAAAGTAACGCCTGGTACATAGAAATACATTCATTTGTAGCCCTTACCTTTCAGTTCTCCCAGAGATGCTTTACTTTCTCTCCAGTAGATGTGTATTTAGCTTATTTACTACAATTTTAGAAACAAAATGTATTTGAAAGCAGTTATATACCCAGAAGAGGTGTTTTCGATCCCCTTCATTTCTTGATCACATTAAAGATTGACACAGAAACATATATTAATACTTTCAACAAGCCATAGCATGAAAAACATGTCTGCTAACATTTCTATAACAAGGATATGTACTGTTTGCATAGTAACAATCTCTCATTGGTTTTAAAAAAAGAATAAGAAGCAAATACTTTTTGGCATTAAAAATTTTTACAATTATTGCAAATAAGAAAATGCATTTAGGTTAAGATCACCCAGAACAATTAGTGGGATCACTGGGTGACCCACTGCACTGCACCACTAGAAAGAATGAATTCTCTGTATAAAAAGGTTTATTGTGTAGAATTTGAGAGCACCAGAGACGCCCAAACAAAATCCCAAAACCTGAACAAAGTATTAAAGATAAGCAGAAAACGGACCTTTATTACAAAGGTGAAAATTAATATGCCATTTACAATTAAAAGGTTCACTGAATTCTGTGTATTGATTGCATGTTCCAGCACAACATGCCCAAATTACTTCAGCACTCCCAGCTTCAGAGGGCTGCAGTAAAGCAATGAGGATATTTTATCCAGTAGTGATAACAAGGAGGAAGACAGCCCCTCTCAAATCAGAAATGCCGAAGAATGAGGAGCTGTTGCAGGTCATTACCAAAGCACTCTTGTAACATTACCCACCCTGCCCCCAGTGCTAATGTATGTTATTACTCTGTTAAATATTTTGCTGTTTTCAGCAGTGTATGATAGCCTGAAAGACATCTAGAATGCCTCGTAGATCAAACCATAGGCTTTGGAGTGTGAAGGGTACTCTGCCATCCAGTGTAAACAGCTTGGTATTTCACCGACAGGTGGAATGCATTGCTAGGCACAGGTCTCACCACACACACAAAGAGTTGAAAATTCTGAGTTCAATGCCAAATTTAAGACTATACTATCCTTTTTGACAGACAAGCCCAGAGCTGCCACAACCCTGTCTCTAAGCTCTCTTCATGGAGAGAGCAAACTAGTTATTCTCATCAAGAGAGTTTTGGGGGAATATTTTGATATGACATTTGGGAAAAATATATCCCGTAAGACTGCAAGATAGTACTTCAGAGTGGCTTGAAACAGAAAACAGCATTCCAGCTGCCTTTTTTCAAAGCAACAGTTGCTAAGAGGGAGCCATGACTGCCCAAAGTAGCGTACAAAGAAAACACCTCTTTGTTTCATAGCAAAGAAAGGATGAGCTGCAGCCATCCTGCCCCAATGGGCTTTAGTGTAAACCCTGGGAAAGACTGAGGTTTGTGCTCCTATGGGTAACAAATACTGGCATTAGTTGTAAATGTCATTTCATTTAAACTCCTGTATAAAAAAATGTGTGTTTTTTACAACAGAAACATAAATGTGGCTATAGGGATATCCACACAAAATTCTGACCAAGCATCATAATCGGGAATTATTTAGCTGTGGAGCAATTTCTTAACAAGATCACTGAAGAAGTACTGAAATGACCCTTTACCATTTGTATGTGACATAAAAAAGTTTTGGACCAGTTTTATACGTATAAATTACACACATATATATTATTGCTGAAGGAAGTAGGTCCTACAGTTCGAATCTGAATTGATGTAGAATTTAAGCCTCTTCTATTCAATGCATATAATAAGCAGTCTATAGCATCAGTCCAGGATGAGTCCTAGGAAGGAACTGTGATTCAAGTACAAAATTCTTTCCATTATTTTGTTGGAGGACAGAAGTAATTTATTGCAACTAAATAGAGACTGCAGTGTCTTTCTTCCAGTAGCTGGTATGTTGAGGCAGGTGCTAGGAATAAAGGCTGTATATATCACCAGCTGTAAGGAGAATTGTGAGCAGCCTCTTTCAGCCCACATTTCAATCCCCAGTATAAAAGAAAGGACTTTGCAAAATGGTGTCCCTGGAGTTCTATTGCAATTTGGTTCCTGATGAAACAAAAATAAAATAAATACCTGTGACTCAGAGGGGAAGCTCTGATTCACATACTGAAGGATTTCCTCTCCTTGCATATCCTACATATCCTATCCTCAGTCCTTTTATAGACAAAAAAAACCAACAAACAGAGGGAACATAATTTATTATTTATTTAAAGGTATAAATAAGAAAGAATCTGATATTCACTTTAAGTGTATCTTCCATAAGTTTAGCAAAAAAAACAATTTGAAAAATTATGATGGTGATCTAATGGTAGCTATTAATGCCAGTATAACTTTTCCTGTTAGTGCCCTATATAGCATGTTACACTGCTGACACCACCTTCAGACTATTTCTACAGGCCTACTCATGAAAAATCATAAACCATTAAATACTATGTACCATTGGCAGTGAACGCATATGTATATTGGGTTAATTTATGGCATGCTCTACATATACAAAGCAAATAAAATCAGGAATAATTATTTCATGCAATAAAAATAATCACTACAAGTGCACACAGATTGTGGCTTTGTACTTGCCTGTGGGAAAATTACAGATAAGACCGCATTCTTATAATTTTTTATGGGAAAACAGTATTTAATAGCCGTATTCAAAAGTATGTATGACAACAATCCCAATGATGATCAATGTGAAAAAGAAAGTTTCAGACTCAGATGTTTTATCTTCAGCTGCTGATGGATTTTTTTGTTTGTTTGTTTCATTTTGGAAGGTTAGGTGGTTTGGGGGTCAGCTGACTGTGTGTAATTAAATCCAACTCCTAATCTGTTGAGTTATCTATGGTGTGCAAGGCAGACACCATCCATTATGCAGCATCAGTGAGTGACAGTATGAATAGCAGTCATTGCCAGTTAAAGCCATGATAAGACCTGGATTCTGAGAGATGTTCCTGCTCCAGAGTGATCACTATTGTTACAGTCATCAGTTTTGGCAGTAAGACTGATTCAAAGATAAAACAGCAGTGATGGATTTTTACACAGAAAAATATCAGCAAAAGATCAGTTCATCAGTAGATTTCTGCTTTAATATCAGGTAAACATTTTAAAATTAGTAACTTAAATATACATAATTTCTTAAAGTCAGAATCCAATCCAAGGCAGAGTCATTCTACACTGAATATTTTCATCCTCATGAGCAAGTATTCCCAAGATTAACTGTCTACTAGCAGCCATCATCTCAACCTCACCTCATCTGAATCTTCATTGCTATAGGTGAGCGTGTTTGCTGAACTTCAAGAAGCACTCTGCTCTTAACCCACCGTTCTGGCAGCCTGAACGCTAAGTGTCCATACGCGTTTCCAGTGAGGGTGCTGAACCACAGCTCTCACGCAGAAACACCTGGACCCGCCGGTGGCTGCATTCCCGGGAGGGCGTCCCCGTCCAGCACTGCGGACAGCGCCAGGCGGCTTTTAGTCGAGATCGCCCCGGTGGCCCGTGCGGAGCCACTCGCTGGCAACCCGCTCAACGGCCTATAGTGGCACCATACGTGAGATATGCAAACCTGAAATTAAGGTCTGTGGCACACTGGAAATGTTTTCAGAACGTCCTCAACAGCAACCAAAAGGGCTAGTACTTCATTTCCAGGGTTTTTCAATGAGCTTTCCATAAGTTCCCTCCATCAGAGACTACTAAGGAAAATAAATAATAGTGGGGCAAGGGATAGAGTCCTGGAATTGCTTCAAAGATTGCTAAGTGATAGGAAACAATGACTAATGGCAAATGGATGCCCATCAAAACAAGGAAAATGTGAGAGAATGCTCCTGGGGCTGCCAGTGAGCTGAGAACTATTTATTAATAACTTAGAAATGAAACAGTACAGCAACTTAGGAACCATTGTGGTGCATGTTTGATTTTTGTTTTTTTAAGTAAACACTGGAAAGTTTTACAATTACTATCTTCACATAGCTAAAGAACTACAATGATAACACAAGTAGTAAGATGGAAAGTTCATTAGTAAAAAGGAGGCTAAATATGAAGAAAAAGATCTCATTGTACACTATGGGAGCATGAAGGATTGTTTTCAAAGGGAAAAATGAAAAGCAAGCAAGTTTTTTGCACATATAACAAGCAGTCATTCCATTACTTCTGCATATACCAACTGCAACAACTAGTATTCTCTTTGTTTTCTAGTAAGTATATTCCCGTCACATTGGCTAACTAAATTTAGCTTAAGCAGACAAGGTGATGCAAATTAGTAGAAAATCTCCATGAAGAGTCTAAATATACCGTGTATCACATTATGAATAAAAATATGTGATGAGAAAAGCCTGAAAGACCGTCAGTTTGAGTTGTTTTAAATGTGTAATTATTCTACAGTCATTAACTCAGAATCAAAACTTTTCAGAATACAAACTATATAATCTTATTTAACCTTTGCACCATAAGCAAAAATTACAAAGTAATTTTGGCTAGGAAAAGCAGTAGAATGATATAAAATTTAAAAATGTAGGCCTCAGATCATATAACAGGTACATTTCAATACCCATTCATGTGTCAAGTTAAAAAAAAAAAAACTAAGAGAAAAAAAAAACAACTAACAAAGAAATCCAGAAAAGGAATTACAGAATCATAGAATCATTAGGGATCGGAAGGGACCTCAAAAGATCATCTAGTCCAATCTCCCTGCCATAGCATGATCACTTAGACCAAGTTACACAGGAACACATCCAGGAAGGTTTTGAACGTCTCCAGATAAGGAGACTCCACAACCCCTGGGCAGCCCCTTGTCCTACCACTAGATGAACTTGAGAAGAGCCTGGCTCCATCCTCCTGACTACCCACCCCTCACATATTTAAAGACATTAATGAGATCACCCCTTATTCTCCTCCAAGCTAAAGAGACCCATCTCCCTCAGCCTCTCCTCATAAGGGAAGTGGTCTACTTCATCACCTTTGTTGCTCTATGCTGGACACCCTCCAGCAGCCCTGTGTCTTTCTTGAACTGAGGGGCCCAGAACTGGACACACTACTACAGATGCAGTCTCCCTAGCACAGAGTATAGAATCATAGAATCATTAGGGATCGGAAGGGGCCTCGAAAGATCATCTAGTCCAATCCCCCTGCCACGGCAGGATCACGTAGACCAAGTCACACAGGAACATATCCAGGAAGGTCTTTGACATCTCCAGAGTAGGAGACTCCACACCCCCCCTGGGCAGCCTGTTCCAATGCTCTGTTACCCTTCCTATAAAGAAGTTCCTTCTGATATTTATATGGAACCTCCTATGTTCCAGCTTGCACCCATTGCCCCTTGTCCTATCACTAGATGACCTTGAGAAGAACCTGGCTCCATCCTCCTGACACCCACCCCTCACAGGCCCTCTCTCGATCTGCTAACCACTCCCATTCTGATGCACCCCAGAATGTTGTCGGCCCTCTTGGTCACAGGAGCACATTGCTGTATTGATTTGTTCTAAGTTGAAGCCATAAATACAAAGAGATAAATAAATTACAAAATTCAGATCTTTATAGCACCCAAAATGATATGCAACTTATGGGAATATCAAATAAATACTCATTCCTAGTTAGGATATATTAACATCTGATCACGTTCATTTATCACATAAAAGATTAAGAGTTTTAAATGAAAGAATGGTAAATGCAGCAACAATATAAAGAAACATTTCTTTTACTTAGTCATTGGAACTGGCTGCCAGATCAGGTGATTGAGATAAAAAGGACAGCTACCTTCTTTAAAAGAACTGAATAATTTTATGTCTGTGAATAAGTTATGTAGCTATGCAAGGTAAGATATTAAGGATAATCAAGTCCCATGCTTCAGGCTGTAAGACAATGAAATGCCATCATTGTGTGACAATGCCAATGTGCAGTGTCACACAAAGTGGTAATACACATTAGCAATTTGGGAAGAGATTTACTTTCTTTTAAAATATCAAGAAATAGCCACTGCCAGAGGCATGGCACCAGACTAGAGAGACCTGACGTCTGATCTGCTGTGAAAAATCCTTTGTTATTATGAGTTTGGCTTTGATAGACAATTGATTCTCCTGAGTCTTATGGAGCTGAATTCAAATTAAAAGCACATGCTGTATGAAAGCATAGCTTGAGGAAGGATGTGAAGGACAGAGCTGTTAGCCAGTAATTAAGAGTTCTGTACTGTGCTTTCTGGCAGCAATTATTTTAACATAATTCTTAACAGAGTCTATTAAAGAGGAAATGCCAATTAGCAATAGCTTACTGCACAACAAAACAATGACTACCAATATAATTTACTGCCATAAACCTACACAGAGAATTAACTGTTGAAAAAAAATTGGATGCTTAATTAAAATGGAGTAGAAGGAGGTGAATCCACATGCACTTAACATGCTTGACTCTGATGAAACTTCACTTCCTACACAGAAAGCTCAATTCAGAATTATGTTAAACTACCTAGGCTATGCATATTAACTGAAGACACCTTCAAATTAAGGTAAAGCATCAAGGTTTTGCCTAAGTTTTTTTCAGATTACCTGTTCATACTTGCCAACCAGGCAGTTACCCATCTGGGGAAAGAGAAATTTGTTGGCACAGTGTTACTCTCATGCTTCACATCAACACAAACGAGGCCAAAGTAAGAGGCAAGAATGAGCCCTGAAGTGAAGCAAAGTGCAGGTCCATATAGATAAAAGTCAGTTTACTGTTCTAGAGTTTTCTATCAATGCTGCAAATCACTTCCCTGAATCAGAAATTGTGCTTTTCCAGTCCATCAGGACTCCTGTCTTGTCCCTCTTCCATTTATTCCATCAAAATGTATAATGGACACAACTGAAAACACAGTTAGTGTTGTATAAAGAAAATCTAGTCAGGAAGGCCTTCTTGTACAAAGGCCTCCACAGGAGTATAATTGGAGACTTTTTTGTAAGTGAAATAAGAACTGCATGGTTAGCACAGATATACTGGTTGTCCCTGCTTCTTAGCTCTGACAAATAAGAAGCAGTTTCTATATATTCCCACCTCGCATAAAAGGATGGCAGCAGGAGGAAAATAATTACCTTTAGGCTGGAGATCTAGAGGGCTTGCACAGCAATCTATCCCATTAAGCTGATAAAAAAACCCGTCACAGAGACCTGGTATATAATGGCACTGATCCATTCAAAAAGATAAGATAGATGAAAAGAGAAGTGTGAGGTTCACATCTGTAACAGCTGCATTGTTCTGCAGATTTTCAGCTATGTGGAAACTGAAATGACTGAAAATAAGGAAGAAAAATTATGCTCCTACTTTCCCCCTGGAGGGTGGACCAGAATTGGAATGAAAGATTTTACTTTTTTGGTAATTTATTCAGAAACGTGACAGTTAAAGCCCATTTGCAAATAGATTATCAACTTTTGAGTGTAAATCTGATGATCCCCAGAATTCAGTTTTACTTTGATATACACCTTCTTGCTCTCTCAAATTCTGTTTTTAAGTCTTATTTTGGGATGGATACATGCAATCTAATAATTTAGCTTTCTGTATCGAATCTAGGAATTCATTTACTCTAGCTGCAATATATTAGAAGACAATCTTTGCATTTAAAAAGAGAATAAAACCTAGCTGAGCTTTGTCTGTCTAAATCAGAGTGAGCTCATGCTTTCCAAAGCCTCTGGAAAGATGTGTGAAAGATGGTATATATTTATTGACCTGATTGACCTCTTTTCAATTTTAGTTGGCGTTCCTTTGAAGAAAAACTTTTAAGACTTTTAAGACTCTTAAAAATTTTAACTTTTTAAGTTCATTAACTGGCATAAACCTGAACTGGGCATTAAATAATGTTTCTAAGTGTCTTTCATATCTCATTCAATTGCTACAGAAATCAAATAAGTGTATACTTAACTTCAATTTCTCAGACAACATATTGATCTCTTTCTCATAAATTATTATTACAACTTACAGATTAACTAAAATATTACTGAAAGAAAGAACAGCTAAGAACAGTTAAGATTTTTTTCACTTTTAAAATACCACTGAAAATCTGTCTTTTATGTCAAAAAATGATTATTATTGTTGTTAGGCTCTGGCAATGTGTGTAATAAACAAGTGAGATACCCAAGAGGTTTTTATAATATATTGTTTTATCAATTTTCCATATTATATTTTGACTCCACACACTTAGAATTTTGTAAAACTGTTCTTTTCATCAAGACTTTCCAAAACCATTTCCTGACTGCTTCTAGTTCAAAGCCTACTGTTTTTACTGATAAGATGCACTTCTGGCATATAACATAACATAACATAAGCAGCATCAAGGAGATTCAGCTATTACATTTGCTATGCAACACTCTGTTAAGCATATATAGAAAGTTTATAATACTTTTGCTACTATTCATTATCAAGAATAAGAATAGATATTGTTGGTTGACAACAAACATTAAAATGCTACTACTATATTCATAGAGAACCAGATGTTAGTAAAAACACACAGCATAGACAGCCTGCACACTGGTGTAAACATTGTAGATTAAGAATGAGGGTACAGACCTTCTCTCTGCATATTAGTTAGAAGGTCTTCTCCTGTTGAGCCCCAAGTTTAACTGAAATACAGACTACCACATAAAAACCAGCTAAACAGAAGAGCAAGCTTTCTCCTAAAAATAAATGGAGCTCTAAGCTAGAAGTATCCAAATTATTTTACTTATGTCAGTTCTTATTTACATTTTCCTCTATGCCTACTTAGAGAAAAGTCTTAAAATTTGAGTTGGAAAAGCCTAACCTGGGAAATCCAGTTCTCTGCAAGACAAAGACTAATATTCAAGCAGTTGACTGAGCACTGAAAGGATGCATTTGACTAAGCAATTGAAATAGCACTGGGCTACTCAGAAAAAGGGTATTCTGACCAGAGATTTTACATCTCAAAAATAAGACTCTCAATAGCTTTCTAAGAGATTTAACATTTATGTGCTCTGTTTAAGGAAGAACTTCTTTGAAGATTTGGGTAACAAATATATTACCATAAATGTAATAGTTTAAGAAGGTAAGAAGAACCAAATCTTTCAGTCTTTCTGCATGAGCTCATCTCTCTCTGAAGAAAGCATGAGAAGACACTGTGTTTTCAAAAGCCAGTTTTCATTAAAACCCCATTGTATGCTTCCTTCTAGAAACAAGCTACTCCTACTTGTGTTTTCTTCTACATACATAGTTACGTCCGCTATGTCTACAAAATGGTCTTTGAATGAGATATAGGTACAAGCTAACAAATCTCTTTATTTTCTAATTACATATCTGATTACATATCAAAGCATTAGCATAGAAGATGAAAAAACAGAGGTGATCTGTTGATCATTTTCCATTTCATTTAACATGACCAACAAACTGCTTTGTGTCTACAGCAAAAAACAGTTCACTCCTACCACATCAGAGAGGAACTAAATTATCCCTTTTCTTCACTCAGACTATAGATTTTCCAAGACATGAAGACCCCAAGAATTAGGAGTGGCTTGGTAGGAAAGGGGGGAGGCCTTCAGTAGGCATTGTTTACCAACTCACCCTCTGTCTAGACCTGACAGAGCAGCCAGCTTGGAAGCAGCAGTAAAAATGAAATCTTTTAAGATATCTCAAATGCAAGCAAATCATTAAGCTTCAAATCATGTAACTCAGCTCAGTTACTCTAACAAACATAATGTGTAGGATTTTATATTTCTCCTCCATGTCAGTTCTTTCTTGCTTTCATTCAGCTCTCATTTAAATAACTGCAGGAAAACAGTGGTGTTACTCCTATTTGGTAAAATCCTGCATTTCGCCTGCTTTCCTTTTTTTGTTTTAAATACCAGTTTTAATGTAGATATCATCACTGCCATAGCTAGGAAATATTTATTTATCCAGACCAGAAAAGATTTTGTCAGAGATTGGAAGAATCAAGTCTTGCATTTCTGCTTCTAAAGTAGAAATGTAGACAGTGCAGAGATTCACAGATTTAAGAGACCTAAGATCTGTTCAAGCTGTATCTCTATCCTTGTATATATTACAACATCATAATGGCTACATCAGCTGTAATAAAAAATGAATTCCCTTGGCATATATTACCCGTAAGTGCAGCATGGTAAATAAATGATTCATGCAAGTTCAATTACAAGGGTATGATGTCTATAAATGCTAAGTACCTACAAGACAGCAACACTAAAGGAAATGAACCCCTGCAGCGTTAAAAATGCCTTCTAGTTAAAATTTCTGGCCACACCTTTTCATCTCTGTTTGCATACATTTTACAAAACACAGTGTTGAGTTTGTGTCTGACATGGGTTTGGTAGCAAAGGAGGGGCCTACTTATGTGGCCCCTATAAGAAGCTTTAAGAAAGCTCCCCCAGCACCAAGTTGTATTCATCTCTGCACAAAGATAAGCCAATCAGCTGACGAGTGCCCAGTGTAGAGCAACAAAGATGATGAAGGAAGTAGAACACCTCCCTTATGAGCAAAGGCTGAGGGAGCTGGGTCTTGATCTTGGAGAAGGAAAGGGTGAGGAGTGACTTCATTCATGTCTATAAATATGTGAGGGGAGAGTGTCAGGAGATAGAGCCAGGCTCTTCTCAAGGTCATCTAGTAATAGGACAAGGGGCAACAGGTGCAAGCTGGAACGTAGGAGGTTCCATATAAATATCAGAAGGAACTTCTTCACAGGAAGGGTAATGGAGCATTGGATCAGGCTGCCCAGGGGGATTGTGGAGTCTCCTTCTCTGGAGATGTCAACGACCCGCCTGGATGTGTTCCGTGTGACTTGGTCTAGGTGATCCTGCTGTGGCAGGAGGATTGGACTAAAATGATCTTTCGAGGCCCCTTCCAATCCCTAATGATTCTATGATTCTGCATGATAAACATATTTAAAAGGGGAAATCTGTTGGGCAACTGTCTTTTCTTTTACTTTTCTTCTGCTAAGGCAGTAAGGAAATCTTTTTGAGAATTGTAACTCCATTGAATTATGGCTGCCCACCTGTAAGTTAAATTACTAGGTCTTTAAAAGAAAAATCTGTACCCATGAGGAGTCATATACATACAATCTAAAGCCAGCATATTTTTGGTTAATATATTTTGTTTAAGTATATATAAGCTGACAGGATCAACACGGTTCCTTAGATTGTAACAACTATTTATAGGATACTTAATGGTTTAGAGAACTAAGAAAGTCTCTAGGTAGGTATAAGGCCATACTCAACTCTAAATAATGCAGTTTATAATTTTAGCAAATAGTTTTCTAAGTCTATATACATCCTAAAGGACAACCATTCACTGTAGCAATTTTGTTGACATTATTTAAAAATCCTAATTTCTAAATGGGTTTGGAATAACACTCATGATTTTACACAGCTGTGCATTGCCCATTCACCCACAAAGGATTGTCATATAAAGTAACCTCATCATCCTCCTACATTTGAGCCTCCTAATTACAAAAAATGGGTATCTTCTGCATCTCCATCCCCTCTACTTGGGGACAGCACTAGACATTTTGAGGAAATGTTCCAAAAGCATCAGAATATGTCTGATATGTCATTGCCACAACTGGCATTATTCCAACATAACTAAAAAGTTTGAGTAAAATTGCAGTACATAGTTTAAATATATCTTCTTCAAGTATGTAGTATCATACTTAGCAGCCACTTAGCTTTGGATAGTGACGTCAATAACAAACGAAGTGTGGAATTCTGTTAAACTCTCATTTTTCAGTTTTCTAAGAAACAGGTTTCAGAGCTAAAATGCAGAGAGTGAAAAAAAAATAAAAATCCTATCTTCACTATGCATTTCCTGCCTTCTGGCATTCCTTTGCTTTTGCACTATAAGAGAGGAAATCCAAACTTCACTGTCCTACTTCTCCATCTCACTCACTACTCTCTTCATTGGCCTCGGTTTTAAGTCATGTAGTATTACTCAACCTCTTACCCAGTACAGCAAAGCAGCCACTGAGAATTTTGCATCATAGATGACAGTGAATTTGGATTTTTTAGGATTCCACTTTGCAACAAATAGCATATTCTAATGTGTTCTATGTTACTATGTATAATTGAACTTTCAATACAATTAGAAAAACTGGCAATAAATTGTGAAATTTCCTGTCATTCAAACAGGGTAATGAAGCCTCTGTATTTCATTGCAGGAGTCTTGCAAATGTTTATAGTAGATTCTCAAAACATCCTTAGCCCAACCCAAAAGGCAGATGTCTATGGGATGGATCAAAACTTTAAAATTCGGTAAATGTCAATTTCCTCATTTCACTGCTATGACCATGGAAGCAGAAAAAAATGAATTCTTGAAATTGTCTAGCAGAGGATTTGCTCACTGTGAAAAATGTGTGAGAACAAGGACAGAGAGTTCAAAACAACAGCCAGCACGGAACTAATATACGTATTTACATTCAGAGTATTTGAATCCACAAGGCTGATCATTGACATTCCAAGGCCATTTTTGCCATAAGCAATAACGTGGAAAACCATCTCATCTAGGTGTGAAGTTTATTTCATAAGCTCTGATTTCACACTATGAGACAGCTGCTGAACATGAACAGAAAGTTGCAGTACATTTTGTTCCCTTCTTTACCATATGGCTGTACACTATTAGAACATAGAGCATCTGCTACAAAACCAACAACCAAACAAAACAAAACTGAAAAAAAGACAATCAAGAAAAAAAGCCTTCCAATCACAAACCAACAACGCTTTAAGCCATTATAAAGCAGGAAGTGCTAAACCTCTTCCCTAAAAATCATGCACTTGAGTATGCAACTCCCCTGTACTGTTCTGAAAATTTATTGGGAAGGCTTATTCTTAATATATCAATGCATGGTTATTTATTTATCAACCTACAAGTGATACTACCTCCCCACCCTTACAAACCTCTATTTTCACACATGTACAACGTGATTCTAACCAAAAATGTAAATAAAATGCAGAGGCAAATGATCTGAACTCTTCCTCATTTTATAAGCAATTCATATACAACAGCCAAATGATATGAACTCCTTGGCAGTGAACTGTTTTTATACAAGACACATGCATCAAGATCTCTGCCAGATTTTATGTACTAGTAATAACAGTGTTGACTGATATGCATATCTCCTCTCAACTCTCAAATCAATTCAAAGGTTGATCCTTAAACTCACCTCCCCTGAAAACTGTACCATATTGCAGCATTTATCTTTACAGATTCCTGCAGCAATTTTTATTTCAGAGTTTCTTCCCTTCCTTTTTAAAGCTAAAAAAACTACAGTAGAGCTGTATTAAAAACAGGTACACTATTAGCTTATACCGCATGCACAAACAAAAAGATACCACTATCAATAATATCTTGTTGGGTTTTTTTAAATTATGAAAAAACTAGTAAATTCTATATGGACTTCACTTTTAGTTTGGTACTACGAATAATTTGGTGTTTGTCTAAGAATCTGAGGTCCCTGAATATCCTTGCAAGGACACCTGAAGGGATCACCTGAAGGGATTAATTCACTGTTCACGCAATTTCCAGCAGATGCCATCAGATCCTGAGACATGCACAGACGCACACGTCATACCCTACAACATGAGTATTTATGACATACATTCATGTTCTTCATAAGTAGAAGCTTAGACCATGAGAAGCACACTCACAAATTTCTCCAGCAACTTGTTTGCAAAAACACACACATGGTGCTACATCATACTCTCAACTTCTCAGCGAGCCGCAGCAGCATTTTCTATCACTTTTTCATCACGAGTATCCAGGAGAAAAGGTTACGCAAAAGTTATGTGTATTCAAAGAAGGAAAGGCAAAGCTGTTTCTTGACCTCTGTGTCTTGTCAGAGATGCAGGAAGACCACTCACAACTGTGTTCTAATTACAAGTTGTGGCAACATTGCAGTTCTGAATCCAAAATCTGAATTACAGTTGTGCTCCAAAAGTTCAGGCTGAAATGCTATTTAAACAGTAAATACACACACTAGGAATGACCACAATTTCTGAAAAGGCATATACAGCTTCATTTTCACTGAGATCCAACTACTACCAACAACTCACTGCTCTAACAGAGGGAACATGCCTCAGCCATTTTGTTTTCAGAGGATGTGCCTCCTGGGATCCCCTAAAAAAGTCAATGGGAAGAAGCTAAATTTCTGTCTATGGTGTATTTGTATTGATGGAATACAGGGAGCAAAAGTAGGCCTAATATATTTAACAAATTTTTTGGGTTGCTTAGACTTCAATGATCAATTCATTAACCAAATTATACTTCAAAATTCTATTAAAACCCTCTGAAGCTAAGATTTACTGGACTAATTTGAAAGCCAAGTTTTCAGAAATACTTCAGGGAAAATAAAATAGCTGTAGACTGGATTTTTCACATTGGCATCAGTGGTCAGATTGCCCAACGATTCAAATAATCTTTTTAATGACACCTTACAACAGGCAATTCTAAAGGTGATCTGGATGTTGCAGCAATAGGCAATCTGACTCTTATCCAATACGGTGGCTATTTTCTGAACCATCATTATATCTCTAAGTATCAGTTTTGAAACTAGCAGTTTATAGCTACAGATGACCTGTTTGAAATGTGATAGATATTATTCTCTCATGCCCATCAGATTTGCATCTCTATTTTCTTCTTATCCATTTTTCGTTTGCATCTCGAAGTGACCTTGTAGATTAGTGCTATTCAGTACAGCAGAACTTCATGTTAAAACATCAATATTCTAAGTGTAGATTTGCCACATGGTTTCATCTCTGAGTAAAATATGTGAGTATTTTACTAAAATAAGTTCTGCCACTGCAAATAAACACCAAAAGCAATACTTTCCCATACAGCATTCCTTTTATTTTTCAGGACCCTACTTCTTAAGAAAGGCCAGCAATTGACTGATTACTAAGCAACCTCACTGAGTCTGATGGAGTCATGCTGTGATAATGGAACTATCAATGCACTTATAACGTACTTACACTCTGTAGATAGCTGTTTCCAGTGGGGCAGCATTCCCTTCCAGCCCAATGCTTCCCTGCAAGGCTGGAAGCCCTAGTAAAGACTGAATGCACACTTTTAAAAAGTGCATGCCCTTAAAAAGTGCAAACTACAAACAGGTTGCAGTGATCACTGATCTTTTGTGCTACCTTAAATACTGACGATGTCACACTTTTTGCCTTTTCTATCTTCTCATTTAACAATAATTTTTAAGCTTTTTTCCTGTGGACAAACACAAAGCATTAATAAACATCTTTTGTGTGCTATTTCTACTTATATTACATTGCAGTAACAATACAGCTAGTGATGAGCAAACAATCATGTTCCATGCTCTTAGCATGTATCATGATCTGCTTTCAGGTAGGACAATTGGCAGAAGCTTTTAGTGTGTTATACAGGTCAAGAGTTTTATACAGAGGTATTTCACACAGCAGACCAGCCAGTCTGTATCATGAGGATACAATTTATGTCACAAAGGTAGTTATTTAGTTGTGCGACACTGTGACAAAGGTAGAATTTATGAAAGTGCATGAACATCTGATGGATCCAAGACCCAACCTCACTGGCTGTATCTATCTGTCAGACACATGGAAAACACCAACGCAAAACAAAACCACAAAAAAGCCCAACTCAAAACAAAACCTCCACAGTCAGACCCTCTTCTCCTTACTGTATGGGGCATGGATGACACATCTCAGATCAAATTAATTGTACTCTTCATCCCCCCAAAAGAGTAGCTTTTTTTTCTTTTTTCTGGGGCTCAACAGAACTTAAGCTTGTTTGAAAGCTTAATTTACATTCAGCTCTGCTTTTATCTTGGTGGCAATTCCCAGTGTGTCCAAGTAAAGCATAGCAGTTCTAACAGATTATAATACAATCTCTACTTAAAATATGCCCCCCAATTTCAATACAGGAAGTAAATCACTAGCACAGAAGAAAAATCCCAACTCAGCTGTACAAATCTCGTATTGCCATGGGAAAACTATACCAAAAAATATTTAAGCTGGATGTTCTTAAGTTGGCCAGGCCTAGCGATGATCACTGTACATTATATAAAGTAACAAGTTGATTAAGAATTTATGGACAACACAGAATTGCGAGACCGAAAGGCTTAACACAGTATCTGTCCTTATAAATGGAAATAACAGTCAGAAAGGAGTGAAAAACAGTCACTCTACATTCAATAATTGGAAAGATACTGAAGCTAATTATTAAACAATACATGCTTTAAAGGACCTTAAGGATAACAACATGATAAGAAACAGCGTGGATTTTCCAAGAAGAAATCAGTCAGGCCAATCTCATTTCCTTCTTTGACAGACCACCTAGCATAGGGAATAAGGGACAAGCAGTGGATGTGATAAGAGCTTGACTTCACTAAAGCTGTTGATCCCATCACATGTGACATTCTCAGAAGCAGAAGAGGGAAATATGGTCAAGCTTAAATTGAGCACAACTTAAAGGGTGCTTATTGGTTCTTCTCTATCAAGTTGAGAAAAGATAAGAAAGCTATCTGCAAGGACTTGTCTCATGATCTAGAGAATCTCCCATTTTCTTGAGTGGTTTGGATGACAGAGTAGTTTCAATGTGTATAAAACCTGCGGGTGTTACCAAGTTGACAAAATTTTCTGCAATTTCAAGAACAACACTAAAAATTAGTACTACTTTGATGGATTGAACAAATGCATGTGCACACAAATATATTGGCAATAACTGGCTAGACAACAACGTTACAAAGACTCTGAGGTGATAGCATTTTACCAGAAAAAGGAGAAAGTAATAGCCTTTTAGTACAGAAAACCACTAACTGCTTTCTGTTTTCAATGATCATAAAACAAACTGCAATCATCTTAATCAGCAATCTGTGAGAGGGGACCAGGGACAAAAATAAAAGCAAACCCATAGGTACATAACAATTTTTCCAATGCTATTTAGTCTAGTGAGATTAGGAAAATTGTCATCACAAGATGTTTTCCAGACTACTTTGTGCCTATCAAGAATGCTAATGTGTTTCATCCTACCTTGGGACAGAGACCTGAGAAAAACTCAACGCCTCTTCATATCCTAATATTTCACAAAAGTAAGAACAGCATCATTTATCTATGGCTGTTCTTGCATTAGGTTTTCTTTCAACTGCAAATGTGTCATCTTAATTTTTTTTCTCCCCTACCCTGCCTTGCAAGCCAGTGAAAGACAAGCAAGATAATACAAGTCGCGTCCACATGGGCATCTTCAAATTACTACCAATTCAGTATTCCATTTTAGCTGTAGAGGGTCTCTGTCTAGGCAGAAAAGCATACTAGAAAGCACTGTGACAACCTGTTACATCTAGCTGGAAGATAGAGATCTGTGAGTTTGGTCTGCTTTAGGAATTAATGGACTGGACTGCAGGATCAAAGAAAATGCAGAAAAATCCCTCAACAATGAATAAGTACAAAATCAGCAAAGAAACTAAATGGAGCTGGTAGTATTTCTGTATTCATCTTACACTTAAACAAAAGATTTTCATTTTAAGGGTATCAAACCGGAGCTTCTAGAAGGAACCTTTCCATAAACTGATATGAAAGATTATGGCAAAATACTCATGCATTGCTCTATTTTTTTCAGATTAAAATATCTGTGTTAAACTCCCGCACTCAGATAATACATACACTGACAGTAAAAGATTAGGGTGTTTACTTGTTCTGTAATGGATTAAAAACGTACTCTGAATAAATACCTCAGAAGACTGACTTTGTACTGGTCACACATGAAGAGTTCACTTTCCAGAGGAACATTCCTCTTTCCATAGAAGAATAGAGATGGCTTTTCCCCATCAAGGTACTTTTAAAATGCGATATTGGCACATATTGAAAAACAAGGAACTGAGGGAAAGGACTTCATGCATTTATGACAGCTGCCATAATATCCCACTATTTTCTGACTTAGTTGAAATTGGACAATAAATCAATAAACCTCTGGTTGATTGTTACCTTCAGTGAAATATGATGAAACATAATTTAAAATGTGATTTTTAGGGGTCATTCTCTGGAGCTTTTATGACACACATTTGAAGTTTATTTTCTTTTCCCCGATGAAAAATGTTTCAAATCCATGTCTAAAATTGCGAAAGTTTTCATCCAAACAACCTGCCTTCCTCCCCAACTTCAGTCGCTCTGCTTTTAGCCAAATGAACATTATTTTGGGGCACTATTTTCAGATTTGATGTCATACTGGCTTTGACTGGAGAGATTATAGTACAAAAAGTAACGGTGTTCATACATGCATCTCAGCAAGGACTTGTTTTCACATGATTTTTATGAGCAGATCTATCCACCCACATGCTTCATCCATCAAATGAGACACTTTAAATTCTGAAACTGAAGCCATAGCAAAAAATACTGATCTCATTTCCTATAGAACAAAAAAAATACACTTATTTTAAAGGTGCAGTTAGTTTATAGTCTTTCAATGTCTTGAATGGTTTTGCAATATAATTTCATGGGTTTTCTGCTGGAGAGCTGATGGGATTAATGCTTTAATTATGCACAACTCAAAATTACCCCATACAGTTCTGCTACCCCATCACCCTCTTCAGCGACATAAAGAGAAAGGCAACTTTTACTTTTGAAATAACTCTCATAGAATTTCAAAATTAGATTTCAAGGCCAATACTAATTAACATTATCTTCATAAAGAATTAAGTGCAGCCTACAAATGAGAATATGGATCAGTTGAATCCTCTGGCATACTCATACACACCCTTAAGTATGTGCATTTACAGTGTAAAGCTATGTTCACTTTAATATTTGTTAAAGTTTGAATATGACTTGGCCATCATGCCATACTTGATAATACCTCCAAAAGACAATCTAGGTCTAGTAAAGATTCATGATTTTGCCTTTTGTATAGGTACAGTCAACAGGAGATGACCTTTCATCCCATACATTCTCAGAAATGATTTAAGCAATCTCTAGATTGACTTGGTTAAGTGTATGGTGGGGTATTTCAATTCAAGCTTCAGTTACTTTAATCAAAACTGAGTTTGAAAGCTTTCACTTGAGCTGACAGTAACTGAAGAGCAGAAATTGAGACCTGACAAAAACAACAATCAGTAGTCTGCTGGTTTAGTACAGAATATTAAAGATAGTAGAAGAGTGGCAAACAACATTAATGATACAGGAAACAAACTAATTAAGAAATGAAGGTTTTCCTGTAAGTTTACTGACAGGTGCAATGCAGGTAATTAATTAACTGTAAGATACGAGTGAATAATTATAGAGGTAATTTTTATGATTCTGTGCAGTGCACCATGGCTGTATAATATTTGAAAATCTCTCATGTACACCACTACAAAGCAATGTACTAAGTCGAACCCTTAAGAATTAAACCTAGCCTTAAAAGAGAGCAAATTTTCTATTGAGCCACCAATCTCAAAGAAAAATAACCCACAACCCCCTTCCAGAGAAAAGGTGGCCAATGTTTCCATGGACAGGAGTAACTTCTCAATTTCAGATTAAACAGTGAACACAACTTACGAAATGCAGAGTCTGTATTAAATGAAGTGACACACAAAACAATGTCAAACAACTTGATGATCTTCAGCAAACTTCTCTGATCCAGAGATAATTTGCCTCACATGCCCAACACTCACTGGCTGCCTTTGTTCTACATTATCAGACAGAATTTGCAGAGTAAAGGCACAGGTCAAACTAAAAGGTCAGATTTGTGAAAAAAATTCACAGGAAGGGATAGCTACACTTTTTTTCTGCATTCTCTTCATACTTATAATACTGATTAATGTTTTATGAATAAAATTGGAACAGGGTATTAACATTCTTCTGTACGTAATGTTATATCAATTTAACCAAAAGTTATTACTTAACTGATTGTGGAATTTTAAAACAGTTCAGTTAAATAAGGGTAAGATTTGGAGGTTGTTCATATCCTGGTTTAAAGCAAGCTAGTATATACTATTTTATAGTAGTTTTACTACTAAGAGAGTTTTACTACTAATAAGAAACTTACACAAGTACAGATAAAAACAGCTGTATATATACAGAACAGCGAAAGAGAACAGAAGCAGCATTGTCTTTCTGTATGACACTGATTTTGGCCCTATGGCAACCAGTGAGTCACAGAGAGATCACAGAATCATTCGGGTTGGAAAAGAACCCTGAGATCAAATTCAACTTTTAATTCTACTCTACCAAGTTCACCCGTAAAGTCTATCTCCAAGTACCACATCTAAACAACCTTTAAACACATCCAGGGATGGTGAGCCACCTCACTGGGCAGCCTGTTCCAATGCCTGACTACCCTTTCAGTGGAAATGTTTTTCCTAGTGTTTAGTCTAAACCTCCCCTGGTGCACCTTGAGGAGGTTCCCTCTTGTTCTATCACCAAGTGCCTGTGAGAAGAGACCAGCTCTACCTCTTTATAATGTTCCCCTTCAGGTAGTTGTAAAGGGTGATAAGATCTCCCCTCAGCCCTCTCTTCCTCAGGGCTAAACAGCCCCAGCTACCTCTGCTGCTCCTCATAAAACTTTCAGCACTTCAATATCTTTATTGAACTGAGGTGCCCAAAGTTGAACACAGCACTCAAGGTGTGGCCTCACCAGTGCTAAGTACAGTGGGACAATCTTGATGGCCACACTATTTCTGATACAAGCCAGGATACCTAATTTTCATGAGCAACTTCACTTAGGTTAATTGTGAATGTCTTGGTGCAAAAATTTTCATAGTACACAACAGTGAAAATGTCAATCTGGCAGACAATCAGCTAGTGTAATAAAGTGAAAAACTAAAAATGTCAGCTTTATCAACTATCAGTATAAGCTTAAGGCACAAAATAATGTCATAATTTCTCAATGTATCCAGAGACCTTTATTTTCAAATTAAGTAGGAGCAGACAAAGGAAAACTCCTCCAAATATTATGTAAATTGTTCCATTGAAAGGCTTCACCTACACAAAAACTTTCACACTAGTTCAGCTAAACCACTGTAAAGTGATGTTCGCATCCTGTCTTCACCTCTCATTGTGAATATGGCTGGGTTTGGATCTTGGGGAAAACAGGGCATTGTTTGGTCAGTAGTCCTGATAGCTGGTGAACAAACACCAGATGCAATCAGCTGGCTGTAGAGGATCATAAACAAATAAATGGCATTCTTTACCTTGTCACAAGTTGAGACCACAGTGAAATGAACACAAGGCAGACAAAAAAAAACAGTGAGAGGACACATTACAAGCATGCCAACAAGCAGCATGTATTCCAGAGTGAAGAACCTTAGTCAGATGCTGCAAAGGCCATGAAGAAAGAATGATCTACTTCCAAAGAAATATGAATAGCAACGATTTTATCAGTAGCACTGTGTTATTGCATGTGTGTGGCATTGTCATCACTTTGTCTGATCTACAGAAATACTGATACTGAAACAGCAGGACATGAATGTGCGAGACACATCTTCCTTCAAGTGGGATGTTAATGCAGATCACAGTGCTTGTCTCTTCCAGTTTTGGCAGGAGGTTTCAGAACAGGAAACGTCACAACAGACATTTCCATCTGAATTTCTTTTTTCCATCAGAAACAGGAAAGGAAGAAATATGTTTTTGAGATTGATCTACATCATGAGTGAGTTAAAAGCAAACATTTAAAGGCAGGCACAAAACAGTCCAAGTAAACTGCAGTCCTTCAGACACTTCAATATCCTAAAAACTAGTTTTCACCAAAACTTTCCTCCTCAATATAAAGAAAAGCAGACTTTGCCTGGTATCCTGCATAACTCAGCTCCCACCATTTTGAATGTTTTGTCTGATTAAGCTATTTCTATTATTCTTTCAGAATTTTTAAGAATGGTTATAGAAGATTAGAAAGAAACAACAGGTCAAAGTGACACCAGTTTGGTCAAAATCAAATCAATAGGACAACTAATGTGAATAGAGAAAGTTTGACCCAATATCTGAGACATAACTTATTCAGTACAATCTTTTCAACAGTGGTTAGCTGAGAAACTAAAGAGCTTTCTGAAAATACATTCTAAAACTAAGATATGGATTCACAGGGACTCTTCACAAGTTATGGGTTATTTTGGTGGTGTCCATCTGTCACGTAATCCCTTTCTTATATGTTAATAGGTTAAAAGTGTCTTTCTATAGAGTGAACTTCAAATAAGTCATTATGAACACTGTGAAAACTGGAAACCTATTTGTGTTTTCCCCAAGACAAATTTTCCAGCACTCCTATTCCAGTTACAGAACTATTTCAATCATAAATTATCATTAGAAACTGATTGCTGATTTCAGAAACTAGTGAAACAGGTAAAATCACAATTCATTGATCTGCCTGGCATGGAGACTGCCTACATGCCGCATAATCACCTAGGAAAGCTATTAGGCCAGCTAAGGGTAAGTATACAAAAAGGAAATTACTCTTAAAGAGGTCAGAAATGAGTCACAACAAACAGCTCAACAATTAAAGGAAGATGCACACCTAGTCATTATATTTACTAACACAGTATCAACCCATTATTCTGCACATCTTCCCCACTCAGTACATCACTAGAAACCAATACTACATCTTACATTACGCTATTACTATTTAGAGATGCAAAATATAAATTATGCAATATATCAATAAATAAGAGCTCCTAAATGGTGTTTAACAATAAAACCTGCTGACTTCATGCATGGCTGAATTGCAAATCCAACAGAACAACAAATAATCAGATAAATGCTGCTTAATGGTAGAGGGTTGTTTTTTTTCTGGAAAAAAAAAGGCAAAGAGCAGAGCCTTCAAAATTATGCATTATTTTTAGCCATTACATTCCCAGAAGTCATGTACATGTTAATCTGGTTTAGCTCTCTGGAGTTGAAACTTGGGTGTGCAAAGCTTTTCCTCCCAAGATCTTTCAAGGTAAACACTGTGGACCCTTCTCTGTGCAGAGGGAGATGGGCACTTAAGGCTCTGACTGTCTTGTAGAATTGAGTCATTTGAACTGAGCTGGTCGTGATTGACCAGGCTAAGCAGAAAAGACCACATCTGTCATATGGACATTAGTAACACATTCACTGAGTGATTATTCCCTGTCCATTCCTGAGCATTGTTAGAAGACTGTTTCTTATAGTCTTACTTGTCTAGCTTTGAATTCCTGTCATTATGAGTCCAAGATAACAGCTGCAGACCTGGCAGATAGTGAAATGTCACAAGATCTCAAATGAGCTCCTAACATAAGAATGGGTTGGGTAATAGGACAATAGGGAAATTTAAATAAAAGAGCCAGATTAACCCTTTCAGCAGCCTGTATCCACATTGGAACTACAACCAGACTGAACCAAATGGTTTAGAATTATGGGTTCTTATACCTCATAAGCACCATTTAGTCACATGAAGCAACGAAACAGACTGAAGTCTTCAGTGAAAGGCCACATCACAGAATATTGCATTTCTCTAACAACAGTTAAGCATTACATCAAGTTTTAATAGGCACAGAAAGTGAAACCAAGCCTAGTCTATATTTGTCACATATTTTACATGGAAAATAGTACTTTTTGTAACAACGCTGTCTGCCATTCTTCATTTTCAAATCTCCACATTCTGTAAGTACCAAAGGATGAAGCACTTGGCCATGAAGTTGCTTAAATGTACCTAGAACTCAGGTCAAAATACTCTGTGGTTTATTGGACGAAGAAAGTTCTATTATGGAAGTATGCCCAACAACAACACTCTATTGCTAAGGACCTCACATTATGAAAAGCCTTAAGAAATTCCCTACATATACACTCTGTTGGGTCACTGCATTTTCACAGTGCTCTAGGTGTTTGGAAAGTTCAGATTAAGAGAATACAGAGAAATCTGAACTAGGAGAAGAAAAGGAAAGCACCTGGCTGTACAAATTAATTACAAATCTAGAGAGTAATTTTTTTTGGTGATATGATGCATTTACACATCTTCTAATAAATTTGAAGACCTTAAAATGGCTTTACCAATAGAAACAGAAGAACAGAGGTTTTTAACTTACTTCTTTGATTAGAGGGCTGGGGACAATTAATGACTTTTTACAAAAACAGTTAAGCAACACATGGAGAAGGAACAATAGCAGAGAATATATGAAAACTTTACTTCTTTTTCCCAAGAAAGCTCCATCTGCACAGGAATCCATAAAATTCAAAACAAAAATTTGCTTTAATGTATTTCCCTTTAGGTCAACCTTGTTTTACCTATCAGCCAGAAACCATCAGTTGTTTCTTTGCCGCAAAATGCAAATACATATTCCAGTTGTGTAGTGATTCAAATTACTTATCCTCATAAATATGATGAATACAGCAGTGAGAAAAAGAGGAGGTGCAAACTAATGTCAAAGTGAATAAAACGTGTGAATGAATCAAACCTATTGTTCATATTCAGAGTCTGAACACAAAATATTGTCGCAAAAGAATTTGAAGAACCATCTTAGATCTGGTGTAGCCATTTCTCTGTACCATTATGACTACGAGAAATAGCTTCTCCAATAGCTCACAATTAGTCTAAGTGTTTAAGTACTGGTGTATTCACACATGAAAGAGGTTAAACCTTTAAACAGCATTTTGCAAATACCATTGAAAGGGTATCCCCAAACGTGGTCTTGCAACTGTATGTATAACTTTGAAAGTAAACCATACATTTCCTATTTAAAAAGGTTGACTGTAACTGCATATTGCTATACAGAATCTTTCCCATTCTCTTGGCTGAAGATTTAGAAGTGTTTAGGGAATAAGAAACATTCATTTTATTCACGTAATACATGAATCCTCTCAGTTTGCTCCAGTGCAAAACAAGTGTTTATGAAAGTGCACTGTTGTGACACATTTTGTCGCATATATTTGTTTGTGTTTTACAGATTTAGATACTTTTCCTCATGCAAATACTCCCGTCAGATACTTTGTATGGAAAGCTTAAGCATAAAATTTCAAGGGGGAAAAAAATATAAATCATAAAAGAAGCTACCTTGGCCAAAGGAAAATAAATAGCAGTAAGTCAGAAGTGGAGATTTGTCATTGTCAGAGCCCAGACTTACATCTAAGCTGAAAGAAATGCAAGTCACAAGGCAGATTTTGTAGCATTCAAGTTCTGTATTCATCATTCTTGTTATGCTCTGAAATTGATCTGAAAACATTTTCAACAGTTTCTGCAGATAGTCTTATTTCCATAATACTACTATTAAGTAGTACTAAGTATTTCAGAGTAAATATTTATTAAATGATAGACACATGGAGAAGGAACCTCTCCTTTCCTCAAAACCCAGACAGTGAGGAAGCTATTGAGAGTGACAGAACATCACAGTGAGAAGTTTGGAGGCAATTTCACCCCCAAAAATACAGCGATGACATCCATCAGCATCAGACTGTCCTGCAGCATTGGGGAATGATGATGCTGAGGCATCGTGCCATATATGAAAAAGGACAGACATAGAACCCAAATTCAGCCTTGGTGAGCTTGTACATAAGGTTGCTAACAACCATCTTCTCATTAGCATTAATAGATTTAGGCTGTGTCTTTTGAATTGCTGCCAAGTCTCTGGAAAAATCAAAGTTATCCACTGTTACTCAACAGGCTTCTTAAGTTCTCCTCTGCACCCTTTGCAAGAAGGGAAGAAGCTGATCCAGGGACTGAGCTCTGCTCTAGACACTGAGCCTGTGGTGAGATTTTTTTTTCTCTTTCTATTTTTGCCCAAATCATCTTTTATTGCTAAAAGCTAGTATGTCTCATCAGCATCAGTACTTTGAAGAAAGCTGTGCATGAACCAGTCTCAACACCCTTTGTGCAACACTGAGCCGGAAAGTGCAGCAGCCCACAGTGTAAAAAAGAGTTCAGAGCACATCTCACACATTCTGCACCCTCCTGTTTCTTGCTTCTCACTACTCTTCTACATGTTGTCTATGTGTTTGTTCCTAGTCTTCTTTATTCCTCACTTTAATGTAAACCTGTTCTTCTCTTTTACCTCACACCATCTAGTCTAGCTCCATGACTCCAGCTCCCTTGCCTGATGCATCTTAAATCTCCTTTCAAAGAATAAACAGAAATTAGTGAGCAAAATTTTAGTAATTTCTCCCATTTACATCAGAACACATATTCATAAAAGTTTTGCAGGTATTAGAATACATCTCCTGATGCCATGATATTCTGAAATTTGAGGAGGTGTTACTTCTGCTTTCAAGGGAGCATCTTCAGGTTAAAGCATCAACACAGTTCCTTGAATCAGAAAGCTCAGTGACATCAAATACATCCAAATACATACAGTGACATCATAGAAAATAATCCGACCCTGTTTTGACTTGGACTTACTCCTTCCCTCTTATTTTGCATTTTATCGTCAAGAATATGTTTAGCAAGTAGAGCATTTGCAGTCTGACAAAGGCAAGATGAAATGGAGTACAACCATCTGGAAAAGATGAATGTTTCCAAGTGCCAAACTCTTCAAACTCTGGTCAGAAGATTCCAGGTGTTTTATTGTCTTAGGCAGCTTTACAGGGCACCTGTAAGAATACATCTGTCTGTGATAAAGCTTTTCACATGGGATAACACTCTGCAACTTCAATTTTCAGCATTAAAACTTCTTGTAACTGGCTTAAATCTTGCAGCACTTTGTTACTCTGTATGATGCACAAAATGAACAGACATGAAACACTCAAGAAGTGAGTTTTAAGAGGACAAATGAGATCAAAGAAGAGTCTATAGCATGTTTTGTTGAAAGAACATTTAGTCATTAGATCAAATAGACTGTGTCATGTTCTCCTGTAATTTCCAAAGCAACTTCTTTCTGGCAGGGATGAAGCATTTCTTACCCTTAGTGATGTGTTATGATGAAGTCAGACTTATTTAAAAGATAAATTCTTGTTTCACCAAAAGCCCATAGGCATACCTGAAAGACTTCAAAATGTGTTAACAATACAGAACACATAAAAGGTATCCCTAAAAAGAAAAACTGAAGCTGTGGCAAGTTTCTAAGGAAGGGAATGAATGCTTCAAAGCAAGCTCAGTCATGCTCTGATCACACAGTGACCAGCAGGTGTGGGTAGGATCTCAGTATTGCCTTCAGACATACTGGCTCTGCTATCAAATGCCTTTGCATGCTGGACTGAACACAACAGAGTGCTGCATGGAAGGAAATGCCACTTGACCCGAGCAGTTCTTTTCACCCACCCAAATACAGCTTTCTTTCAATTTCTATTTCCACTAACAAGGAAACTGGTAGTTATACGCACTGAAGATAAAGGGAAATAAATGAGGATTGTTCTGAAAGTCTTGAAGCTTTAGGGATATTTTCCCAAGTAAAGGGAAATTATGATTGACAGTTATTGGCATAATAAATTTTTCTGCACACTATTTTCAGGGGAAGCTGCTCACACCAAGAGCTAACAAAGCTTGTTCTGCAAATTATTCATTTCCTATTCTCTTATCAGACAAGACAGACTACATTTCATCAATTCCATCAGATCCTACTCTAAAAATTACACTGAACATTTAGAACTAAGAAATGCAGTTTAGGTACAATAGTAAGATTGCAATTCAGGACTTTAATAAACAGCCAGCGATTGAGGGGGAGTTGAGAAAAATACATGAATAAGAACAAATTACCAGAATTGAAAAGGGTGAAAGGCAAAGGCAAAGTCATGGCACAACATTACTTTAAACAAAATAAAAAACCCTCCTACTTTGATTGCTTTTCTAAAAGGCAAAAGCACACCACTGTTGTTAAATACACTAATGGAACTGCTTATTATTATTTAACTTCACAACAAGACAAAGACTCTATGTCACAATATTGAGTAATCACATCAATTTGCAATGGAACGTTTTTAATGTATGTTTTTTAGTGTATGTTTTTAAAGATACTGCTGCTTTCTATGAACAATTCCAGTGTAAAGGATCACTAAATCAGTTGAAGCTGCAAGATTTACAGATCAGCTACCATAAATATGAGACTAATTGCACCATCCAAAGCTCCGTAAGAATGGAACAATGATTCTAAAGGAATAGAACTTGAAAGAGACAAAACCTTCTGGGAAAAACTGTAGCTGAGGACTGGGGAAAGTCATTTCAGCAGACAGGCCAGAATACAGAGCAGTGTCCAACGTACCAATCTGCAGAAAAAAGCAGGGAGATTCTGTTCTTCATAGAGTGCAGAGCAGAGCTACTCCTATGAACTCAGTCGCACAGGTCATGTACATTGAGAAGTACAACAAGTACAATCCCACAATCAATAGCAAACACACCCACAATCAATTGAAGTACCTGGGGTGTGATGGATGAGACAAAAGGGGTCACAAAGTCTCCATGTAAACACAGTTGAGCTCCCCACCCCTCGTGCATTTCTACAGAGAGCAGAAAGTGTTGACATTCTGTGCAGCCTATACAGGAAGTACCTGTTTTCTCACGGAAGTGCCATGCCCACCATGCATGGAGCAAGTAACGCTGGCTTCCCAGCAGCATCCCAGTCATCTGGGGTTGTGTAAAAACATTTTTTGGACATTTCATCAGTATCTCCAAAGCAAACTATGCAATGAAGCAGCACATTCTATGAAAAGATGCATCCAAGGATAAAGGAAAATACAACAGGCAATTGTGGGTACCCAGCACTGCCATTATAAAAACACACTACAGTTTGCAAATGGAAGTTCTTCCCCCTCTACCCAAAGACAAGAAAAGTGAGAGAAGATTGCGGCCAGAGTGCCAACAGCAGAAGTGAGCAGCTACAAACAGCCGGTAGGCAGCTTTCATACAATGCAAATTTTACTCAGGGTGTTTCAAGATTCTCACATGTATTGACTGGTACAAATCAACTGCAAAGTATAGTCAGAAATGCAGGGCTGGTCTTACAATTACATGTGTCACTAAATTAATTAATTGTTTCAAATGACAGTGATAATTCATGAAGGTTTTTTTCGAGTAGGAAGCATACAAAATAAAAGAGAGGCTACAGTAACACTCCAAATAATATTAGGGTGTAGTTTAGTTTTTTCTGATAGCACCTTGCACCATGTTGCATATACTCTGTAGCACATTTTATGCAGATGATAAAGCTTAATAATAATGACATTTCACTATACTTTCTGCTGTTAAATCTTGGCTGGGAAGTGTGAAGGCTCCATGTTTTTAAATCAAAATAATTAATTGTGCAAATTAGGGAAGCATGGATTAGAAAGACTCAACCATTTTTCTTAAGAACACAACACATAATGCTCTGGAAATTAAACTGAAATTAATGAACTTGAGATAACTCACATATTTCAGTGAAATTTACCCAAGTAGGTTTTCTCTCTAATCTCGCACAATCAGCCGCAGTCTGTATCTACCTACTCTGTGTTGCCATCATCTGGGCTGTTTGCAGCAACAATTGGCTGATATGCGTGGAAACTTAGGGAAAGGGGCATTTTTATAATTGCCTAAACTAGTGGTTAGGTGTGTAAAATGAAGAGTGTAATTGAGTTCTTTGCCCCCTGCAAAAGATGCCCAAGCAGCAGAGCAGCTTGTCAATCAGCATTCGCACACTGCTTTTCAAAGTTACACAGAGCCATATTGCAAATAGAGACACAAAACATCAGAGAAGACCTACAGTTCCAATTAGGATAAAATCAGCCACTTTAGGCAATAAAACAATGGGAGGCATCACAACATCAAAACCTGAGAAATACTGCCACTTGTTATCTAACCATATCGCTCATTCAAAACATTGCCCAGGAGACTCGGAGCGAGCCTAAACACTTCAGAAACCATCCAGAGCCGTATGGCACTAAATTCTTTCATACCTCAGGAGTAAGAGTTAGCCAGAGCCTTCTGACAAACTAAAATGATTTATTATCACAAAGCAGAACTAATGCATTCTGCTTTACAACTCTCCTGGTAGTCTAGGAGAGACATTGCATTTATTACCTACAGTACATAATGCCTGCTGCATAGTTCTGTATTATTCATAAGACTGGATTTTTTGTGCCATCATAATGCTGATAAATTATGAAAAAATGCATATTTTATTTCAATTTCTAACATATTTTGGTACACATATCAATCCATTATGTTGCTGTAGGAGGAATAAGCATTATTGCTGACAGCTGTTGACAAGTTCACCTCAACAGAGATGAAACAAAAGGGCTGCAGAGATCGTCCTCATTCACAGCTAGAATTCCACTTTCATAGCCTAATATTTGGAGAAGGCTATGGAAAATTCACTGCTACCAGAACTGAGGAATGTCAAGGGGTGAAATAGTACAGAAAAGATAAAAAAAGCCATCAAAGGTAAAAAGTGGTATTCACAATTTTCTCTTCAAAAGGTAGAGTTTTGCTCAGAGCAGCCTGAGATGAATTTAATTTCCCAGATCAAGGTGAGGTTAATTTCTACAGGAGCTGATATAGGTGCTGCTGAGTAACGTAACTGCTGAGGCAGGTGGAGCTGAAAGGCAATGGGCCATGGCCCATTTCTTCCTCTGTCAGCTGGAGGTAACACAGGCATACAGCATAAAAGCCCCTTCTGCCACTGCTCATCCTTCCTGATTAAAAAACACCTCACAACAAATATTACAAACACTGGAAATACACCACCTTGCCCTCCAACCCATTCAGTAAGCTGAACTATTTGTCTATTATTAAATTTCTTTTACATGGGTCTTGACCTGATTTTAGCACTCCCAGTGCCTTTCACAGGAACAGCCCTACAGATACTAAGATATCATGACCATCACAGGGACTTTCTACCGCTGCTAGCAGATACAATAAGACACGAAACAAATGAGCAAAATAGTCTAAACTATTACCTTAAAAAACACCAGTTCTCACAGCCCTCAAAACTGTGCAGTTCATAAATTATGCTCCCTCATGGACATCTTGAATCTTACCTTTCCCTGTACTTTTCTGATTTGTTTTTAACTTGAAAAAAACTGCTATCAATACAACTCGCAAGTCAGTTCTCTGCTTCTTCATTTTAATTCATTAAAATATGTTACTAATATTGACTGAAAGATCAGAGCATGAGCCAAACAGAACGTGTGCTACTTCAATCTGTGGCATGCACAGAGTGCCATTAAGGTGCCCTTTTATCTGCACACAGATACTCTGTGCAAGAGGCCCATGCTTGACATATAGCTGTAGCTTTTAGATCTACAAGACCATTAACATAATTGGCCCTGAAGCAGATGAAGGGCTGTTTGCCTTAAAATCCTAACACCAGATTAATGTATCTGACACCATCCTTTTACTCAATGGTCTTTTTAAAATAAGATCATCTTTCTCTCTGTATGAAGAGAAATCTGTACACTGCACGTAGTGAGTTGCTTGCACTGGGAGAGGGCAACTGGTTTCCCCTACCAAATGCTGCCTGCCCAGCAATGAGAACCGCCAGGGCCCCCTCACAGCCTGAGCCACAGCATGATTTCAGTTTCTTCAAATGTGTCAGCAGCATCTTAAGCAGTGGAATCTCTTCCATCTCACAACCGTTCTGTGTTATTTGGCACATCCAAGATTGGCTTGGAAAGCCTGTTACCATCCACCTACACAGGACACCTTTCCTCCATGGAAGGGACCTGGGTACCATCTGTTCCCAAAATGCCTCACCTCACCCTTGGTGCAAAGGTTTTTGACACAGAGTATCCCCAAGTAAGGTCAATCTTCATTAGAAGTTTCATAAAAGGAACATATGGAATTACTCCGTAGCCCTAAAGGCAGGTGCCCAGGTGGGAAGCACCCCCCATGATAACCAGCTAACACACTAAATGGGTAAATGGACATAAGGCAGCTGTGGCTGCACCCAAGATGTGTTTGGATGGGATAGCCTGGGATATCCTGCCATCTGCTGGGAACAGGCGCCTTGCTGCATCTCTTCAACCTACTTATCACCACACACGCAATCATGCACCTTCTACAACCCAAGGGCATGAAATAAAGTTATAAAATGTTCAGAACTCATTCTGCACATCACACAAATACTTTGTGAAGCATACAGGATTGTATACAATTTGAAGATGCATTTGTTTGCCAGTATCTCCTCTGTAAGTTTTATCAGCCACATTAATTCTTGCATAACACGAATTGTTCTTTATTTGAATAACAAAAGAAACATTTCAATATGCCAGTAATTAAGAACGATTTGGTGATAAACTGCAACAACCTTCAACAGTTTCCTTATTTATAGAGTCTTATTCGAAGTTTCTTGGTATTTTGGGCAGTTAGGGTTTAGGCTTTGTTTCTGTTAGTACTTCAGCCTTTCATAATTTTCAACTAATGCCAAGTAAACAACTTTGAGAAAACTTTACAGAAAAGGAAGGGGAAGAGGGAGGAAATGCCCTCATGCCTTTAGATCACCCTCTATTATCAGGAATAAGGCCACTCCACTACAACTACTTAACTCCATACCAGACAAGTTGTAAAATCTCTAGCACCAATGCAACCATCTCAATTAGCTTTATTTCTAGCTGGTGACCCTCCAAGGCTGACAGACACAAGAGGACCACTGCCACACATTGCAACCAGTTGCCCAGCAAAAGGCATACAGTCCCTGGACAGCCAAAGGGTTGCTTTGGTACAGTTCTCCTGCAAGCCAATTCAGAATAGATGATGCCAGGCCTAACTAAAGGCAGCTGTAACTTTTACCTGGAAAGGTAATACACGTGTCATCCTAAAAAAAACGGCATGGAGAAAGCTCTGAGACATTCACAGAGGTTACAGTACTGTGGTCACTGCTGTGGGGTCATATATCCTCTCTTCAATAGGCAAACCTGCTCCACTACCCTGAGAGGCGCTGAGAATGAAGAGCAAGGTGGGTCATGCAGATTAACATGAGCACAATTGTATGTGAAATACTCATCCAGGAGAGTTTTGCAATCAAAAATTGGCTGGGCAAGACAAAGGAGCACAAACAGGTAAGCAGTTATGTTTAAATTATTCTTGCTAAAACTGCAACGTGGGGAAAAAAGCACTGTCTATGCTTGCTGATCTGTTAGAAACTGCTAGCTTAGCACTTTCTTCATTACAAAAAGTAGTTTTAGATTAAAATACTAAACTAAAACCAAATACAAATCTTTCCCCATTGCAACAGATACAGCACTACTTATAATCAACAAAGAATACAACTCTCATTTAAAGATCCAAATGACACCACTGTTCCCAGTTGAGTGACTGAGCATATGTAAATTCTTCAGAATTTAGAAGAAACTTCCAAGAAGGTACACAAATCTTTCTGCCTGTATCAGTGAAGGTCTGATGTGAAAATCGTCCTGTTAATTGTAAAATTTCTTTAAACACTACAGTCTATTCAGAAAAATGAACCATTAAATATTATGGGCCATTCCTGT
The DNA here is from genome assembly GCA_013397515.1 of Upupa epops. NCBI lineage: Eukaryota > Metazoa > Chordata > Aves > Bucerotiformes > Upupidae > Upupa > Upupa epops. Next base: position 254,343 of record VZRI01012866.1, read on the forward strand.
AAATAAGCACACTCCTATGTAATCCTATAAGAGGAAAGGTTATGGATACACGTAACACTTTACAAATAAACTGACTACCAAGGAACCCCAGCCACTTAACAAATCTGCAATAAACAGATTTATTCATAGTGATTACTTCATATCCACTCAGAAACGATGCCAACTAAATGAACAAAAAAAAATGCTTAGCTGCACAGGGGAGTAACACGATAAGTTTACATACTGGAGCCCCTGGAAATAAGTAGCCAAGCAGAGAGCAACTGCTGAAGCTGGAATATGGCCAGGATGTGGGGGATGACTCTTCTGGTTTTGAGAAAGCTGCCAATCTGATTGCCACCGGAGTTTCCCATTCCATTTTACATTTAATGTGAAAAGTGACATTGAATCACAGAGTGCTTCCCTCTTACTTGCTGGCTTAGACAGCTTAAATGCCAAGCTTAAACATTACACAAAACACGAAGTGCAAGACAGCAATTTTAATGTATTTCAAAAGAAAGATGCTTAAGTTGTGCAAGTCCCAAGCTCCTGTGTTTGTGTCAGCATTAATTCAAATCACACTTCAAAGCACAGCCAGCACACAGGCAACAACAGGGTACACAGAAAAAAAGGTACCTACAGAGAAACACATCATAGGGAAATAAAGAGCAACTTTACAGATAAAGCTCAAAGTGATAAAGAAATAGTCTTTAAATATACTCATTATAAAAGCGGACCAGAAAGAAACTTACTGAATTGGGTGACCCATATCACTCAAGACAAACTGATCCCATTCATTCTTGAAACATAAAAAACAAAGTAGCACACTTTCCTGCCCTTTAAGCTACAAACAAGACTCCATGATAAATCAGAAATAAGCAAAACAACAACCACCATGCACAACATTTTTCCTACACAGACTTAAGCACACTGGATATATACATGAGCCTTCATTCAGCGCAGAAGATTCACCCACACAATCCACAGGTGGGAAGACTAACTCCACAGGTACTGCTGGCTTCTCTTTTCTCCAGGCCCAGAGTGCATCCCTGGGTCTCCACGACTCTGCCATGACTTAAGACCCAATTTCAGTCCAGCCTGGGGTATGAGCCCCTGCCTATGGCCCTTTGGGCGTCATGCTCCTTGCCCCAGCTGTTGCAGAAGACCACAAAATAATTAACGCACTGGGCAACAGGGATCCTGAGTGAGGAAAGCACAGACCGTAATTGCAAGAACAATACAACAATACCTGTGAGAAGCAGTATCATCATGGCTATGAGCTGCTGCAGAGCCTCTGCACTCTGTAAATGTCACTGTTCTTTTCCAATATGCTTTCATATTTAGATGCAATTAATGACAACTGATTTAGAACAGGGAAAAAAACCCTCCTAAAAGTACATATAAAATAAATGTTCAATTACGTTATTTCAGGCATTATAAAAAAATGCCATTTGTAGAAAAATCTCATCCAAAATTAATGTAAATAGAAAATTATTCTATATCAAATGGATTTTTGGATAGTGAAAGTGAAATAACACTTTATGAGAGGACTGTGTCAGAACCCAGTGATCATTCCTGGTTTTGTGACAGAAATAAGCTTTATTCCACACTTGGTCTCATGCCATGTATTATAATAGTTCCTTTATATGTTTGCAGATGTGTGTAAGGGGTTGCATAGATTTTTGTAAGTGATCCGCTGTAAGAGGCACTTAGAACTGTGACCCCTTAAAGCAATTTCAAACAGTCCCTCAGATTTAACACTTATTTTGCTAGACAAATAGCCTATTATTAGCAAGGTAGTTATTATTCTAGTATGTCAATCAGGTCAGGCTTAAAATCAATACATGGTATTTGTCAATTGTGTTTCACATGCCTTCAGCCCCATTGTATTCATTAAGAAAGAACAGACTACTAATAGCATTAGTTGTAAATCAGGCTATAGTGTCAGGAAGCAAAAATCTTGCTGCAAAATAATGAGCTTAAATACTTAGCTAGAAGAGCCATATAGACAAAGCTTAGGTGTAAAAATCGTAATGCAATTTGTTTTTAGTCTAAAAAGACCTTCAGCCTACAAAACCCTGGAATAATGTTGCCACAAGCATTCCATCAGTCTACATTTAATATCAGTCACAAGAGGTAAAAATAAGCCCAGTGAAATCCGTCTTAAAAAGAAATCAGATTACATCCCATACCCCATGGTTTTGTCCCACCATTATATACACTAACATGTGAACAGAACTCATTTCACCTTTATGGTCCACAGCAAAAAACAGTAAAACAGCTGACTGAGTTCCTAAAATACCTTTCAAACATGCTTCTACTTCTTAGCAACACAAACTGATAAACATTAGTGTTCATCATAACATAAACTAATCTGATGCAGTAGGAGAATGTGAAAAAAATAGTAGAATGCAAAAAAACAGATGCTGGTTCAAAATGAGAAAACAGAAACCAAGAGTGAAAGACGCGGGGTTCTAATTGGCATAATGTAAGTACAATAACCTCAAAGAATTAAACAAAAAAAATCAAACATGTTGAAAAGACTTTACATTTTTGAGAGAGAGAAAAAAAAAGATTTAGAAGCACAGTGAAGTCATTTACAGTTTCAGCTTACTAGTAGTGGCTGTACCCAAGAGGAAATTAACTAAATGTTACTGCAGCATTGCCAGTTACCATTTTTTAAATTGAATTATTATTGAATTGTAACCACTAGCTAAAGCAAAGGCTTAAAAGACTCAATAGAGTTTCCATTTGTTACCATGGAAGCAGGGGAGAATGACACTCAACGTATTTCAGGAAAAAACAACTATAATACTATTCATTAATGGTAATAATTCACTTCTACAGACTCACATATCACAAATCTTCTTTGTCTGCTTAAGATACCAAATATTTCATTCAACAGGACAATAGACGTGCATTTGAGAAAAATGACTACTCACGAATCTATTCAACAGAGAGAACTAAAACACAAGGCATAGTGTAAACTACCTAGAAGTTTGGCAATTTCCCTATCACCATTGGGAAAGGACTGGTTATCGGTTACCATTGAATCATAAAGGCTGGAAGAGACCTTTAAGATCATGTAGTCCAATCATCAACCCAACACCACCATGCCCACTAAAACATATTTCCAAGTGCCAATTTTTTAACACCTCCAGGAACAGTGACTCCATGACATCCCTGAACAGCCTGCTCCAGTACCTAACCACTCTTTCCGTGAAATTTTTTCTTGATGTCCAACCCAAACTTCCCCTGGCACAACTTGAGGCCACTTGGGAGAAAAGATAGACCTCCACATCTCTACAACCACTTTTCAGGTAGTTTGAAAGAACAGTAAGGTCCCCCCTCAACCTCCATTTCACCAAACAAAACAAATGCAGATCCCTTAGCTGCTTTTCCTCATAAGATCTGCCCTTCAGGCCTTTCACTAGCCTCATTACTTTTCTTTGGACATGCTCCAGCATCCTAACATCTTTCTTGTATTGAGGTTCCCAAAACAGAACACTATATTCAAGGTATTTTTTTCTACCTTTCCACCTTTTTCCTGTATTCTGCACTCCACTGGCTTCCTCTCTCTAAATAATGTACACTTCTCTCTGCAGCACCCTACACTAGAATTTCACCAGAAATGGCAAAATCGCATTGGATAACCTCCATCAGTACTGTAGCAATGCTCTTAATAGCACAATTAATAACCCTTGTCAACACAGACTATAATATATATATGGAATTCTTTGTTTCAGTCTGCATCCTGCTCTCCTTTGGCTATGCAAATGTAAATGATACGGGAATTAACATAGTGCTGCATACAGCTGAATGTCAACACAGATGAATTATTTATAAGACAAGCTAATGACTAAATCATAGTGACTTGCGAAAGAGTAAAAAGTCAGGTTTAGATAAGTCTTTATGTCATTACATCTTACCAAGCAATCAGGCTTGAAACACAAGCAGATTTCTCCAAGAAAATAAATGGAAGCTCAGAAACAGTGAAACAGCTGGAAACCTTTCAAATCACTCAAGGGGAAAAAAAAAAAGGCAAAAGAATCCAAAAATCTGTTTTGGATATTCAGTTGGTATTCAATTGTCTAGTCTGATATTTAGACACATTTCTATAATGTGTATATTCATGTATTTATTTCTCTGCTTTGCTTACTCTTCACCTGTAGTACATTACAATTACCAAACAACTGCTTTTTTAATAAAGATGAGCACAAACCAGATAGGGTTTCCATACATAGGAATGCAGGGCCAAAGCAAACCTGCAGAAACAGGAAGGAAAAGTCTGAGCTGAGTAATATTCAAAACAAGAAGAAAAAGACATTTCAGTCACAGTTTCTTACTTCCTTCAGATGGTTAAGACAGACCATTTCAGAACCAAAGATTTTATGATTTGCATTACCTAGCTCTGTACAAGTAGGAGACATGAACTACATAGCTCAGGCTTCCCAGGGGACAGGCAGAATATCCATCTGAATACAGGACATGAGGCAGAATAAGCATGTTCAGGAGCAAAGACAGGGCTGTGCCCCAGCTACAATTGTCACAAAGCCAGTTGTTTCAGTTTTTTCCTATATGATGTATCTTTGATTTAAAATTTTGAAAGTATTTCGCTTCCAAGGCTGCTATGCAACGATTACCACCACAGCTATCTATAACAATTAAACATGATAACCATCTATGACAGTACAATCAATCATTAGAGCCTGAGCCACTCGTTCACCCACAGATATCCCCTCCCCATCCCAAGATTCTCATCAGCTGGGAAAGTCACTTTTTTCAGAAAACCCTTCCTAGAGGTGGCCTAAGTAGCATGCCAAGGAGGCCATCCACTTTGAACTAACTCAGATCAGAACATATGGGAGAGATAATATGAAATGCAATGAACATGCAGTTCCTTCCTGACCTTGCATGGTATCATCGCTTCCATGGAGTAATCACTAAGTACTGCATTACAGTGAAACAGGATTAACTGCAGTTTCTGAGTTAATTACTCTACCTGCAATTCTGTCTGATTTGTATCACGGGGAAATACTGGAGTCTCACTCAGTGCAGGAAGGATGGGATCAGCCCGATGCTCTGTGAAGTTCAATGTCACACCAGCCCTTAAGTACTGCTCCTCATTCCTTTATGTGTGATGTTTAGCCATATTACAAGACAGCTTCCTAGAATTCCTCTCCGCAGTGTGTAGACCCTCCGGGAAACACATGCAAACATTTTCATAATGGGACCAGCCCTAATCAGAGGCCACTGGTAAAAACAGAGCTGATGAGTGAACAGCTTTATGTGGCTCCATGCAGCTCAGGGGAAAAAAATAAGACTTAAAAAATGAAAGGAAAAGCAGAGTTTCTCATCTGTGTACAATTAATAAAAAGCCTGGATCACCCAAGCATGGGTTTTGGATAGTTGTTCTAGCTCCATTTCAGTACTTCAGGGCAAAATAATAGCAGTCTCACTCCACAGAGAATAAGCACCACTCCCTGCAGAAACAAACATGTTTGACTACATTTCATCTTACAGTAATATTAATCTACTATCAGCTTGTTTCATATTTTCAAAGGAAAATATAATAATATTTAAAGGTTTAAATTTGTCAGCATTGTTAGATTATTTTTGCTGAATTTCCAAATGAAAACCAATGCATTTTAACGTGATGCATAAATTGACTGTCTTCATTAATGTACACTATAGAAAATTTTCTTGAAACATTAAATGATACAGTTATCATTGACTGGTACACCATTGTGAGTGCCATACCTTCTCCATGGCCTGCTGCATGGAAAAGAATGCCTTGTGAATAACAAATCACTTTAAACATTCACATTCACACTTGGGAAATCAATCTAAAACATTTTTAGAACTCCCTTTGAAGTCTGGTAATCATATCTGCACTTTTAAGCGCTATGTAGGAACATTTCCAATCCACTTACTTCAGTTAAGCAAATTGCTTTCCTATCTGTCAAGGAACAAAAATATAACATTTAATGAAATGTGAAATATAAGTTTGTTGCCCATCTCACATTAAGAAGAACCATACCTTGCCAAAACAAAAGCTGAGCGGAGTCAGTGTTCTCTTTTCAGCAGTGGTTGCAAACACATGTTTGAGACATAGAGAAAATATATATAAAGCTATGTTTTTGCTGGCACACCAAGTTTCAGTAGTTTCAAGTTTCCAGTAACTGCAAGGATATTGAAGAAAGATCAAGACATATGAAGTGTACAAATCATTTCCTTCCAGAGTGCAGGCAGTGATTCAGTACCAGTATGTTTATGGTGCAGTATTTTGTTTACATGTTAAAACTGGAAAGTTCATTCTGAGGTCTAATGATTTACTACTATTTTTCTCAAATCTGACACAATAAACTTACTAAATGTCTGTTCTTAAAGGCAGTTACTGAGCCCTCTGATTTCAGTAGAAATCAGATTTGAATAGAATTTTTGCTGTTAAGTTACCTCTTTAAAGAGACTTTAAATGCTTATCTTTCCTCAAAAAGGCTACAAAATTCTTGGCTGATCAATTTGGTCATAACCAGATGGTAAATAAACTTTAGAAGGAGGAGATGGAATTTACTTTTCAAAATCCTTTTGCCATTTCTACAAACTAGGCAGATTTGAAGGAGGTTCGTTTTAACATGCAAATACATTATATTCACTCAAGTTTCATAACAAGCACAAACACATCATTTACCTTCTTCATCTACTGAGCTAACATACACTCTGCAATTAAAACAGTCACATGTCAACCTTATCAAGCTTGTAACTCCTGTGTATTCACTGCTCTCTCAAGTGTCTCCCAATCGCGTACTTCTTTTCAAATAGAGCAATGTTAGATTGCCCTCTAATGGATTAGCTGCACAACTGCACAAATAGGGTGTTGCTATTAAAGGCATTTAAGAAATAAACAAGTTTGCACTAGAAATGGAAAAAGAGTGCTGTTTTCCTGTGGCCTTTCTGCTCTTGATTTTTTGTAGATTTGAATTAAGCTTTGCAGTGTTTTAATTGTCAACATATTTATTTTACTGTATTCAGTTGCGAAATTAAATGTGTGTTACACTTCCAGGTTTCAAATACCGTCACACAGCAAACTGAATTTGAAATGTAGTCAGAAAGCTGCTTATAAAATACCAAATTAGAAGCTGATCCAGCAAAAGATTTCTCAAGAAAATGTCAAGAAGACACTGTAAGTCAACTTTTGCACTCAATCACCTACCCAGCTTGCTCTCTCTGCCTCTGCCCTCCTTTGTCAGCAAGATGACAGGCCTGACTTTCTGCCCTTTTCTGTTTTCTCCTCTGAAATGAAAATGTTCATGTCTTCCAGATGGGACGCAACCACATTTTTGAAAGGAGAAGACTTTGTAGTGGAGATCTAAATGTATCTGAATGTGACATCTAAACTAAACAAAGAACATACAGATTTACACTTCAGAGCAATTTTAATATAGTCTATTTTTAAGCTTCTAAAATAATCAAACCGAAGATTTCACTACTTCCAGCTTAAATATCAAATTTAAAATACCACAGCAGGCCTCAATGAAAAAAAAAAGAATAGAATCAGGCACTTTAATAAAGAAATCAGACTCATTCCTCCTAAGCTCGAGTAGAGCCTTCTTAGTTGGAAAGGAGAAGGAACTGATCACCTAAGAGCATCCCACCCTACAGAGTAGTAAGACACTTGTATTACGCAAACATGAACCAAAGACTTCCTTCACTAAGCACTTTCCTCAGTCCATTTTATCCACAGATCTTAACGGCAGACCTAGATGGGGCAGTGAGCTTCATTCACACAGTTATTGTCAGCAAAGACAGCTCCCTAGAGCTCAGAAGGTCCACATTTGTGCCAAGGACTGGCCTGGTACCTTTAGAGATACCACTCACCCCTTCAGAAGTCAGACCTTGAAGGCCACAGAGCAGGGGCTACAGAAGGGTACTCACACTGCCCCTCTCAGCATACAATGCCTTCACTTCTCTGACAGCATGATCCAAAACCCTGCAGTCCTTTAAATGCATATGCACCTCTAGGTGAAAGGTGAGGGTATTTCTGTGGTGTTAATTTCTCAGATATTTTAATTAAAAATAATCACTGGAGCAACATTATCTTTATTCTTAAAATGCAATATATCCACTATCTAATTCACCATTTAAGAAAATAAACCTGAATAACTTCAACTTAATGCAACATTTAACATATTAAAAGACCAAGAGTACACAAGTTTAAGCACAGTATCTATCATTCTGAAATTGCCTAACTTTATACTTAAAACCAACAGAATCAACATTTGCAAATAAATCCATTTATCTATAAAGTATGAGGAATAAATTCTGAAAACATGAAGAAAACAGAGACTTGAAAATCTGAACATTACTGTACAAAGTTTGCAATTGTGGGATTAGCAGAATAAAGGAGGTTTCAGGCCAAAAGTGACAAAAGGCACTTCTGGACTGTTAAATTCATTAAGTATAAACAATATACAGACAATAGTCAGCATTCAACAGTGCAAGAACAAGAGGCTAAAACAAGTCATAGAAAAAAACATGGATTAAAGGCATTTACTGCAAGTGTTATTTGATTGTGATGATATTGAATAAAATTGCTTTTTTTTTGCTCTTATAATACCTTCTTTTGTTCTTATAATGAGGTCCAACTTAATTAAGTTTGAAAGCATGTAAGCATACAAAATAAGTAAGCCTTTCTGGTACTGTCCAGCCAGTGTACCATGGACCAGAGCTTTCTAACTAAAGCCCTAACCACTCACATTGGGATTTGTTCTCTAAAGTTAAATATCTCCAGAAAAAAGTAATTTCAAGTATCAATTTTTGCTCTGTTCTTGTTCAACCAAGATTTCAGCTGTTCTATTTAAAAAACTAAAATTAAAGGGAAAACCACTGAACTGGCTATGACATTTATACTCATTAAACTGGGTCTAATCTACGCTCCTGAACAGAACAGCTACTGGCCCTTGTAGAAATCCATTTTTACACCCAGACCACTTAGCATCAGACTACTCAATTAAGTCAGAAATAAAAGCTAAAATAATTAAGATTATCTCTATTTGCATATTCAAGTGCTCAGAAATATGATCACAGGTTCCTCTGTCCTTCTCTTAAAGTTGTAATTTAGACTACTGCTAAAGGAACAGCTTATAAATTACTAAAGGTTTAACTAAATAAGCATCTAGAAAACATGGTGTAAGTATTTTTTAAAAACCCAACAAACCACACATAAACAAAACAGAGGCAAAAATTAACACTCAGCAAAATGAGAAGGATTGAAAAAGAATGAAGCAACAAAACTTTACCAGGCAACAACTACTTCTGCTCAGGGACATTCAAAGGCTGAAGGAAACTGTCAAGCACAGAAGGACAACTCATGTGAAGAAAACATTATGAGCTGGAAGTCAGCATTTATGAACTTATCTTCAAAATATGTTTGAGGCCAAGAAGGGCAATCTCTGAGAGCAAAAAATAATTCTAAAACACATAGATGCCCAACATTCAAGCAGCTTTTAAGGAAGTAATTTCGAAATCCTGCCTCAAAACTCAGAACAAACTACTCTCTATTGATCGGCAGTATATAGCTTTTAATATATCATAGATATTACTTGGTACAAATTTCAGCAGGAGTGGGCTAGTGGGGAGAAAAGGAGGCAGAAGGATTGCAGTGCTAACTAATCTGCAGATCTGCAGTTGCAACACCAGGGTGCAAAACAAAGAAGGGAGGCCTCAGGGACCTGTTAGAAAAGCTGTAGAAAGGTCTCTGATAACACCTGCTATAAGATAAAAAAGAAGTTTCAAAACAACTTAGAAAAATATATGCAAAAAATAAAATAATTTGAGCTATATGTCTCAAAATATGTGTTATCTTTGTCTTAAAGGGTAAGCAATTGAGGAGGCTTGTATATCAAGAGCAGCTTCAGAGGATGCTTCTGTCTCTCAGAGTTCTTGTTATGTTAAAAAAAAACAAGAAAAAAGAATTGATTGCATAGATCTTTCACTGATCAATAGGAAGCAGAAACATTTATTCTGCCAAGAGCTGTGGAAGCTGTCTTACTCCAAGAGAATTGTGAAATACATGACATGAGAAGAAGTGGCAAATGAAGTAAATGGATCAAGACAGTATTTTTCTCTGTGCTCTGTGCACATTTCATCTTTATTTCTAATAGCAGACTGCTCTTCTCCTAATGATATTTTCAGTTACTTGCACAATTAAAGTGAGACCTTTCAAAATCATTATGGATTACTGTACCATCTCATTCAAGTTTGGAATGACCCAGATCCTGTGTGTGGTATGGTTCACCCCACCATTTTTCTCCAGTGAAATCAGAAAATTAGTAATCAGAAAATTGCTAATTAATGTAGAAGATTAGAAGTTGTACTTCACATCCACATCTTTATTAAAGCAGCTAACACAATCAAATGACCTATAACGCTGAAACAGCAGTTGCGCTATCAATGAGAACCTTCCACATCATCATGTATCTGGTTTATAGACTCAACAGTCTACTGCTTATAAACTACTGCTTATATAAATCCAGCTCTGAATGTGCCTTCTTAATCTAAAGGACCTAAGGCCACCAAAACCTCTTGTTGCACATCAGGTACTTATTTGAAGCCACTGCATGGTTAGTGTTTGCTGACTCTAGTTAATTCTAGTTTGAAGTGTGATGAACAGATTTCTCAAGTACCAACAGAAAGAAGAGGGAGAGACTGGATGCTTTATCACACTCTAATGCCTTAAGGATGGAAATGTAATTTGGAAAAAAATCCCAGCAAAACCCTGAAGGTTAATTTGATCCTATGACTCCTCACCAACCTCTCTATCAGAAAAAGCAATTACTTTACAGAATAAGTAGGTGCTCAGATAATTCTACCGTATGTAGGGGAAGATAGAATCTCCAAGATTTTGTACAGGTTGCATTAATTTTTCTTCTGTTAGAAATGCACTCCTTCACTTCTTCCACCTCATTTATAGATTCACATCTAGTTGTGTTACTATGGAAAAACAAGCAAACAAAACCCCAATATACAAACAAACAAAAACCAGCCTGACCTCATGGATTGTTTCAGCATCCCTGCATATAAAACCAGTCATAACATAAGAAGGTGCTTCAGAAAAGATGGTTATACACAGTTACCATCTTCTGACTGGAGAAGGGAAAAAACAAGCCTGGAGCGTCTTCACAAGACAGGTGAATGTCAGACATCATTATATTGTATTATAGTCATGCAATTCCATGTAACTAAAAGAAATAATTTAAACACATCTGAACAAGAAGGAGCAACACGATTCTGGCAACAATTCTTGCAAATCTCAAGCAGTCAAAGATTCAAAGCTACCTCATCAGGCAATGAAAGATAAATGATAGGAAAATACAGCCAAAAGAAGTAAAGGGGTTGCCAGGTAATAAAAAAAAAAATAGTGCATATTTGTGAGGCTGGGAAAATAGGCAGAAGCTTTTTGCAATAACGTAGCCTTGAAGGAAATCTTTTCTAGGTAGAGGTCAATTTTTTATACTCTTGGTTCTGAAGCTGCAAAATTTAAAAAACTTATTACGCCTTTTACAATTTAAAATTTAAAACAAAAAGGGTTTGCTGCCTCAAGGCCTCTCACCATTACAACTCTGCAAGTACCAAAAAGTATATATATTGACACAAGAGGCTGTGACTTGTAGTACTGTGACCTGTTTTGGTCTACCCCAGTTCAAAAGGAACTGCTGGAGAGACCAGAGCAAAGGGCTACAAAGATTCTTAGGGTACTGGAACACCTACTTTAGGAGAGAAAGCTGACAGATCTGGGCCTATATATTCTGGAGAAGACTGAGAGGGGAATTTTACCAATGCTTAGAAATATCTCCAAAGCAGATGTCAAGAGGATGGGGCCAAACTTTTCCGTGCTGCTCAGCAACATGACAAGGGACAACAGGCACAAACTGCAACACAGAGAGTTCCATTTAAACATGAAAAAAATTCTTTACTGTAAGGGTGACAGAGCACTGCCCAGAGAAACGGTGGAGTCTGCATCTTCAGGTACTCAGAACACACCAGGATGCAATCCTGTGCAACCTGCCCTTGACAATCCTGCTCTAACAGGTTGGTTAGACTAGATGATGTCTAGAAGTCCCTTTCAACCCCTAACATTCTGTGATATGCCAAAACAAGTGTATACTCTTCTCTCTGACCTAGGGGAGTATTGCAGTTTGAGCCTGATGGGGTTTTAGCCTGGGAGAGGAGGTTGCTAGCAGCAGCCCTTCTTGAAAAGTGTCAAAGAAAGATGGAAGCTCACACTAGTTCCAGTTACTTATGTATCTCTGGAAGTTCAAACCAGTGAGTGCCTCTGTGAGGAGAGGAAGAACCTGTGGGACAAGTTTCTTGATGGCTTTAGCCTTTTGTTTTGAGAGAAACATGCGGTCACTGAGCTGATCACATTGTCAGCCATCTTCCCATGGCAGTGCAGTGATGAAAGAGAAAACTAATCTGTGGAGACCTCCATGATTAACAGAGGAGACATGTCCCTGCAAAACCTTGTTAAGGTGCATGGAGGAAGAGAGTCGCAACTTTAGCCCATGGAAGAGGACATGCCAGAACAGAGGACTGGCCCTAAGGACATGAGAGCCAGGGATTTACTCTGAAAGGAATTGTTGACTTTGAGGATGAGAGCATTGCTGTAGCAGTCAGGCTGTGGGATGACCCACACCTTGCAGAAAAAATCCTGCGATAGCTGGAGAAATGTCATGGAGGACATCTCTTACATTGCAAGTTGGGGAGGACACCTTGTTGCAATGGTGAAAAGAATTGCTCAGGGTTTTTTCCCCTGAGGAAAAAAAGAACAGAGCTAGGCCCAGCCATGCAATAACCACATAATTTCTCTCTGTATGTGTGGGAACGGGGTTTTTCTGTTGTTTGAATTAAACATGTTCTGTTTTAAGCCTGTCCTTTACTGCCTGTGACTCATAAGTGGCAAGAGAGTCCTCCCTGTTATTTTCTGCTCATTAGCACTCTGCTAATTAATTAGAATTCATCCTGGACATGGTCAGTGTGGCCAACCACTGACAGGGGGTCTGGCCACTCTCTTTCTTTACACATGAAAGTCAAGGCAATTACTCTCTTAACTGTTTTCTTCCACATGAAGCAGATATACAATGACAAAAGAGTGAAGATGTTAAAGTCCATATTTTAAGAGGGAGAAGTGGTTGGTATTTTAGTAACCTTAAGTTTCCTCAAAATTTTAATAACATAATTTAATCTCTATCCCAATGAAATAGGAAGAAAGGAAGAGAAAGGAGACATATACATTTGATGGAAAAAATAGTGGCTACCAGTGTAAGCTTCTCCACACCCAATAGACGTTATCCTCCAGGAAAGGTGCTATACAGCTTACTGGTTGAAATGTGCCTGAGCAGCAAATTTTGTTATTGACAGTGAAGAAGTGATAGTATATTCATTATCTCTGACAGTACTAATATTATTCAAGGTCTGTATGCTCTACTATTTTGTACAGGTTTCTATTAATGCTTTCTGCTGGTGTATGTTAAAGTCAACATGAGCGATATAGTCTTTTTTGAGAAGAGGACATCCTCAGTATTCTCTTGAGACAAAGATGCACAGATTTGATAATTACTTGAGCAGAAGATAACTATATGAGCAAGGAAATGAATTTTTTTTGTTGTTGTTTTTAGTGTGGCTTGTGTGTTCTGAAGTGCTGCTGGAGGCACTGCAAAGAAGGGGTGAAAAAAGGTAGCTGCAGGCAGGCTTTGACCCTGTGGTTCAAATCAGCCAGACCCTAATCAACTAGAGATTCAGGGAGGACCCATAAAATCTCTAGTTAAAACTCTTACAGCTTTACTAAAGCAGAAGTCAGGAAAACAAGGCTTTAAATTAATATTTTCTCCAGATTTTTGCTTAGGTATGAAGTTTATATAAAGCATTCTTCGCAACAAAGAAAAGACATTTTCTTGACAGAGCATCACCATATGGGCAACCTAAATTTGAATCTTTATCAATTAGGCTCTGAAGGTTAACCTGAGATAGTGTGTGTTGCCACAATGGAAGATAAGCTTCCTCTGTTACCTGGAAAAACATACATTCAACCTCCTAGAATTCTGTACTAGAATTACAATAACTCTAACAATATTAATCAAATGTTAGTGAACAAAACTGATGCACTGAAAACAAAAAAATCCTGCCAACATGCACTGACAAAGCAACCATACGAGAAGGATGCCTAATTGCTAAATTAGAGGAGCCAGAAGATCAGGTGCACTGTTGCTGGGTTCCAGCAGCACTGTATCATTACTCACAGTAGCTTCTTAATATAGGTTATCTCCTGTTTGCAGTAATGACTTCAAATGACTTGGCTGTGAATTCCCATCATTAGCTTTTCCATGATGAAATCGGTTAGCATAACAGCAGCAATTAGTCCCACCCTCAGACACTCTTGGAAATAACTCTGTAGACACACCCATTGAATGCAAATACTGAGACACAGCAGCCACTTTATCATTTTCTTTTTGTCAGCACTTTTGGAACACCTTCAAATTACCTGTGAAAGGACTTGACTGTTATGACTGTCTAGAGCACTTTCATTCAACAACTTTGTTTTCTTTAGCAGCTTGCCTGGAGGATAGAAATTCCCAATGATGTGTCAGTTCATCAAAATTAGTGGTATACTGCAGCAAGCAGTCATTTATCATTCATGTCATCAGTCCACAAAATATTTCTTTAAAACACAATGTTGACAAATATAGCAAATTATAGCCGCTTATCCTGGTTTGTGTTGCTGCTCCCTTACAAACTGTCAGCTTCAATTTCTGGTCATGAATATAAGCCAGCCCTCATCCTGGCCACATATGCTACAAAGAGCAAGTGAGTTCAGATGGCAGATAACACAACTGACAAAATGACTTACAGCCATGAGGCTGAAGAGGCAACGTGTTAGTTTATGTGGGTCATGGCTTACCCCACCAATTACTCCAGGAATTTAGATGTGCTGTTGTGCATATGTGGAATGACATGTTAGAAGTAAATTCAGAAGGAAAAAAGACAAAAAAGAAAAAAAGTTCTTAAACACAAAATCATTAGACCAGAGAGGAAGCTACACATGAACAAAACAGTGAATGTTTACGTAATACTGCAAACATAGGCTGTTTGGAATCAGAAAACAATGATTTTTGACCTCAGTAACACTTTCAGTGCCTACATTGGACTTTGCATATATTTAAGAGAGAATCAAAAATAGACAGGGAGTCTGTAATTTAAATCTAGACTGACAGAAAAGTCCAGTTCCTGCACTGCAGCCATGAGGCTACAAGGCTTACTGCACAAGCAGGTAGCAGCTTCTGGCTTCTTAAGCCTCTTTGCTTGCATTTACAAAACCATAGTCATGAATGTCTCAATAAAAATTAATAAGACAAATGCCATCATTGAAGTTATAAAATGAGGTATAATTAAGTCAACATATACTTACAAGTCCCAAGTCAGTGAGAAAAGTCCTTTCCCTTATTTGTTTTCCCAATTTAGGGAACATAATAGAAAGTTCATCCGCTGACCTTCACTGACATTGCGGTTACTGAATATTGGGGAAATATGTAATAGCTGTAAGAAACACTATACCACTGAAATAGCATAGCCATGAACACTAATGGAAATCAAACACAGCAGATTTAAGTTAGGGGTCTGAGATTTGTTTAACTGCATTTTCCTTTGAACTTCAGACACATGAAACTATGGTGCCAAACAGGGCCCCTTGATGTGGATAGAATCTCAGAAGTACAAAAGATGCAAGTGTGCTGTTCTTTCATATAACTGGGAAAGAAAAATGGTATCATAGGCCTAATTGATTCTGAGAACTAAGACTAAGTCTCATCTGAAAATGTGTAAACAGAAAAAAAGAAACTAAAAAAAAACCAAACCACCAAAAAACCCAACCCAATTACACATTTAAGCCAAGAAAGGATTTTTATAAATACAGATTGCTTAATAATTCTGGACTAACAACACTGTTTAAAATGCTTGTAACACATGTGGAGCACATTTTTCATGCAGTAAGTGCATTAAATAAGTTAATAAAAGTGAACAATAACAGTAAATTGTAAGCTAACAAAACTTATTACTGCCTTCATAGTATAGCTCCACAGTGCTCACAAAAGAGAAAACTTATCGTTATGGTTTCTGAGTTAAAGCCACACAGGATGCATCTACTCAAGCCAATCCACGGGACACACTACAAGTCAACTGCCATTACTCTGAAAATACACAGTGTGGGTAAGAGCACTAATAATAAGCCAAGCCCTGGCAGCTGCCACCCTGGCATGCAGATCCTGCCCTGTGGAACCCTGTGTCTAAGGAATCAAATTAAAATTTGGAGCAGAAGCCCAGCAACAAACTTACTGAGGCACACAGCTATTGATAAGATACTTTAGCCAAGTGAAGCTTTGTTGCAGGAGCAAGCAGCATGTAAGGATGCCTAGAAAACCAGTTACAGAAGACTAGGAGGCTCATAATGCTGGTAAGGAACATATGGTTGACTCTTAAAGTTACATATGCTAAACCCTTTAAATGGATGGAGGTGGAGTAGCACATGCCTTGTTTACTTTGGATTACTGAATCAGAAGGCATAAAACTTTCTACCTGCTTAACAGGAAATCATTTAGTTAGCCTTCCAGTTCTGCAATTCAGAAACTAATATTTCTGAACTTCTGGATGTATTTTAAGTAGGAATTTCAACTTTTAATTTAGATCACTACTCTCTTTCCTGTAAAATAAGAATAATAATAAAAAAAAAAAGATAAAACAGAAGGGGAAAAATCATCAGGGAAAAGTTGTACAGCTAGTTCAGCTTGAATGAGAGTATATGAAAGGATTGCACGGAAGACTGTGTCAGCAAACTCAGCAAAACTGTCAGTTAAAGAAGTTGAGATTGCTTTATGGATTCCATGATAGATAACAGTTTTACAGCCTCAATGCTTTCACTACTAATAGCTTTTCTCAGTCACAAACTATTGATGAACAAAGGTAAGAGCTCCTTGTGTTGCTTGCATTCTTTCTCAATGAGAGAGCTTCTACCATCTCATCTGCTCTTCTGGAGCAGATCACTTTACTTGCGTAGCAATCCAACCATATTTCATCATCCAAGGTGAAAATGCAAAAGAGTGAAAAAAGGCTAGACTAAGCCAGCATTTTTAGTTCAACATGTTTTAAACCAAGTATGTCAAAATGTCCACAGAATGCATTTAAATAACATACATCTTTTGTACTTAAACTGAGACTCATAAGCATTTCCTGGCCATTTCCCAACAAACATCAGTATGTAATGATGACATACTCTGACATGATAAATCACCTTGCGGAAGATTCTTTCATGCCATATTAATCACTTATGCTACATTTTCCCCAAATTTTACTGTGAATACAGACACACACCTCTTTTGTAGTAATGTGGTGGTCTCTAGTTTGTTTATACTCTGCCTTTCTGTCAGAATACAGACTTTCTTCCATCTGTTGGCATCTGTAGCTAGTTATGGTTTATCAAGTGTGCTAGTCAAATGCACATTGCACTCACTAACACAACTTACCTCCATCATGTCTTGGTACTTTTACAGGATAAAATAGCAAATAAGAATGTATAAAGGGACAGTGATTAATTTTTGCTCTGCCCTTGCTTAGAGGCTCTGTTGACCCATTTTATAGAGATTGCTACACATTCAAATATATTTTTTCTGTTCCATCCTGAAGTAGTTATACATGGCACACAGAGCAATACTTTCAGAGTTTGTAAAAATTGTAAGAAGTCTAGTCAAAGACTGGTAGTATCATAATGCAACGTTTCCTACACTATAAGTACACCACAATACATTAAGATGAATCACATCTCCATCTCTTCTGCAGAAAGATTTCTGTATCATCAAAATGCTATGACATCATCTACCCTTTCTTAGCCAGGAAAAGTTACACTTGTGATAACTTTCAAAGGGCAAAAAAAGCAAGAATTTGGCAGTATCATATGCAAACTTTAATGATCTGCTAAACTTGAACAATATAAGGTTAACTTTCAGAACAACATACCCTTCAGCCATCCCAGAGAGGTGCAACTCACTCACATCTTTCTTCATTAACTGTCTGCTCCATATAGGTCATTTCCTGCTTCACACTGGCTGCCTAAAACAACAGTCCTGCCTAGCTCTTATCTGTAAAATCTTTCAGTAAATGGCTTGGTGCCAGCCCCTCATGCAGCTGAAATATCCACTGACTTGCACAAGCCCTCTCTAATCTTCTGAGCTGCAGTCTGTCTTCTGCAGTGGGTTGCAAACACAGCAGTTCCCAGTTACTGTTTCTCCTTCTGAAGGAACCATGCCTCTTCACCATTTGCGTACATTTTTCTCCTTTATTTAACCTACACATGTATAGAAGTCAACCGTGAAATTACTTCGCATTCAAAAAACTCACAGTATATTGTGATTACAGTAAGATTAACTCCAAGCTGATCATGTTGGAATCACATTTTCAGTGAGCAAAATTCTCATTATATGATGTTTTGTTAAAAAAAAGTAAAGCCACAAGAGTCTTACTGTATTGGAAACTGCCCCTGATCCTTCAAGGCTTCTACTCAATTACACAGTTTCAACAGATCTTATTTGCATATCTATCCTTGTGATTTTCCTGGCAATGAAGGAAAGTTCTGTAACTACACAAAACACCCATCTCAATCCTTAAAAAATTACCCAGGAAGACGCTACAGGGCTGGTAGCAATCCAGTAGTGTGTAGTGGTACAGAAGCGTTGTCATGTGGGGTCCTTGGATCCCCATCTGTCCCACCTGAGTTGCTATTAATGTGATGGGTTAGAGACTCCAACTTTATTTTAAACAAGAACTTTCATAGCTAAAGCATCAAACACAAAGGGAGGGTTTTACAAAACCACTTATGAATTTGCAGGCAATGAGACAATTTACTCAATTTGGAGAAGAAAGGCATAAAGATATTTCAATTTATTCCCCCCACCACAAAGCAGAAGAAACTCCACACAAGATATAGACACAGACATATGGAGTTTGGTCACAGTGCTCCTACAGTTACCTGGGATGAAATGTCCAAAACACCTTTATTATAGACAGCTCCTACTTCTCTCTGAAATCACAGTGGTTGTCCAACTTCAATCTTAATCCTAATAAATCTTCAAAGCTCAGAATTCTCAGAGTCTCTCCAGTTGAACATACACAAATTGAGGGTTCTTCCTGCATGCTAATTTTTGTCAGAATCTTAACGTCTTCTCGCAGCAGCAGTATAGCTCCATACAGACACCAAGATCAAGAGAATGAAGAAGCAAAGAAGGCAGAAGTCGTGGGTTGGGTGGGGCAGGCATTTTTCAACTTTTAAAACCCAAGCTTTAAACTTTTCTGCAGAAAACACACATATTACACTCACAGATTCTTCTCAGCTTTTAAAGCATAACAGGGTGGAGAGGACAAGATGGAGAACAAATGTTCCCCAACCTGATGTTTTCCAAAGGCTTTCACCAGGGCCCAAAGAAGCACTGTCCTGGAGGGCTGTTCTGAAGTTACAATGGGGAGCAGAATTCTACCACAAATCAAACTCAGCACAGATGTGGAGGATTAAGGCATATTGCTTAATATATGATTAAAAACATACCTAGTTGTAGCAAGGATAATTGTTTAAACATGTAAAATGACTGCAGTGAAAGCCTCTACAAGGCCATTGATTCACACTCATGGGAGAACATTAGGTTATTAAAATTGAGTTAGAAATACTGCAACAGGGAATTAAGCTACAGATTTGGCCCGTAATGAAAGGAACAGTGATGAACAGTGATTAAAGCTCAAGCCTGAGCTGCAGAAAGCCTGAATGCTCAGCTCAGCTGTTTACTTGCCAGATGACATGACCCAGGTTACACAAAGCCCAGCACTCACCCATATTTCTTCCAAGTAGGCACAGGGTGAGAGGAACAGGTTATGCCTGACTGACCCCTAAAAATAGGGGGTTTTCTGCTATACAGTGCATCGTTTTCTCTCTCTTCCCTTGTCCCAACCAGCAAGGTTCATGGAGGCCAACCAGTAGGCCTTTGCATAAGGCCATTTTGTTTGCAGAAGTGCAACTCAACAGGAATGCTTCCCAGCAACAGCCTGGAGCTGCAGCCTCTCCATGTTCCCATCTTGGACTAACAACGCTCCTCAGAAAGCTGCCAGAAAATAATGAAACTTGTGAGATAGTCTTTACTCTCAGGAGCAGCCCAATAACTTCCTTTTGCATTGCCAAAGAAAGCCAGCCCCCGCATCCTGTTTGCCTGCCTCCAAACTACCAGGAGAACAACACTGACCAATAATTCCACACATGGACTTTTGTTTTTTCATTCAGAACAATGAGATTTTCACCTGGTAGTTGTCAAGGTCAGAGATTTATTGCTTTATTCTTCTGCAGAATAATATTTGTGCGGTTCTGTAAGATTTGAGGAAAAGCTGGTTGCTGTGTGTAAAGAGAATTTCTTTGTATGATCAGCTCTATCATTACAAAGGTCTTTAAAAGGAAAGAAAGATGAAGTAGTGGGATAAAAACTAGTTCAAATGATCAGACAGTTTAAGAAATTATTGGTTTTTTAAAAATTCATTAAGCTGTTTGCTAGAGTGTGAGAAGAAATGTAGGTAGGGAGTAGGGTTAGCACTAAGTGGTAGATGATAACAGGGTGGGGGAGGAAATCCTCAGAAGATTAGTTCAAGATAAAATAGCCTGAAAGCTCACAAAGACCATGAGGCTAAAATGAGATATTTCCACATAAGACTTCCTTCCAAAGTATGTGAGAAGTATTAGACTAAAGAACTAGTCTGAAAATTCTTATGGAGAACAGGAAGAGATCAAGAGCAAACTGCTCCAATCTCTGTATTTCAGGCTACTTCATGCATTTAATTACCCAAAGTGAAAACATGCACATACAGACATCACCCAGCAAAGGGCAGGGGTCAGATCCTGACTGAGTGTTGCTGCCACATTCCAGTGTGGGCCAAGGGCAAATCTCCCATCCCACCGCCATCGGCATCCAAAACGGCCATTGACCATGGAGGATGAAAAAGTGAAACACTCCTGCAGCAATATGAAGTATTTCACAAAGAAAAAATATTTCCAGAACTATTTTGAATGCTGTGCTCTATGGAAGCAGCTAATAGTATATTCTGGGAGCATCGTCCTAGGAGATGCACACCTCCCACCACCCTCCTTGCTGCTCTCCTTAGCACTGCTCCCAAAATCTTTATCACAAGGAGCCTGGCTCCAGCCTTTCCTTCTAAACTGGCAGCAACTTAGTTGTCTGCAGTCACAGAAGAGACTGGCCCAGCTGTGGTGTGGTTGACCTCAGACTCACAAGGGAAGGAGGCTGTCAGTGCCTACCCACACCATCACACATGGAGGGTTGGTTGCCCCTGCACATAGAACCACAGGTAGCTGCATATACCTGGAAAAAAAAAATCAAGCCTTTACAAAGGGTGATGTACTATACATCAAGTAAGTACTTCTTTTAAACACCAAAACTGTGCTACTTTGTCTGAAGTAATTGGCATTTGTTGGCATCTTCAGGTTAAAAAAGCTCTAACACCATAAACTAACAAAAAAAGCAGAAAACCCAAACAAGTGGGTGGAATATGGGCACATCCCAGCTCCCACAAACAGGAAAAGAGAAGGAAAAACATTATTAGATATTATTGTGCCAGAATGAGAGCAATATGAGAAGACATACTCCAGCTGGGATCACCTGCTGAGTTTCTCAGGCACATGCAGTCAAACTACAGACCTTTAAGAGGGCAAGGCAGTCAAACCATTCCCACAGCACCAGGAACTCTTTCTTTGTCTTTATCTTGGGGTACTCTTTCATTACTCCTATGCAATGGTCAGTAAAATCTTGTCTAAAACCTCCCAGGAAGATCTTTAAGAATATAGAAAGAAAAAGGCTCCTGGCTGATGAACTGCCAGAAACACCACTTTGTGCACCTAGCCATGGAATCTCCATAACATCAGAGAGACTGCTGCATATCACAGCAGAAACTGACTCACAGAATCAACACAACAATATCACACGGGCTACAGATATTCTACAGTTAACATCAAATGTAAAAGAAGCAATTGTTCTTTAAAAGAAATCAAAACATATCTATGCTACTAGCAACAATAATCAGGAGGATTGATGATGCTCTAATAGGTAGGAATGGGAAAGAAGCCAGCACCTCTACAAGTGGTCAACAAGACAAAAGAGTCCAGAGGGAGTGTAAAGCAGCAGGATTTAGCAATATCCTAAATTGCAGTGAGTTACCAGCTGGCAGAGTGTAATAATAACCAGGAGATTAATAAATTTTTCCAGTATGAGGTCAGCAAACTGAATAGAACAACATTAGAGTGCTGGTATTCTAGAAGAAAGAGAGAAGTAACAGGTATTAAAGAAGCCACAGCAGTGGGGAGTGGGTGCAAGACAGAGTCAAAGTCCTAGTGGACATTGGGCTAAAATATCTACTACAGCAGACTGTTCAAGCACCTACCAATATCTCCTCTTTTTCAAAAGTGATGGCAAGTCATGAATACCAATTTTGTCCCAAGTTGGAAAGCACTTTCTGTGGCTGTAGAGAGCAAATATGCAACTGTCTTTACCTAGAAACTTTCAGAGTTCAGAAAAATTCAAAATAAGCGTGAAAAGTGAGCAGGCTCTATTACACATTTAGCTAATGTCACTAGTATGAGTAAGTAAGAAAAACTAAAACACAAACTTCTACAACATGTACAGAACCAACAGAAGAAGATAGAGTTCCAACCTCAAGAAAGTCTTGGTACCAGAAACACACAAGTGCACAATCACTGCTGACTACATGCATTCCTATATTTTACCGCAAATTATTTTTGTAAGCAAACCTTTACTCCTCTGCACTGTGGTACCTTAAAGTTGAGCTATAAGCTTTTTTGATGACAGTGCAGAAAATTTTCCCTTTTAGCTGCTACATTTCATGCCCAAGATTTTGCCTTCACCTCTTTTCTGATCAGCAATACAGCAAGAAATTTTGTTTGAACCCACGACACTCGAAATGGCAAAAAATATTTTTCAATTCATTACTTGAGGAGCTAAAAATAAATGGATAGATTAATGCCTACATAATACTGTCAGATAGAAGCATGGATAAATTCTGTATTAAACTCAACTGAAAAACTCATGTTGGAGCGCAGAGATAGATACGTATTTTCCTTGATTTCTTGATAGAGAAATCTCTTGTATACCTATAATTCTGCTTGTTTGCAGAGTAGGAGAAAGGGACCTGTGGGCGCTGGTGTCGAGCAGGATGGCCTTGAGCTAGCAATGTGCCCTTGTGGCCAAGGCCAATGGCTTCCTGGGGTGGATTAGAAGAGGGGTAGTTAGTAGATTGTGAGAGGTTCTCCTTCCCCTCTACTCTGCCCCGGTGAGACACCATCTAGAATATTGTGTTGTATTCTGGGACCCTCAGTTCAAGAAAGACATAGAGCTGCTTGAGAGAGACCAGCACATGAAGATGATTAAGGGAGTAGGGCATCTCCCTTATAAGGAAAGGCTGAAGGAACTGGGTCTCTTTAGCCTGGAAAAAAGACAGACAAGCGGTGAGCTCATTAATGTTTATGAATATGTAAAGGGCAGGTGTCAGGAGGAAGGAGGATGACTCTTCTCAGTGTCATCCAATGATAGGACAAGGGGCAACAGGTGTCAGCTGGAACATAGAAGGTTCTACATAAATACTAGAATTAACTTCTTCATGGTGAGGGTGACAGAGCACTGGAAGGGGCTGCCCAGGGAGGCTGTGAAGTCTCCTTTTTTGGAGATACTTGAAAGCTTCCTGAATATGTTCCTGTGCAACTTGGTCTAGGTAATCCTGCTCTGGCAAGGGGATTGGACTACATGATCTGTCAAGGTCCCTTCCAATCCCTAATATTGTGTGATTCTGTGAATAACCAGTAATAGAATAAAAACAGCACAGAAGTTTGTAGTGGACAAGATTGCTAAATCTTTAAAATGCTGAAGTAAATATTGGAACGCTAATTTAGTTATGTTTAAAATGCTACAAAAACCTGTCCTATTTCTAGACAGGTTTTGGTGAATAACTATGCTATAATATCTCTAAGTAAATAACTAATTTATCAATGCCTACAGTATTTAGGCTGAATACGCATACTCAGAATTCTACAGTTAGGTGGAGAGGTAGGATATGTATTTATAGCAATTAATTGCTAGGATGCTTCTTTTTCATGAATAATAAAGATAGGCATACTTGCTATTGCAAGTAATGAACACAGGGTGTTATTAGAAATTGGCACACAGTAAACCTAATGAGTTCCCAGAATACATTTTAAAGGTTGGATTAGAACTAAATAAAAAAGAAAAGAGGCTCACTGATCAACTCCAGAAGATATAAACTCACCATTTTCTATGGGTATATTGAGAAACTGATCATCCATACAAGCACAGCTGAAGAAGAATTAGCCACTGAGCTATGAAAAAGTTGCAAAAGTAGCAAAATGCTTTGACAACATCCAAATATGAAACAAACTTATGACAAGTCCAAGACATAGCAGGACATATGTCCCACCCTACCTTATGGCAAAGGGGACACAAATGTGTTCAGCAATGAGAGAACAGGAAAAGGCAGTTCACATTCAGGCTAAGATCCCAGGATCCCTCAAATTATTGCCAAGGGCATGAATTTTATAGTAGAAGGATGGGGTAAAGACTATGGAGATTTTAGCACCTCATTAGCACATTGCTTCTGTGTCAAATAATCCATGCCCCCTCCCTCCCCTTAAAATCATAAATGCGTTCTTCTCAGCTCTTACTCCCACACCAAATTTATTAGTGGGGTATTTATGTAATGTGGTGCATGCCACAACAGTATCCAAGTGATTTGTCTCTTGGTTTCAATTACAGTTCTTATGTGCTGCTCAGATTAGCAGAAACATTATGAAGCTGTCCTCTAAAGCACACTGCACCCAGGGAAGCTGCTTTTCCTTCCTGGAGCACCCACTACACAGCGTGACTATGACTGTGTCATATGAACAAGGTTTCCAAATCAGCTAATCCCCCCAGAAATGAAGGCTTCAAGGGAGTAAAGATTTTGCATCAGCAGGACAGGTTGTTCTTGCAAGTCTTTGGGAAATGGGAAGGACAGATATACCAAAGACAAAAATAAGGACTTAATTTCATTTCATTTCATAAAGAATTCTTCAGGCACAACTGCAGCACTGTCCTAAAGATCTGTGAATGCTATATCCAGGATTTGGTGGCAGAACAATCTTTATTATAAGGGCAGATTTTCAGAAAAGGTAGTAGTGTTTCAAAAATTTAAACTCTCCTGACTTTTTCATGCTGCTATATCTATTAAAGCTTTATGTGCCCAGGATGTCTTTTTTCTCCCCTCAGTTACCAAATATGAAATCAATACATACATACTATTAGGGACTGCAACACTACACTGATTGCTTGGCAAAGCATCCTCAGACATGGAGTGTCTCCTCTTTGAGGGCAACTTCACAGCACTAATTCACATTAGTCTCTCAAAGGAGGTATCTTCCAAGCTACAAAGAATAATTCAAATATAGTCTTGTAGGACCAGAAAAACATTTATGTTTTACCTGAATCTCAGAGCTGCCTTATTTGAGATCCTCTAACAACAGGACAGAAGGTTCAAGTAAGAGGGGAAAAGGAAGCTGAGTGAATGTCATTACAATAGGCAAGGTAAACCTGTCAGGTAACAGTTGAAATTAAGTATCCACAGCGAGTTAAAGAGCTCCCACAGCAGACTAAAGGGCTCTAAAATCACTCTGCTTCCACTGGAGTTAATCATGCCCTTTCTCTCGTACAGTGCAGCAATAGCTTGCAGTTGCCTCAAAGTGTCTGGTGTCCCCAGCTGAGATGCCAAAACTGTCTGCTGGGTTGAAACACAAAGTAGAATTCATTAATTTGGGCCATCTTTAATCTTTGTAAGATTTTAGTTGAGGTTGTATCCAGCTCACATCGTGGGAAAAGTTTGGAGTTCAAATACCATCCATATCCTAACTTAAACATGCATAAGCATTCATTACTCAGCTGGATTTTTAACATTTTGTATAATATTTCATACAAG
Source organism: Upupa epops (assembly GCA_013397515.1). Classification (NCBI taxonomy): domain Eukaryota; kingdom Metazoa; phylum Chordata; class Aves; order Bucerotiformes; family Upupidae; genus Upupa; species Upupa epops. The sequence goes on from VZRI01012866.1 coordinate 280,440, forward strand.
GCCAACAACATGGCACAGAATTTAAAATGTGCACAAGATATTTCTTAATAATTCTTACAATTCAAACCGTAATGAATTGATAGTCAGTTCCTCACTTCATTGCTTTTCTGGCAGTTAAACCTTCTCACTTATTTATTTTTACAATCCTATGATGATTCATGGAAAATTACATAGCAATAAATCTGTCTGTGAAATATCTATACTCATTCACACACACACATCAAACAAGAAAAAGTTTATATTCAGCTTCAGTTCCCTCACTGAAAACAGAAAATACATGGCAACTGGTCCTATCCTGTATCACTTCAAATTTAATTTTTCTTCTGCCAAATAAAACCTAAATATTTTTCAAATGCATGCAATTATAATTACTTTTTGCTTTGTTTTGCATTTCCAGAATTGACCTTGGGGATGCTGTTTCTTTGACAAAAAGAAAATTATAATGGGCATTCCTTCAGAGTCTCTCACATCTATCACTGTTATCAGGGCAGGAATGGAGATGTTTCATACTGTTCTGCTAATAATTCAGGAAGTTCAGGATGTGAAGTGGTCTCAAGTTCAACATGTTTGTTTAGTACAGGAGATTTAATGTTCTACAAGAAAAACAAATACATTCTTTTAAGCTAATTTAAAGACTTAGGCTGACTGTTGAAAAGCAAAATAAAACCCTCAAGCTCTACCTTAAGGGAACCTATTTTGTTGGTTCATTGTGAACATCTATTATGAAAGCCACACAGTTCAGCCAAGTCTTCTAGCTGATTTTGTCCCCTTCTCCAATTAACTAGCTCTTGAAAGAGTAATCAATTTTAATTAAACATAGAAGCTGTGATTTTAGGCAGTGCTCATGTGCTAATCAACATGATATTAGCAACAGTCAAAAAAGAGCAAATGGACAGCTGAAATACGGCTGCAGGACTGAGAGCCTGCACTGACCCCCTATTAGAACCTCCATGCTTCAAACTTACAGCAAACGCCTGTAAGAGGATCCACTTTCCTAAGGGTATCCTTAGGAACACCTTAGGGAGAAACAGAGGATGTGGACAGGGGCAACACACAGTCATTGCAGGTATTTAATATGCCATGATCAGGAGGGGAAAAAACCTTTTGCTTACCAAGCATTTCCAAGTAGCATAAACTGACACCTGCCGCCAGAATCTTCTTGCTCTTTCACCAGATTTCTATAGGCAATTTTCCTACTCCTCCTCTACAAACACAGCCATCTATTCACACACTCTTGTATGCAAAAGCAGTAAGCCAGTTAATTTGTTGTATTGACAATGGTATGGCAAACTCTAAAGCAAGGCTCCTGGGAGCTCTCTGACACATGCCGATAGTGTACACATCACACCTTCAACACTACTCCTGTGACCAGTGTTCCCCAGATCCCCTATGCTCTTCAAAGTAACATTAAACCAATTCCCCAATGAACCAAAGATGACACCTGGAAGCAGACAACTTAAAATGGAAAACTGGAAAGCCAGGCTAAAATGCAGTCAATCAAACACCAGCTTTGGTAATTTGATTAAGTAATGTCAAGCACTCTTTTATGTTACTTGACATCTATTTTATGCCATCTCAAGTTGTGGTGTTCATAAGTTCATTTACAAGCAAATGTTCAAAGGGACAAACACGTATCGACTACTCAAATTAAAATAAAGCATGATCCAATTCCCTAGTCCTCTAATATCAAAGGAAAATGAAAGGAACACATTCTGTCTAACTCTGCCATTTAGGTAGAAAGAAGAAAAGACAACCCCATTCCTCCCAAATCCCACAGCTCCATTGCTGTAACTGAAGGACAAATTATAATGTATATTCATGCACAAATTTTAAAGCTTGACATTTCCTTAACTCCTGGCCACTTAAGTTTTCATCTTTACCCCCACACTCTTCTTTTCTTTATATAATCAATGCATAAAATTTCTATACCAAACATTAGTATAGAATACTAATGTTCTATAGTATAGTACATTTAAGAAAGATTGCAGACACTAGTTTCAATACACTACTTTTCCTATATTAGTATTGTATACCCACTAGAATGGTATCTCTATATAATATATACAGTGTGTATAATATATATACTAGTATTGTATATAAAAAAGAAACTGAAGTCCACCATCTAGTATCACATATTTTACAGGAACCATCAAGATTTTTACATTCATTTCACTAACGTTTGGCACTAAGTTTAACTGAGGACAATAGGAAGTCGTTGAGCTGCATGCAATTAGTAGGAAGGAAAGAGAAACATACTCTGCAAGGAGATTTCACATATAGTTGCTGACATCCATGTAATGGAAAGACTCACAATCTTCTGTCATTCCAAACACCAGAAAGGAGGGAAGTTGAGTAGATGGTATAAGAGCCTTCAACAACTACCCACAAGACAGTTCCCAGCACATCTCATTCAGCTTGATCTAGTTGCTGAACTAAATCATCATGTTTTATCTTAGCCCAATTTCCTTGCCTAAATAGGCTCAGACTCCATTCTCAAATTTTCAAGAAAAACAAAAGAACTTGGCTTGTTTGTAGAACACTTTGCAGAAACAAACCCTAGAAAGACAGCAGTCATTTAAGCTAAAGCTGACAATAACAGAGCTGCAAAATCAGTTACTTTGGAAACTGGTAGGTGATGCATGACTACCACCTTTAACAGCTTTGTAATGTGAGTGTTATAAGTTTCTTTCCCAGTAGTTAAAACAATTTTATAACCTGACAACCTGAATTCAGTCTATCATTGTTCTAAATGCCTCATGTTTCAAATAACGAGTAACATTCAGCATTTCAAAGATGCCCAATTTAATGATTTATTTAATAAAGACTTTTTTCTAAACAGCTGACTGAACTGAATAACAGAAGACAGAGGAAACTCTCAAAGTATATTGAAAAATCCAGCTCCCAACCAAGATAAAGCTTTAACGTACTTCAGAAGTAAAGACAAATTCCTATCATCTAGCTCAGCCTCTGTAAGAAACACATCTGTCCTGTCACCAAGAAAAACACTGGATAGGTGTCCCTGAAAGGTCTATATAAAGATATGTGTTTATATAACCCTCTAACCTCTTTCAGCCCAGCCTAGAGAGGTCACTTACACAGACCAGTAACTGGCTTCAAAGCTGATGGCTAAAAAAAAATGTGACAGCAATGTATCCTTCTTTACCCTCTCAGCATGCCCACTTCAATTACTCTCATATTTACTGAATTCTGTGCTCACTCGCATTTCATTTTTCCTTTCTTTTAATGATACAGACAACATGGCTCCATCTGTCAATGGGTTAAATAACCATCTCTGATTTCAGTAGACTCTACGAACTGCAAAATAAAGCCCTGAACCAATGAAGATTACAGATTGTCAAGTGGTCTTTTAAAAAGCAAAAAAACAACCAGCCTACAAACTGATACCTTCTGAGCTGAAGGTGAGTTTAGCCTGAGTTTCAATAGAAGTAGAAGCAGATTCATATTTATCTTCATGACCATTCTGTATAGTAAGTGTTCTGGTCTGCATTTAAAAAGCCTATAATTACAAAATGTTACACTAGGAAAAGGAAGTCAAAGGACATAGTACTTTATGTGAGCTATCATTAATTATTGCTTAGAATACAGCATGTATTCTGTTGTTTCAGGAAATATCATACTGTAAGTTTGGCTACTAAGCCATCCTGAAAGCCTACAAAATGCAATACTCTTTAATAAATATTCACCATTTTGTGAATTATTCACCTAGTCTGGTGAGCTAGGATATGAACCCCTAAAATCATCCACTTGTCTGCCTCTTGTAATTATATTTTCTGGTTTATATACTATGTGCTTCTCTATCAGCCCAACTTCTCTTACATTTGTTGACATATTACAGCTCAGACATCCCAGCACAGACACTGATGTTCTTAGTTCAGTAACAAAGATATATCTCCATCCATCCAGACCTTACTACTCACTTATCACTAAAGCATATACATACCATTGTTTAACCATGAACTAGGAGAATAATACATCATAAGCAATGTTTTTGGAATACAGAAAGGTAACGTTTTCAATGAATCTGATGGCGTAATTTATAATCTGCTTTCCATGACTTGTATATTTAAAGACAGATTATACTCCAGGCCAAGACACTAAGTAACAGCTTCACTGGTAACTGATGTAATTACTCTTTTGCTGTCACTCCCCATAAGTGAGTCAACAAAAACCTGGCCATGAAAGAAGATGCATTACTTGTACAGATGCTGGACATTCACAGATTTTCCCCATGCTTCCCTCACAATGACTAGTGCTGTAGGATAGCACGTCCCTTTGGCTTTTCTTCTCCCTTGTAATTTTTGTCAATGGTATCAGTGAAATATCAGCCTTAATGGGAGTGTTAGATTCAGCTCAATAGAAGGAAAACCATTAGCATTCTTTTAAAGTTTGCCTCTGGACTTAACAAGTCTTATATATAACAAGACATCTGTCACTGTTCGTCATTCTCCAGCTGTGACTAGGCAAAATTACCTTATATATTGACAAAGCAGTCTAATACCAGCATCTTTAGTCAAGTTTTTGAACAAAGTTAGAAAGCAACTACACTTTAAAGCACATTTTATAGGCACATTTGGTTCAGCAGTATATAAAGTGAAATTTGTGTGTAGCCTGCCCATCTGAAGGAAACCACTTTACCTGGTTTATCTGAAACAGGCTTTTGGACACTACTAAACCATGACACAAAACAGACACCACACAAAACAGGAACCTCATTCAGAAAAACCAAACAAAAACTCTCAGAAAAGAGTATCCTCATCAGCTGGTCTTAAAAGCCAGTCTTTATCAAACATACGAGATAAGGAAAGAACACAAAATAATGTCTCAATATTTTCAGTAATAGTCCAAAAGAGAAAATGGTATTTTTTTAACCCAGCTTAAAACAAAAAACTCAGCCACCTACATATTTTAGAAAGTTAACTAGGAAAATGTAATTATTTGGCACTGGAAACAGTGATCTACAGGAAAGCCACTTGTTTCAAGGTTATCACAACCTTATAGAACAAAAACATACATTTTGGGGTCGAATATGTTACACAGTTGAGGCAGAGCTGGAGCAGGATGCCAGGCTGTTGCAGTAGGATGTCGGGCTTTTGTGCAGATACACCCCAGACAGCTGCAGGACTTTGACTGCTAATGGGTGTGATATGTCCAATGTTCCTATAAGAATTACGCTGACTGAAGCCAAAGTCCGTCACATATAGGGGCCTTTCTGCAACTAACGAGTGTCCATAGCCAAGGGAAGAATGTTAGAGCATAGCTTCTCCAGTCTGGTCTCCCATCTTCTCCCGAGATGCTCACAGTAGGGTTTACAGTCTTTGAGGTTATATTGCTCCTTTGATCTGTTTGATGTTCATTTCTATCAAGTGAAAATACATTACTAATCAATTTATAATGATGGGTTTAGAAAACAAAATTTGGGCTAAATTCTAGACAAACCCTTTGGTATTTGGATTTTAATGTTTTAGAGTTTGATATAGAACTTGAAAATATCCATTGGTCAACAGATTAAGTGGCCTAAATGCAGCAATGGAATGTGGAGAAACTAGGGAAAACAAGGCACACAAGGGAAAAATGCAGGTAAAAATGGTTTTGGACAATATGGCTCTGTCCAAACAAGCAACTCTGACTAATCCTTGCTTTTGAGAGTTACCTAAGTTTCCTCTGTGAAGGATCATTTCCAAGACTATACTTCCTCTACCCTAGAAGCACCAGTTTAATACTGAGTTTGGAGAAAATTTATCTTTCTAGGCTATGACAAAAGTGCTCTCCTAAACCCACTGATCAAAGGCAAAGTCAAGGAACACAGAAAATACTGCCTCCAGCACAAGCAGATTCCAGCAGAGAGATAAATCATTTGACTTGTAGACAGAAAATTGTAAGAGACTATCTGTCCATTCATGACAAAACTGTCTTGGACAGGCAGGAGTATTCATAGCAGCTTCCTTTCTCCAGAAAAGCTGTAGGTGAAAAATAGGAAATAAAGAATGACAAGAAGGGAATCAGAGATTCAGGTTTGCAACTTCAGGCCCAGAAAATGGTGGCTGTAACCTCCCAGGTAATGTTTGATGCTGCATACATAGCAAAAGAATATCTAAACTCTCCACAGACTTTACTTATTGACACCCTGTCATCCTACTTCATTTAACAGCAAGATTACTGAAGAAAATGTCATATTGCTTACTACAGAGATAGAATGTTTCCCCTCAGAATACACGTGTGCACCACATAACAGATTTTGCATTTCAAAATATGAATTCCGCCACCACTGACATGAACAGGAGTAATGCACGTGCACCTTTCAGACTGGTAACAATCACATCTGTGAATCCAAATGTAACAGTCTGGAAATTCCTGGCATGTTTGCAAAAGCAAATTAATTTTCAAATAACATTTCTAGCATGTCTTTACACCCTTTGTCTGCACCAATATGAGAAAACAAATTTTGGGATACCAAATCTAGTAGCAATTATTTTAGTCGGTGATAGGTCACTAAGTACTTAGAGTTTTTTTCAAAGGACATGAGTCAGAGGAGCAAATTACAAAAAGTAAGGTTTTTAGGCTTTCCTGCTGACAACAAAGGCTTATCCTTAAAAAAAAAAAGTAATGAGATAGGCATTTTCATATATCACATAAATTCAGCCTGCAGATGTATTTGGGAGAAAAAGAAATATTTCAGGAGAAAATCCAACTAACTTTATTGTTGTATTAAACAGTAACACAAAACACATTCTTACTTGCAGACATCTACACAATGTCATTCCAGCATATTCCCTTTGTTGCATTATCAGAATACTTATCAAGCTATTCAGATAATTCCACTCTGATCCTTTTTTTGTATTGTCTTAGGTTTTCAAAATGTTTATTAAAAAAGCAGGCACCTAATCAGTCAGACTTTTGACCTAGCAATCTGCACAGTTAATTAAAGTTAATCCAAAAGCAAAAGCACCAAACTATAAATTTCCTTACTGTATTGCAAGATAATTATTGTGACAAGTAAATGGTGAGATGCTGATGAATGCCTGCCACTACTCAATAGAATGAAGAGGGCTTGAAAATACCTTATCTGTGCTCGCTGCTATAGGAAGATTAAGGAAAGGGTGGACAATAACCTTTCACATTATCCTCAAACACAGGATTCAGTCTGTCTGGCTCCATGGTGTACTATTGCTTTGGTCCAGGCTATTGTCTATTCTCACAACATTCATAGTCATTATAGTTATGATTTTTGGCTCATTTTACAGCACTGAAGTGCCATTAATAGCCTTCCAAAAGGTTCACAACACCATTTTACTAAGCTGAAATTATAGAAGTCAACAAACATGTTATGAATGGTACCTACACAAAGTAAATTGATCAAAACTTGTTTTTCCAGTATTGTAATAATTTCTCTCACTGTAATGGTTAATATGGAGAAGTAGGCCTTAACCACAATAGGTAGAAGCTTATCAAAATTAATCACAATGGAAAGTTCCAAAAATCACATTAAGAATCACACCTATTTGTCTACGTACAATTATTTTCTGGATTTCTTTACCTTATACATAGCCTTGGTTTGCTCAATAACTTTTAGAAACAATTTTCAAAACAATACAATGTATTCAGATTCAATTATTGAACAGATTGTTGCTTGCTTTGTGGGCATTTTTGAACTTCCAGAAATACTTACTATTTCTTAATATCTTCATTTGAATCCTGGATAAGCTGACCAAGAAGAAAAGGTACATGTTATAAAAACACATCCTTCAAATGAAAACTGAGGAAAGTCTGTATCACTTCCAGCCTTCCAATACAGAGGACAAAGGATTAGATACTGCTATTTCCAAATAGAAAACACAGGCATACATGTTTGCCTGCAAATGGAAGCTTTTACTTTGCCAGTCTAGTAAAAGCATTAGTTTTCCCACATTCATTTATCCATTCCTACTGAATTGGTATTAAATCTATCTGATTAACACAGTGAATAAACAGGACATCTATTCCACACAGATATTTTAATGTCCACACCCAGAAAAGTAAATTGTTTCATAAGTTTCAAAGGAATACTAAGATCTGAAACAACTCCTTGTCATTGCAAATCAGTGTTGGATTAGACAAGCTTTACAAGTAATACATGTAATTAAAATGCTCAGTTTGATTAAGAATTAAGACTATTATTAGGTGTTATTATCTGGATTTCCCATGCTCTTACAATATTTTCAAAATTATAATCAGACGTGATCCAATCTTAAACAGTTGTATTAGAAATGTCTGCACCAACCCAAAGAAACTTCCTCACAGGATCAACAAACAGAAATTAAACATCATTAAACATCATTGGCATCTAACATTACTGAATAAAATAAATCATACAAGAGGAGACAGGGAGGCACACCTGCATTATGGGCATGATCTTGATGAATTATTTGTGCATCTTGGTCAGTAGATCTTGCTGCTGAAAATTGTCAGTATTCTTCAAGGACAAAAATGCATAGAATAAAATCTCTGATCTGATCTGAACACCAGCAATACTTAATCAGTTGCACAGCCTCAGAACAGCATAATAACAGCAGTTTCAGCATTTCCTTGAGTAGATTTAGCAGATGGCCAGTCCTCCATGCCTGGGCATGAGAGGCAAGAAGAACTTGTCACCACTTTTTTCTCAAAGCTGCTGCACAGCACATGAAATCAGAAGATGCTATTCATGATGTCACTACAATTTGAATAGTATTTCATTGTGCATTATCTGAATTTCTCCATTTTTATATCTTTTTACCTGTCTCACATCTACTATCATACAAGTTTCATCATGCTATTCCCCACCCTTCCTTTTGTGATTATCGTTACATACATCACATACCATAAAACCATGGTTTTGTACACTTTGATTTTCTCTTTGCATACATGTAACTCCTTTGGGAGCAACCACTGATTGACCCCACACTGCAATCACAGGCTGCTGAAGGCACTGGGCACCACCACAACCACTGCACAGGATATTTCACACCTACAGGCAAATCCTACAGGTCAGTCACCTGCAACTGTCAACACTGAGTGTGAACCCACACACACATCAGCAGATTTCCCACTAAGCAGGGTGTTCTGTGTGAAAGTCAGGTGTAAAAGACTACAGGTACATGATACTACTCGTATGTTTATATAACCAGATGCATTCAAATAATGACACATGCTGCTCCTCTGAAGGAGAAAGTAATTGTATTTTTGCCATTTTCAAAACAGGCTTGTAAATTCACAAAGCTTCCACATTTAAAAAACCCAGTATACTTACAACTGATAGTTAATATTTTATTTATCAATAACAAATAAAATCCAACAGCAATGTCTGAGAAATATTACATAATGACAATAAAAGTATTCACACTGTAAATACTTCCTCCCTAATATTAATAATCCAGAATATTTAATAATTCAGAGTGAAGAACCAGAACAAACAAAATGTGGTCATTTAGCAATTTATCACAAGTCAATTAATGCTTCATGCACTAACTCTAGGACAATTAAATGACTTTTTTATTAGAAAAAGAGGACCATATTTTTGATTTTTATGGTCTTTTACAAGTTTTCCAACATAGCAATAAATAAATAAATAAATACCCTTACCCACTGTATGAGGATAGTGAGGATAGTAGGGCACTAAACTGCAGAATTATTCAGAAGCACTCTTACCCTCCATAAAAGACATCATCTCCATATTTAATTTATTTCACCCCTCCTGGACTTTGTTATTCACTACTTCCAGACTCTGTTCTTGCAGCTGTCAGCTGTGAGACTGATTATAACCTCCATATTGGAGAGCAGTTTCTTGCTCTTGGGAAAGGCTGGTAGCATTGGGGTTGTTCAGCCTGGACAAGAGAAGGCTCTGAGGAGACCTCATTGTGGCCTTTCAGTATGTGAAGGAGGCCTACAAGAAAGCTAGAGGGACTTTCTGCAAGGACTTATAGTGATAGGATGAGGGCTAATGGCCTTGAGCTGAACAAAGGAAGATTTAATTAGAAATTAAGAAGTTCCTCGCTATAAGGGTGCTGAGACACCAGCACCATAGACTGAAACAGGTTGTGAAGGAAAGTTGTGGATGTTCCATCAAGGGATGTGTTCAAGACTGGGATGGATGGGGCTTTGAGCAACCTGATCTAGTAGGAGGTGTCTATGCTCATGGCAGGGGCATTGGAACTACATGATCTTTGAGACCCCTTCCAACCCAAGCCATGCTGTACTTCTGTGATATTTGTCAAGAAGAATAAATCCCACCCAACACTTTCAAGCCTGCCCCAGACAAAGGCACTATTGAGAGCTCAAATTCTATATCCTGCAACCAGCCAAGAACAACCTCTATACAATCATCTCCACCAGTGTTACAAATATTTGAATAAGCAGTATATTGTGAGCTCAAAATATACTGTTACTTTAAGCAGAAGTGCATAACACAGCATCAAAATAAAATGAGGCAGAGCCTGCACCTTGTCTTGTTGGCATCCTCTGCTTCTTAATGCATCTTGTTCAGGTATAGCAAGGAGGTTGTGTGACCATTTTCAGCAACTAGCATCCCATGGGCAGAATCACTAACAAAATACTTGTCAATGAGGAGTAGCCGTGGTTCTTCTCTACTCCAGAGTGTTATCTATTATCCATTCACCCAGCCCAGCAGAAAATCAATGCAAGCTTTGCTGTTGAACAAGGCTCCTACTCAGGGAGCCAGAGCAAACTACATGATTGTGGTTTGAATTGGCCTCTAATACCACGATTGCTTTTCCTGACTAGCAAACCTGGACAGCTGCAAACCTTCATCCCTTGCATTAGAGCACACAACAGTATCTAACTTAAAACGAACAGTCCTCATAAGTACTGACAAGGGAGTAAAACCTCTAACATAAAGGTGTGACATCCCAGAAGCTTGGGTTTTAGACCCAAATACAAGAAGATAGATCTCAATCCTACATTTCTCAGCTCCTGCATCTTTGATAGTTTTCATCACAGTTCTAGCTCAGTGCATTTCAGCATTCCCAGCTTTATAAATTGGGAGACAGCAGCTCTTGCCTTCACAAGGGACAAGACAATCCAAGAACACTGTTAAGTGCTCTTGACTGATTCCATCTTCACTCTTTTGAAAGCAGTTGAAATGTTAATACTTAGGTCCTTTCAGTGTATTTAAAATAATTATTCTAATTAACAAGACCTTGTTGGTTGCCATTATTGTAAACAAGTGTTTACAATATTAATAAGTGGTTCATAGATTTATCTTCATGGATAAGTGGTATATTTAGTATTTAAAAATCAACATGGACAGAAGTACAATCACTTTTTGACTTCAACTGTTTGGGTGCAGATCCCTGCCAGCTGCATTTCCTTCAGAGGAATCATCTCTCAGTTTACAGGAACAGAGACTCTACCAGTTGCTCTCCAACCTGTCTCTATACCAACAGTGCAATTAAAACATTATCAGGAACTAAGCAAGACTCCTCCACCCTGGCATCACTGCAAAGCCTCTTACATTTGTGCCTGAACCTAGCATATGAGACCAGGGAGAAAAAAATAGCATAGATCATTAATAAATGTCCAACTCTCACTGAAAAACCCTGACAGCAGTTAATACATAGTAAAACAAGGCCTCTGCCAAGCAATTAAACACACTAAAGATAAGCAGATGAGAAGAATTAAAGTCATTAATAACTACATAAAAGCTACAGATAATAGAAGTGGAGTGCCTGACTTTTCCCCAACCCACACATAACAGCCCCTGCTACCATCTCCTTCCTCACTCTTTGCATGACTACCTTCCTCCTTTTACTGACCTTACTATGGCTTTAGTCATCTGCCCTCGATTTTTAATGTCTTCTTGAATAGCATTACCATACAGCAGCAAAAAATACATTAAAAAAAGATAAAAAAACTTCTAATGCTTGCAGATGATTGCAGCCACCAGCTCAGAGCTGAAAGCTTCTGCATCAAGACCAACCATCAAACTGATCTCAGTTTTGAGTAACAGCACATCGATGTACCAGAATTCTACAAATTGTATTAAAAAGCTCACAATTTCAAGAAGCACAGCTGCAGAAATGAATGAGTGTATGCACAAAAGTTTCTCTTTTTTTGCCCCTACTCCTTCCGTTACAGTATCACTTTGAAGTGCATGACACAGGAAGGAGGTGAAAGCGCTCATCATTCACTTTCTTCAACATGTTGAATGGTCTTTCTTACTGCAAACGTACCGTACAGTGCCTTGGTTGGACACTGCAGGCTGTATTGTAGTACTCACAGAAACAGTCTGCATTTGAAAAGAATACCCTCTGAAGTGATTATAGATTCAGTCTATAAGAAGAGACAATATCTTAGGTTCTTACAGACAGCAGCTTTTATAGCTTAATCACTTCCAAATCCTCACAGGTAAAGCAGGAGTTCAAAAAACTCTGGTAGTTGCCTTCCACAGGAAGACATAGATCACAAATTATAAGAAGACATTTTAATTCTTATCACAAAAACACAGCTTTATGGTCATATAATAGCTGAAATTGGAAAACTACTGTAAAGGAAAGGTAAATGATATCCAGAATGCACAGTTCAAAACCCATGAAAAAAAAGCCCAACCAAAATAACTCACCAGACTGGAAAGATCTGTTTAACAGATAAAACTTCAGTAGTATATTTTATACTATCCCTCTTTGCCTTACTTCCTAGCCCATTGATGTCTCCACTGTAATGAATAAAATGTTACAATCCTTTCCACTAAAGAGTATTTTCAGAAATCTGGGATTTAAAGGGGCTTTTGAAAACCACAATACTGAAGGTTGAATATCTGTCCCTTTCTTCTAGCCTGACTCATTAATTTATTATTTCATGAGCCAAAGACTCTATTTTACACTGGTGCTTGTGAGTCTGCTGCAAAGGTGTTCCTTGTTTTCCCCATAGCCTCTCAATGTCAGTTCACTACTACTAAGCAAGAATAACTGATTCACTGCAGCCCTACACAGCAGAGGGGTACAGGACCACTCTATTTTGCTTTTTCTAACTTTAACCTTTTCATACACAGACTACACATATATATGTAAATTATAGACGTATAAACGATGTGTCTGTGTATATATATATTTACACTATATTTGGATGCAAATGAGGTTTTTTGGTCTGGCTTTGGTTTATTGAAGTACTTTTCCACAGTTATCCCAAGTAGGAAAAAGTTTTCTAAACGTTACTCAACTACTTACACACAAAACTTGGAAAAAGTCCCCATTAGCATTTAAAAGACACCCCATCTCCCAAATTTCACCAAATTCAAAGCCAGACAGGAGTGTGTAAACACCACATAGACAGAAAAACAAATCTTTTTTTAAAGACCTCCAAAAACCCCAAAACCAAACTTCTGAGGAATTTCTATAGCAAACATATCCTTACCTTTCTATAGCAAACATATCCATATCTTTCCTGCAGAAACATCCTCAGAATCAATGCATCTCACATGCTGTAGTCCTAAAACCTGATATGCTCAACCACTGCTAAGTATTCTCGTTGAAATTGAGTGGAAACCCCCAACCATGAAATATCAGAATTAATTCACAGACATGACAATAAATAAGAAAGAACAAGATAAAAACCTATGTTGCAGGAAACAACTCCCACATCTCTTAATTTCTCAGTCCTACTTTAAAAAAAACAAAACAAAAAACCAACAAACCAACCGCCCCCAAAAAAAAACCTCCCCAAAATTACTTTAATTAAAGATACATATGTAATAAAACCTTCTGTGACAGTTATAATGGAAATAGGTTTTTCCCTAAAGCCTACTGATTTTTTACAATTGCTTTAGTTTGATAAAAGACACTGCCTTCCTTTCCTTGTCCACATTAGCTCTCCATACAAAATACTAAACCCAAAATCAACAAAAGTGCAGATTAAAATTTCTTACTTTGAGCGAAGAGATAATTAGTATTATTCCCTTGCCACAAGACTGTCAGTAGTCTCTCAATCTTTGTTCAGTTTGTTTCTCTGAACAAACTCCATCTCTCTGAACACTGCTGAGAAATGAAGCATAGTTCTGCTGCTAGGATTGCTGGGGCTCTGTACCACTGTGAACACACATCTGCATCTTCACTTGCTAAAACCCATCAGCGAGGCTCCACAAGCAGCTACTCATATTCCTCCTGAAACTGCCAAAATCAGAGCTTGCTAACTTCTAAAAAGGCATAGGAAAACGTCGAAGCTGACACAGCTGTTTACATCATTTCTTCCACTACAGCAGAGTCAGCTAAAACAGTAGTACACTGACTGTCGTCTTAGGGGATAGAGCATGTATCCAGCATTTGGGTTTCCTTTATTCCAATCCCAAAGATATAGAGATTAATGAGACTGGATATGACATAAAGCCATATGTTTAATTACTTTAAAGGTAGTCTCTAAATAGGCAGGGCTCACAAGAGCATTCTGAGTTCATCTTTTCTCATGCTAATTCCTTCCATATTTTGAGTAGCCATGTTGAAAAATAAGTGATTAAAGTATCTGGAACTTGGAATAACACTTCATCTTGTTGTATGCCCAGTTACATTTCTTTGATGAAAAATGTAACATTCAGAGAGTCATTAAGATTATGGAATTGGAGCCAGACATAGGTGGGTTTCAAGCCAGGTTTTGTATCCAAATTTCTCTTTTTTGTTGTTATGCTGGTATTTTACATATTACAAACATGGAAACTGATTCCTTGTACATCCAAGCTCCAGGATCAATGTGTAATGTAATATAAGAAAGTGAATGAAACAAGTCACATTATTTCCTCTTATATTTCATGCATTCTTGGATGACATAAGGTTCAGTAACTTTTGTTCTGGCTTTACAGTGAAGACCTCTGTACAAAGAGTACTTTTATCCCAACAATCTAACCTCAAAAGTACTAAAAAGCAATAAACCAAAGTGGGTTCATATGAAACTGCCAAAGAGCTCAAAACATATCACTAACACTTTCTTCTTGAGGGGTCAGATGAATCTTGTTCTAACTCACATGTCACCAAGTTAAATATTTCAGACTGAAGTAAAAATATATGCCTAACTTATCTTTCATACTTACAGAATGAGAAAACATGAAGACATTTAGCCTAAGGCAAGATTAAAAAAAATATTCTCATTATAAGTGTCCTGCATGCTCTAGAGTCCTTGACTGTATTTATGACAGGCATTTCTTTATTCAGGACTTGAACACACAATTGGTAGCAAAAAACCTAAGAATCATGTTTGGTACAGGCTGGTTAACATCACTTGTCATTGTTCTGCTTAATAATAGGGATTCACCATGATTTGACCTGTTACTTATTAATAAAATGTGCAATATATGAACTTGGGGAAAAATCAGCTCACTTAAGATCAGGAACAGCAGCCGTGATGATGGTATATATAACTTATGACTCAACTCCACTGTTTTGTAGTAGTTTAGCACACACATTGCTCTATCCACTTCATTAGCCTCTAAGGTCTTATTTCATCTCTAAGTGGCTGAATCAAAGATAAAACTCAACAACTGGGCATGGAGTTCAGACTTATCACAGATCAGATCTTTAATAATTTTTTCTTCTGACAAAATATTTAAGCTAAAACATACAGGAATTTCCAAATAACCTTCTGGCTTTGATTTCACCAACATTTATCGTATTGGAAAAATTCTCTAATACCGTCATTTAATATTTTTTCTCCTGTTTCTCTAACTGGAAAATTAACTCAAGTCTGTACTGAAATAAAATCTGAAAGCTGCCACTCTAACAACCTCACTGAGTAGAGCTACAGTCCCACCAAAAAGCCAATTCATAGGAAACACTAGCCAAAGTGCTAGGTGGAACAGAGGTTATTTGAGCTGAGCCCAGTTTTCCCAAAAGTTTTAAATTAAAAAATAAACTGGTAACTATGGACAAGTATATCTGAGAATTCAAAGTAGAGCACTTCAGCTAACCATGCTAACAAGAAGTACACTGTCTTTTTAATTAATCATTTTAGTGACCAGTATAAACTGTTTCCTATATGATACGTGCTTCAAAATAAACAGAGAGGTAGCTCCTTCAGATGTAGAAAAAAAAACCACAACAGCAAGTACAACACAGACGAGAAAAATGTGAAGCAATGCCCATTGAAATAAGTCACGCACGTACACACACAGCTCTTTCTTCTGTACTGGAACTGCTCTGATTGTGAGGCTCTGACTAACATAAGGCACAAGTTTAAGTAATCAGATTAAAACTTTGTTCTTAAGTTGCTCTGCTAAGTTAAGTCATTAACAGCACTTTGAAAAAAATTCATTCTCTTAATTGTGTTCTGAAATGTCAGTGTCTTCTTTAATCTTTGTAATACTGTTCATGGCTTGTGTTAATTAAAAGACGAAGCCACTGGATTAAGTGATGAATACTAATTCTCCAAATTTCCATTACCTCATAGTGGGGAGGAGGGAAAAAATACAAAAAAAATCCCCACACTCTTAGCACAATGGTACAGTACTTAAGTGACTCAGAAAAGAAGGTTGGAGACAGTGGCTTACACTTGTTTAATAAGAAATTCTAGCAATACTAGATGTTACTTATGAAAAAATTCACTTAACCATTTTTGTTTACTACAGGTCCATTTTATATTGAAAAAACACATAAGTTCTTTCTAGTCCCTTGTCTTTACTCTTCATAGTCTTTTTATTAAATAAAAACAGAAAAGTAGAGACATCACTAAAAATACAAGACACACATTCTAAAGTATTTTGGATATTGGAAAGCAAGGAAGGACCTGTGTATTTTTAAAAAATATCATACTTATTTTCATAAAGATTCCTGTTCACAATTCAGAAGAAAAAAATACATAAAATATAAGAAACCCACAAAAATAATAATAATAAAAAAAAATGTACACTAACAAATGCATTTATCAGCATTCTTTTGGTCACTAGAAGATACATTTATTCTAAGAAACTTCTCAGAACAGTCAATTTCCCATTTAACCACATGTCTAGAGCATGCTAAAACCACTGTGCTGAAAACTTTTAGATTTCATGCAGACATTAAGAAAACAAGATGGAAGGGATACAAAGTGCAAGTCAAAAATTGCCAGCACCAAGTGCCCAGTTTGGATCACAGCTCTTAGCACTGCAGAGGAAGTGAAGGATTCAGCTTTCAGCTCCAGGCTGCTGGATGTTGTACCACTCAAAAATGCAATCAATCTGTTCAAGAAGGTCACAACATCCAGAATGCTCCTGGAACATTTATCTTTCAGGTGGCAGTAGCAGATACGATTCAGAGAGGGCTTGGGGGTAGGCAAAGGTATGTGCTGAAAAGGCTTGCTGACAGCACAAAGACCATATGTTTCCATTCTTACCATGTGCCAAAGACTAGCCCAGCTCAATCAAACTGTAACAGAGAAATATAGGGATCCAGATGTTTTAATTCATGCAAGACAGCAAATCCCTTCTGTTTAGAATAGCTTGCCTTCTTCCTGTGTGTTGCTGGAAGGACTTCAGATATTAAACCATTTGATCAGTATGCTTAAAGAAACAAATGCAGGATTGAAAGACTGTAGTCAGAAACAGATGGGCAAGCTCTGAGCCACTGAGCACCTCAAATGTTAGATACTCAAAACGGTCTAAAGAAGACCATTTTGATTAAAAGATGAAGGAAAAAATACCCTCATGCTCTATACCAACCTGTTTTGAACTTTCTCTTACTTTAGGTGACCACTTCCAGACTCACAGATTCATAATTTACCCAATTTTAAATAAGCTAAAGCATTTGACAGGTGTGTGGAATACAGTGGTGTTCAAAGTTTTTCTTATCTAAAACCAAGTAAGGTTTTTCTTATCTAAAACAGCAAGATGTCAACAGTTACAAATTTATTCTTTTCTGTAATTCCTGTTCCCCCGTGTTTCCCGGTCTGGCTACTTGAAAAGAAAATACATTCCTCAAAGAAAATACTATATAAATCATATCCTGTAAATAACATACATAAAATTACTATGTAAATAAATCTAGCAGCTATGACTTATTTTGTCAACAATATTTCATAAAGACAATGACTTCAAAATTATTTGCATGAAGAAACAGTGCTGACTCATTCTGTGCTGCTTTCCTGCAGCCACAGTGATTCAATTAATCTGGGTCCACATACAAAGCTGTAAAATTGCATTAGATTTGCAATTCCAAATAAGACATGTATTTACTAAAATGTTGGTGTATTAATAACAAATGTATTTGGTATGTTTGATTTTATTTAGCATAGTCTTTGATGGTGGTTTGAAGACATTACATCTGCTCTTGCCAATTTGAAAATTATGTTTTCCATTCCATTATGATTTTAAATGCTGCAGAATTTTGCATTTCGAAAAAAAGTTTCCAAACAACCACTTTTTTTTCTTTACAATATCACTTCAATTTTCAGGATATTTGGAAAGCACTGTGCTGTATAAGCATCTAACTATGCCTATGCATAAGTTCTAAGGAGGGATGCTTTCCCATTCAATACACAGCTGCATTTCATAGCCTCTTAAAAATCAGGTTATTTTTTTTAAAGAAGCTATGAATAATTACTGCATTTTGAGCCATTTTTGCACCAGCAGACACTAATGACTTTTTTCCATCAGCCTCCAATTATATACAACAGTGATTAGCTAGTCCTTACAAATATAATTAGCTGATTAAGGAAAAGGACCAAAGAGATCAAAGCTCCTGGAACATACATCCTTGGAATACAACAATCAATTCAATGACTAAAGAGGATAAAACACTGCATTCGTGCAACATATGTAAGCTGTCATCTCCTCTAACTGTGAAGTCATCTCAACCACAATAAAGAACAACCTTCATGAAAGGCTGCAGAAGGCTCTTTTCACTTTCTAAAAATGCCAAAAGCTTCTGAGGTGCCAGCAGCATGTGCTGTGGGAGGCATAGCTTCCTCACACATTCTTCATTCCTAAGCAACAAGCTCAGCATAGTCTCAGAGTTATCACAGCTTTCATAGCTGGACTTACTATCAATTACTCCCACTAGTTTTAATCATAAAATCATACATTGTATTGGATTAGATTGGAAGGGACCTCTAAAGGTCATCTAGTCCTATCATGTAAGTTTTAATGTGTTAGCTCGCCTGACCCATCCTGAAGAGCTCTCTGAAAACTAAAAATTTTTCTATTCAATACATAGGTGGATTGTGAACTGGCTGCAGGATAGAAGCCAGAGAGTAGTGGTCAATGGGACAGAGTCTAGTAGGAAGCCTGTTATCTAGTGGAGTCCCCAAAGGATCGGTACTAGGACCAGTCCTCTTCAATCTATTCATTAATGACTCAGATGAGGGATTAGGGTGCACTGTCAGCAAGTTTGCTGATGACACAAAGCTGGGTGGTGTTGCCAACACCACAGCAGACTGTGCTGCCATTCAGCAAGACCTGGACAGGCTAGAGAGATGGGCAGAGAGAAACTTAATGAGGTACAGGAAGGGTAAATGTAGAGTCTTGTATCTGGGCAAGAAGAACCCCAGGTATCAGTATAGGTTGGGGACTGACCTGTTGGAGAGCAGTGCAGAGAAAGGGACCTGGAGGTCCTAATGGACAGCAGGATGACTATGAGCCAGCAATGTGCT